>JAUCBL010000051.1:610000-998428 GCA_033807585.1 Hydrophis major
TACACTTATCTTCAGAAAGATAAGCACAACCTAATAAGGACAAAGCATCCCATCCTAAAAGGTTCATACCTGCTTCAGGTATATATATAACATCCAATGTTATCTCAGAGTGTCCTCCTTTTAGAGACACATTTCCAACAATAGCAACATCAAAAGGCCTTAACACCAAATACATCATACCTGGCCAAAAACATTCTGGCTACAGTATCTATTAGGAAAACACAACTGCTTCCTCAGGACTCACCTTTACATTTACTAAAAACTCCCGATGAGATGCAAGTGTTAAAAGCCTTTGACAACACCCCCCCCCCCCAATCTTCAATTAGGGTATACAGCCTCTGCTGCATTCTCCGCTTGTCCAGGCAAATTTCTCACAAAATGCCACAAGCAAATACTGCTTACTTCTTCAGCAGCTATTTCTATTCAAGGAAAGAAATTCTATTCTCTCCCCTTCTCCAGATGCTTCCATCTACCTCCAGTAGATAAATATGAATATGAAGCTCCAATCTTATTATTATTATTACAAGTCCAAGTCCATCGAACTTATTATCTCTGCTCTCTCTCTCTAGCTTTTTAACAGCTTCTAACTCAGAAAACATTAATTAACTGACAAGACTTCATCACATCACAACTTAAAAAAAAAAACTTTAGTAGCCTCTGTCACAAACTACAATTTCATTTAACGCTTAGTATTCTGGTGTCTCTGAAGAAAAAAAAGAACACTTATTCAAACTAACCCTAATTCTATTCAAGAATTCAGCTGGCAATTCATCTCTTAACTGACCTATCTAAGAAAGAAAGAAAAAACTCTAACCAGATTCCGCACTTGTGGCACTTCAGTTTTAATACCTTGTACTAAACTGCCCTGACTATTCCAGCCAGTATATCACCAGGCATTTCCTGCAATAGACTATTCTAGTAGAGTAGAGTATCCATATCTCTTCTGGAGTAAACAAATAATCCAAAATATGCTGCAACTCCACAAAAATATAAATGCTTAAACCTTCAACTCTTTATCAAAACACTTTGCAGTGACAGCATAGACAGCTTATAATTCCTTAATAAAATCTCTTACTAAGAGGGGAAAAGATCCTTCCACATATCACAGATCAACATAAATCACCTGGGGCATCTAACCTTTTTAACTCTTCAACACAGCTTTAAAAGAGACAATACAAAGAGTCAACAGTTAACTGTTTAACACAGCTTTTAAGGCATTCAAACCAATACACATTTCAATACACACTGTAAATTTGGACAGTTTCAAACATAATTCAGCCATTCCAGCCATACAAAGTACAATCTGTATCACTCATCAAGGGGTTAATACTAAAATACCAGCAGCCAAAACCCGAACCAGCTCTCCAAGAGGAGAGAGAACTCTGGAACTTTATAAACATCTTGTTCTTGTTAAACAAAAAATGTCTAACCCCCCCCTTAACACAAAATATGACAGGGAGAAAAGAAAAAATGTAGACTCACACACACACGTCAAACAGAAATCATCTTTAGACCCCTCTAAACAGTCCCAAAACAATTTAGGAAATGTTGAGACACAATTTTAAAAGTTTTAAAAGTTACTAATTACCTGAGCCCTAGTGCACCAAACTTCAGCCATACCAAGCTACTATGATCAGATTATCAAGTCAAGGCCTTAAGAGCAATTTCCCCTCCCTTGGGCAGAAGACCCAGCAACTGCCTCCACAAAACCCAGTGGAGAGGCGCCATTGCAGTCCTGAAAAATCATCCGTCCAAAGGAAGAAAAAAAGTCTATCTCCTGGCATCTCGCCAAAATTGTGAGAAGTACATAAAAATGAATCAACAGACTTTTGATAATCTGATCCATAGGATGCTTTATTAGGGAAAATTCTGCAGTATGGACCCCCTGACTCCTATGTTTAGGAGAAAAGGAGACACCCCCATTTAGTGAATACAGCTTATATAGGTTTATCAAATCATATGGTTACATAACACTTCCTGTTTCCCATATATGGACGTTATACAACGTTTTCATAAGAAAGTTCCAACCTTCAATGGACAACTCCCAACATTTTCATTATTTTCAGATTTCCTGTTATTTAAATTCCAGAAGATTATAAGAAAACATTAATATCTATTAATGTGACGTCTAATGTCAGAGAGCCGCAGCACATACCTCGAACTTAGTTTTGCGATCTTGTATTTTTTCTAGCAGAAAACACATTACATAAATGTTCTGAGCTTTAAATGTTCAGACTGCAAACACAAAATGGCTTCAGTTCGGCTCTTTATATTCTCAGGTGTAATAACCAAATTTTCACCTATAACAATGTATGTACCCAGTCGACACACTGTTTAAATGAAAGATGGATTTGTTGTAAATTTAAAAAATAAAAAAAAAACTTAAAAAAGAGAATTGGCAGAGAATGAACCCAGTGATTCAATGACAATAAATGTGGTGAATGCTGTTGGTTGTCAGGGTTCCAGCAAAAGCCCTAATTAATCCTTTCAACTGAAGTTAATTGAGAATTGGGATCTAAATACACAGGACACCATTGTTTCAAAAAAGAAATTAAGGGTGCACATCAAATTATTTCATGGTAAAGAAGCAAAGGAAAGACTTGCATATGGTATAACTAGGGTGCACATATCCGTGGTGGAAACTGTTGACTTGCAATGGAGAAATCATACCCATGTTTTCTATTATTGCATTATTTGTGGTTCTGACATTCTATAGCTGGTTTTAAATAACTACAATTGTAGTCTAGTTTTGCATCACTCTTGTGAACCGTATTTGTAGAGTTAGTTGCCATTCATCCTATGGTAACAGAGAAAGGAAGGTCCCAGGCTCCTTGGGATTCAAGATAGTGGATTCAAACCATCCTATCCCTAGGGTTAGAGTGCTCTACTACCAAAGTAACAACCCAACCACCGACAAGAGAAGCTGTGTAAGAACACTAGTTAGATGAGCACAAACACACTGCAGCATCAGAAAAAGGAGATAGATCATCTATATTAGCAGTTGCCAACCAGTGGGCCGCGAGAAAATTTTGGTGGGCCTCAGAGAAATCTCACCCCCAGAGCACCCCCCAAAGCAATTAATCCAGGCTGTGCAGAAACACAAGGCTGCACCACCCACATGGCCCCCAGGAACCCTCCCTACCCATTCACTCCCTACCCAGCAAACTTGCCTGCTAAATTGCTATTTTTCCTTTTTTTCTGACCATCAGCCATTCTGCTGTGTCAGGAGATTTAGATTAGCTAAGAAGCTGGAAATGGTTGGATTTCTTGCTTTCTAGCTCATCTTTAGATCTTTGGCT
The DNA here is from genome assembly GCA_033807585.1 of Hydrophis major. NCBI lineage: Eukaryota > Metazoa > Chordata > Lepidosauria > Squamata > Elapidae > Hydrophis > Hydrophis major. The sequence continues at coordinate 613,300 of JAUCBL010000051.1, forward strand.
CTGCTTCTAAGCACAGCCAAACCTCCCTTAGGACTGAAGCTTCTATTATTCAGTGCAGACTCATGGCAAGCAAATTTTATGTGACAGACTGAGCTAGCCGATGGCAGATAGATCACTGAATGATTCTGTGAGCAACTCAATCTGCCTGCCTGCTTTGCCTGATTTTGGGTAAAAGTTGCTCTTTTTTTAATAAAAAAATTAATATTTACATACATGGTGTGTTGTGAGTTAATTTTGAGAGTTTGCTTGCTGGCAAATTTTATGTGACAGACTGAGCTAGCCGATGGCAGATAGATAGATCTCTGAATGAATCTGTGATTTTGTGAGCAACTCAATATTTATATAAATATTTATGTTTAAATACAAGTCATGCCCAGCCAGTCACATGACCACCAAGCCACACCCACAAATTAGGCCATGCCCACAGAACCAGTTAGTGGTCCCTGGGATTTAAAATTATGAGTTTGGAGCGGTAACGCCCTGAGTTGCTTTCTTCTCCTCTACTGCCTCCTCCTCCTCCAGCACCTCCTTCTCTGGGTAGGGCAATTCTGAACAAATGGGAGCATGCTAAGGCAACTCCGGCACTACCGCTGTGGCGGCTTTGCCTGAATATCTGAGGCTTCAATGTTGGGACAGGCATCGAGGGCTGGAAAAGTGGAGAGCTGCGCAAGACTCCATCTCTCTTTCCTTGGTTGCCTGCATGTGGGCACGGGGGGGGGAGGGGGAAGGAAAGAGAGAGGCAGGAGCAATTCAAAACTAGAGAACTAATGGGGAGAGCTAACAGTGGGCGCCGGGGGACGGGATTGTTTTTTTTTTTTGAAAAAGATTTTATTAATTTTCTACAAACAAACAAGACAAACAAAACATAAAAACATCAACTCTCATATGTACATCCAGTGTGTCAGTTGGTTCATCATTTTTGTGTATTCATTCTGTAGTCTCAATTACAATTATGTTACATAACAACTCATATTGTCAGTCCAAACTTATATATCCTAATATCACTAAAAAAAAAGAAGTTTTTGACTATATTTTTAATCATTCACCTCAGCAAATTTACAACACAAAAGGAGTTTCTCACCCAGCCGACACACTTCCTTTCCAGCCACTTTCTTTCCGGAGCTGTCCCAACTTCAGCAGCTATGGGGGCTGCCTCTCCGCCGCCAGCAAAAGGGCTTCTCCCGGATCAAACCAGAGACTTTGCGATATCTCTGGGATCCCAGGACAGTACCCTTCTCAATCCCCATCTTTACAGGACGGTTTAGGTCCGTTGGGACCGACCAGGGGTGAAAATATCGGCTGCGATCTCAGAGCCCCAAGATCGCAGCTGTATCGCCGAAACGAAGCTCTGCCTTCTCAAGGGGGACGGGATTGTTGTTGCCGCCGCCCGCCGTGTGTGTGAGCTGGTTGGTGCGTGCATCTCAGGGACCTGACTCCAGGGTCCCTCGAAGAGCCAGGAGGCATGAGAATTGCGAGTGGGAGCATTTGATGATTTTGAAGAACTCCTAGAATGCGGTAGATTGGCATTTTGTAGGTGTCAGTGAAAGAGTGAGCTTTGTTTCACCTCCTTTCCTCCCCTAGTAATGCGAGAGATGCTGTCTCTTTCTGCCCCCTCCCTCACCCCCAAATAATCACTGGCTGTGGCTGGGTTTGGCAGTGAAGTGCTAAAGCGAGCGAAGTGCCCCCAGGGACACCTTTCTTTGCCTGTCTCCAGGTGAGGCTGGAAGAGACCCCCCCCCTCCAGCTTTTCCTCAGCTGCAGATCTGAGCCTCTGAATCCTCCACCTGAGATCTGAAAGGAGCTCCCACTTTCTCCCCCTTCCCTCCCCCCAATTAATCACCAAGGGCGGCAGTCCTTCTGTAGGCAGAGAAGCCCCTGGAGTGGCGCCAAGGGGTGCTGCCCCCCAAAGAGAGCAAAGCCACCTTTGTGCCTCTGCTTCTCCCAGTGGCAGTTGCCCCGAGGCCCCTCAGCTCCACTCTTCTGTCTCTTTGGAAGGTGCAGGTGGGGTGAGGCTTCCAGCCTGGAACATTTAATTTTGTTATCATTAAGCATATAAGTTTTTGTTATAATTAAATAAGAGTGTGTGTGTACACATACACACACATAGATATACACACATATATGTATATACACACGTGTGTGTGTGTGTGTGTGTGTATGGATCTTTGGTTTTTCGGGTTTTCTCCCGCGTAAGATTGGAAGTATCTGGGCAACGTTTCGATGAAGTCTCATTCATCATCTTCAGGCTTGGTCTTCAGCTCTGTGCTTCTCAGAGTGATGTGAGCTTGCAGCTGCTTCTTCCTTTTAACTGCTAGTGGGGGTGTGACTTGATTGGGTGGGGGCTTGGCTGTGTTCTGACTGGGTGGGGGGTTGGCTGTGTTCTGATTGGCTGGAGGCGTGTTCTGTTCAGGTGGGGGCTTGGTTGTGCTCCGGTTAGTCTTAGTTGCTGGGGGATTTGAGCTGGTGAGCTTTGATCTTGCTGTTTGGCTTTGAGTTTGTGGAAGTGTTTGGTTTTGGCGTCCGGTTTTGGTGTTCAGTTTCAGCAGCAGAATAATCAGAGAAGCCATAGAGATAGAAAAACGCCCACACAGCATGAATAAACGAGATGATACCTCCCGCCTACCAGCCATTTGGAAACCCGCCCTCATGAACAGACGAGTACCTAACATGAAGAATGACACCAGACCCACACCCCTGAGAGCCACACAAGATGCCACCACCACACTTCCACATAGAAAGCAGACTCACATCCACACAGAAGATGAGACACGGCCATGGACCAGAAACCGCACTGCAGCTGCATCACTACCCACTTCAAACCCCTCTGAGCCATACATGAAGCGAACTGACCCCCACCATGAAGATGCAGCACAACCACGAACTCGAAGCCAAACAGCAAGATCAAAGCTCACCAGCTCAAATCCCCCAGCAACTAAGACTAACCGGAGCACAACCAAGCCCCCACCTAAACAGAACACGCCTCCAGCCAATCAGAACACAGCCAAGCCCCCACCCAATCAAGTCACACCCCCACTAGCAGTTAAAAGGAAGAAGCAGCTGCAAGCTCACATCACTCTGAGAAGCACAGAGCTGAAGACCAAGCCTGAAGATGATGAATGAGACTTCATCGAAACGTTGCCTAGATACTTCCAATCTTACGTGGGAGAAAACCCGAATAACCAAAGATCCACATACAAATACCCGCGAGAACCTCAGAAAACAAATATATATATATATATATATATATATATATATATATATATATATATATATATATATATTATCTTAAGTTTTCTCGGGTACTTACATGTCTGGCATTCAGCTTTGTTTGCGTATTTTCCCACGTCATAGTAGTGGTGCTTTTAAAGTTGTAGCAACGTTTCAGCAGAATCTCATCTGCTATCATCAGGCTTCTGTATAGGGAGAAGCCTAGAGTTTGCCTGGCTTGTGGTGTGGACTCACAAACAAAAAAATCTCCACACAACAAGCCACGCAAATACCTGGGCACAAACAGATCCCCCCTAATACCTCCAGCTCAAACACACCCCAAAGGCACCCAGATGAAACCCAGCTTCCTAACAAATGATAGCTGTCCATTTACCCGAAGCCAAGCTGTACTAAAGGCCTTCAATAAAGTAACACAATGCTGCCAGCCAATCAAGATACAAAAAGAGCCAAAAAAAAGACAGAAGATATCAGAAACACCAATCAAGCAGAACACAGCAAACTCCAAGACCAATAAACACAGACCAAGACTCCCAACCAATCAGGAGGAAGAAAAAAACATTCTGGCACAGCAATAGGCTGCCCCAATTTTAAATCTGAAACCACTGTAAAAGTCTGACTTACAGATGAACACTATACAGAAGCCTGATGATGGCAGATGAGATTCTGCTGAAACGTTGCTACAACTTTAAAAGCACAACTATTATGATGTGGGAAAATACCCGAACTAAGCTGAATGCCATACATATTGTTAAGCCTGTGTTCCCCAACCAGGGTTAAGGAGACAAGCAAAACAGAATGTGCAGTGTTAGTCAGATAGGCATACAGATAAATGTGTGAGATAAGTTTGTATGTTAGTTAACATACAGTAAAAATAACAGATACACTTGTGTTATCAAAAATATAGTTTATTCCATTTAGAGTAATAGCATAGTCAAAATAACAGTCCATTAGTCATGTATCGTTTTAGTCAGTCCATTCAAGGATATTCAATTAGCAAAGTCCATGTAGAATATCCAATGTCAGTTCACTTACAAATAAATCAGTCCTCTCACCGTTGATAAATCAACAGTCCTTTCTCTCTCCCGTTCCAGTAGGGGAAAAATGCATTCTTCAGTCTATCCAGTAATTAGGGATCATCAAGCCAGAGAGAGCAAGCTGCCATGCCTTGCTTCTTTTATGGTGCTTTTACAACCACTCCCTTAATTCCATTCTTACAGTTAAAGTTACAGACACTTTAACTAACAAACCATGATAACATATTTATTATTTTACCTAAACCAGTTAGGGTAAACAATGTTATCCCTAACATTCTCCCCTTTTAGATAATAATAATATTATAACTATTTACATCTTTAAATCATATTTGTTACAACTCTCTTTAAACTTAATTACTCCTTGAGCTTTTGTAAATTGGTCTGCAATGTTTTCTTCTGTCATGCAGTATTCCAATTTAATTAGCCCATTCTTTACAGATTCTCTAACATTTAAGTATCTTAAATCAGTATGCTTTGATCTAGTTTTCACAGCAATACTAGTAGCTAATTTTATAGCTGCCTGGTTATCCTCGAACGCAACAATGGAATCCTTAACAGTTATACCCATGTCTAATCATAGCTGTTTGTACAAAATTAAGTCAGTGCATAGTAATGACAGACATGAAAATTCCGCTTCCATCGTGGACAAGCTAATATGCTGTTGTCTGATTGACCTCCACCCTATTAGTGTCTTACCAAATAATATAGCCATCCCAGATGTTGATTTTCTAGTGTTTATGTCAGTTGCAAAACTTGCATCTGCATAGGCACGAAGACTCAAATCACCCTTTGGTTCTATATACAATGCATGGTTCATTGTTCCTCTAAGATATCTTAAAATTCTCTTTAATGATTGCCAATGACATTGTTGTGGATCCGAATTAAAACGTGCCAGCTGATTAACATTATAAGCTATATCTGGCCTTGACCAATTGCTTATATATGATAAGCTACCAATCAAAGATTGATATATGGACTTATCAAATTTGGGACTTTGATCATCAGTTTGGCAAACTTCCTGACTCATTGGAGACTTTGCCGGTTTACAAAGTTCCATTTTATACGCTTTAATTAATTGGCAAATTTTATCTTCTTGAGATATCTTAAATCCATTTTTTGTTTTGTTAATTGTCAATCCTAGATACCTTTTAATTTCACCTAAATGCTTTAATTTTATCTTTTGGGCTAATAATGATATAATATCATTAGCTTCATTATTAGTCTTAGTTATCAAAGCAATATCATCTGTAAATAATAACAATAATGACACCGTTCCATTATTTTCTCTTTTAAACACACATGGATCTGCTAAACCAGATTTAAAACCTATATTGTTCAATTCTTTCACAATATATTGATTCCACTCAAAGCCAGATTGTTTCAACCCGTAAAGACTCTTTTTGAGTTTCCAACAATCATTATTATTTACTTTATTGTCTTTTATAATAATTGTCTTTTTCAAATATATAGTGTGCTGCAATGGTGCATGCAGATAAGCAGTTTCTACATCTAAATGGTTAATGACATAGTGCTGCTCTTAAAGATGTTGCTTTAAGACTTGGTGCGAAAACTTCATCGTAATCAGATGCAGTTTGATTAAATCCTTGAGCTACCAACCTAGCTTTATGGGTAACAGTCCCATCATTTCCAGTTTTTACTTTAAATATGCATTTGCACCCAATGGATTTTTCTCCTGGAGGTAATTTAGCATCTTCATATACTTTCATCACCTTTAATGAATTTAGTTCTTTTTCCATTGCCTTTTGCCAATTCTCCTGATCCTTAGCAGGATACATCCTAAGTTCATCTACACTAGTTATTTCAGTTACTTGGCAAACTATACTTGCTTGATACCTATCGGGTGGTCTAGTTATACATGTAGTACGTCTAGGTATTACAGGACTTATAGGTGGACTTTCATTTGTAAACTCTTCTTGATTATCTAACTCTCCCTGATCAACTGTTTCTTCTTGTTCTGATCCTATTTGTTCTTCGTGGACTTCTTCTTTAATTGGACTCTTCTTATAACTTGTCTGATCTTTCTGCCTTTTGTAGAGTTCAATAATTACTTCATTATTTAAATCTTACTCTAATCTATTCCATCCTACATGTTCTAGGAATTTAGCACTAGCACTGGTGCAAACTCTAGATGTACCTGGTTCCCAGAATCTATAAGATCTGTGATTAGATTCATATCCTACAAAAAATAATCTTTTAGTTCTATGCTGTTCTTTTTGTCTAAGTTGTGTAGGGATATGCACCCATGCTGGTGCTCCAACTGTGTGCATGTAACTTAAATCAGGTTTTGTACCATGCCACAGTGTGAATGGTAATTCACCTGTTGTTGAATTAACAACATTATTTAATATATGATTACCACACATTATTGCTTCTCCCCATAAATTGTCAGGTAATCCTGAATCAGACAACATAGTACGTGCCATTGATTGCAGTGTTTGGCCTAGTCTCTCTATAAAGGCATTATGTTGTGGCCTATATGGTGCAGACTTTTTATGTTGAATACCCAACATCCTAAGTCTATTCTGGAATTTATTATTTGTAAATTCTGTACCATTATCTGTTATAAGAGTTACTAATTTCTTTTTAGTTTTCCTTTCAGCAAATTTTATCCAGTTAAAGAGATTTAGATACGTTTCAGTTTTGCTCTTCATTAAATTGCAAAACCCATATCTAGAATAGTGGTCCATTACACTTGGTATGTATCGAGCTCCTCCTGCACTTGGTTTTTTCGGACCTATTAAATCAGCAAATACTACTTCTAAAGGCTCTTTGGGAGTAAATCCATCAACTCTATTGGCCGGTTTGACCCTGCTTTTGCTTTGATTACAAATAGAACATTGCAAATACTTATTACAAAGTTTCAAACTTTTATAGACCATGATACATAATTTGTTCCATCCAGCTTGGATATAAGGGACAAACTTTGTAGATTGACTTGTGCCATGTTTTCTTATATGGATATAAAACTATAATTAATAAAACACAGCTGTCTGTTTACTGTAATGTGCAACAACACAAACTCTCACTTTTTACATAAATCTGTTTTATCCTAGTTAAACTGACTTTGCAGCCTCTGGGCCCATTACCCGTGTTAAGCCTGGGTTCCCCAACCAGGGTTAAGGAGACAAGCTAAACAGAACGTGCAGCGTTAGTCAGATAGGCACACAGATAAATGAGTGAGATAAGCTTGTATGTTTGTTAACATACAGTAAAAATAACAGATACGCTTGTGTTATCAAAAGATAGTTTATTCCATTTTGAGTTTATAGCATAGTCAAAATAACAGTCCATTAGTCATGTATCGTTTAATCAGTCCCTTCAAGGATATTCAGTGAGCAAAGTCTGTGTAGAATATCCAATGTCAGTTCACTTGCAAATAAATCAGTCCTTTATCTCTCTCCCGTTCCAGTGGGGAAATATGCAGTCTTCATCCAGTAATTAGGGATCATCAAGTCAGAGAGAGCAAGCTGACATTCCTTGCTTCTTTTATGGTGCTTTCACAACCACTCCCTAAATTACATTCCTATATTTAAAGTTGCAGACACTTTAACTAACAAACTATGATAACATATTTATTATTTTACCTAAACCAGTTAGGGCAAACAATGTTATCCCTAACAGTGGACAAGCTAATATGCTGTTGTCTGATTGACCTCCACCCTATTAGTGTCTTACCAAATAATATAGCCATCCCAGATGTTGATTTTCTAGTGTTTATGTCAGTTGCAAAACCTACATCTGCATAGGCACTAAGACTCAAATCACCCTTTGGTTCCACATACAGTGCATGGTTCATTGTTCCTCTAAGACATCTTAAAATTCTTTTTAATGATTGCCAATGACATTGATGTGGATCTGAATTAAAACGTGCCAGCTGATTAACGCCATAAGCCATATCTGGCCTTGAGCAATTGCTCATAAATGATAGGCTACCAATCAAAGATTGATACATAGACTTATCAAATTTGGGACTTTGATCATCAGTTTGGCAAACTTCCTGACTCATTGGAGTCCCTGCCGGTCTACAAAGTTCCATTTTATACGTTTTAATCAATTGGCAAATTTTATCTTCTTTAACTTGGCAAACTACACTTGCTTGGTACCTGTCAGGTGGTCCGGTTTCACGTGTTGAACGTCTAGGTATTACAGGGCTTACAGGTGGACTTTCATGTACTACCTGTTCCTGGTTATCTATTTCTTCCTGTTTACCGATTTCTTCCTGTTCTGGTCCTATGTGCTCTTCCTGTACTTCCTCTTTAATTGTACTCTTCTTATTACTGATATGTTGTTTTGGTCTTTTGAAGGTTTCTATGATTACATCCTTACTTGAATCTTGTTCCAGTTTTTCCCATCCTACATGTTCAAGGAATTGTGCACTAGCACTACAGTAAACGCTAGTTGCACCTTTTTCCCAGAATCTGTATGATTTGTGATTAGATTCATAATCTACAAAGAATAACCTTTTAGCCCTATGCTGCCCCTTATGTCTCAGTTGTGTAGGAATATGCACCCATGCTGGTGCTCCAAATGTGTGCATGTAGCTTAGGTCAGGTTTTCTACCATGCCACCGTGTGAATGGTAATTCACCTGTTGTTGAGTTAACAACATTATTCAATATATGATTACCACACATTATCGCTTCTCCCCACAAAGTTTCAGGTAATCCTGAATCCAACAACATAGTACAAGCCATTGCCTGTATTGTTTGGCCTCGTCTTTCTATAAACGAATTATGTTGTGGCCTATATGGTGCAGACTTTTTATGTTCAACACCTGCCATCTTCAGTTTATTTTGGAATTTATAATTTATAAATTCCGTACCATTATCAGTTACAAGAGTTACTAGTTTCCTTTTAGTTTTTCTTTCTGCAAACTTCAACCAATTAAAGAAATTCTGATATGTTTCCGTTTTACTCTTCATTAAATAACAGAAACCATATTGTTAGGAATAACAAGGTTACCTAACTTAGTTTGGGTAAAATAATATATATAAACTATGATAGTGAATTTAAGTGTGTGTCACTTTAAAACTGCAAAGCATGTAATTTTGGGTGCGGCTGTAAAACCGCCATAAGAGGGAGCAAGATAACTTGATTGATTACTGGCTTACTGAATTGCTTGCTTACTAACTGAGTGGTTCCCTGCTGCTTTTGCTGAAGGAAGAAAGGAGGTTTGAACTTCTTCATATCTCTACTGTGAGAAGATTTATTACTGGACTGATATTTGTAAGTTTACTGACTTCTTTTTCGACACTGGAATTTGCAATTGAATAATCTCCGGACGGACTGAAATAGTGAATGATATATGGACTGTTTTGACTATGCTAAAACTCTTACTGGAATAAACTATTTAACTAACACAGTGTATCTGTTTTACTGAGTGTTAGCTACAAAAACGTTTATCTCACATATTTTGCCTGCCTGCCTGCCTGCCGTGCAGATTCTGCTTGGGTGTATCCCTAACACATATCTAGAATAATGATCCATTATTCTTAGTATATAATGAGCACCTCCCACACTTGGTTTTTTAGGACCTATAATATCAGCAAATACGACCTCTAAAGGCTCCTTTGTTTTAAATCCATTAATTCTATTTGCTGGTATTTGCTTGCTTTTTTCTTTACTACAAGTATTGCAGTGCAAATACTTACTGCAAGGCTTCAGTTTTATGCCTTTAGACAGTTCAACCATTTGCTTGAGCATTTTAAAATTTATATGCCCTAGACGTCTGTGTAACAAATGTATGCATTCATCATGAGGTTTAACGTTATTATGCACTGTGTTAGCTACCTCTAATTGATTATCTTTTAACACATACAATTCACCTTTTAAAGTTGCAGTCACTTTTTTACCTTCCTTTTCTATTATGCAGTTTTCTCCCCTAAAGGTAACTACATAACCTAGTTTAATCAAAACTCTAACCGAAAGCAAATTAAACTTACGTTGTGGTACATATAACATTTTTACATTTTCTTTTATGCAAGAACAATGTGCAATACCTTCACCTTTTGCTTTCAGTTTCCAGCCATTAGCTAACGATATCTGTTGTGAACTCGTGGACATCTTAATAAATCTTTTCTTATATTTCATTATGCAGTGTGATGCTCCACTATCTACAACCCATAAATTATTATTCACAGTTTCGTTGCTATACATGGCTAACTCTAAGCATTTTTTATCCTTTTGATGCCTTTTAGCATTCTTGCTGGCATTGTGGCATTTTCCTTTTTTGCAGAATCTAGCCAAATGTCCTTTTCCTCCACAATTAAAACATTTTCTAATTGTATAGGCTGACGAAGATTCTTTATCTTCTTGTGGTTGTTCCCTTCTGAGTTGATCCCTTTCAAGCCTTCTCCTGGCTTCTTCAATTAATCTGCCAGTAATGTCAGTTAATGTGAGGTTATCTTTTGGCAGTACTTCTAGTGAAGTTACATAGTCGTCATAGCTCTCATCTAACGAAGACAAAATTATATAAACCTGATGCAGTTCTGTGAAGATAAGTTCTTTTTCATGCAGTTCCTGAAAAATTCTCTTCATAGTGTTTATATGAGTCAGCATGTCTCCATTCTTTTGAAGATGTGTTCTGAACAGTTTCCGTGTAAGATTTATATGTGCTCCTACACTGTCTCGAACATAAATCTTCTTTAAATTCTCCCAACATTTCACAGCTGTTTCTTCTCCACGAATATGAACAAGCTGCTGGTCACAGTGTCAGTCCTATTATACAGAGAGCTTGCTCATTCTTCAGTTTATATTCTTGTATTTTCTGGGCATCATCCTCATCTTCCGGATCCCAAGCATCCACCTCTGGTGGGTTTTGAATTATATTCCACAAACCTTCTCTGCGTAGAAGTAGGCTGCATTTCATAGACCATGAAACATAGTTTGTTCCATCCAGTTTGGATATTAGAGACAAACTTGGTAAATTGACTTGTGCCATCTTTTTCTGGATATTAAACTATAATTAATAAAACACAGCTGTTTGTTTACAGTATTGTGTAACTACACTAACTCTCACTTTATATGAGCCTGTTATATCCTGGTTAGTCTGACTGTGCAGCTGGGCCCATAACCAGTGTTAGGGATACACCCTAGCAGAATCTGCACGGCAGTCAGGCAGTCAGGCAAAATCTTTGAGATAAATGTTTTTGTAGCTTATACTCAGTAAAACAGATACACTGTGCTAGTTAAATAGTTTATTCCAGTAAGAGTTTTAGCATAGTCAAAACAGTCCATACATCATTCACTTGTTCAGTTCGTCCGGGGATTATGCATTTGCAAAGTCCAGTGTCAAAAAAGAGGTCAGTAAACTTACAAATATCAGTCCAGTAATATATCTCTTTGCAGTAGAGATATGAAGAAATCAAACCTCCTTTCTTCCTTCAGCAGCAGCAAGGAACACGCAGTTAACAAATCATCAATCCATCATCGTCAGCAAGCAATTCAGTAAGCCAGCAATCAATCAAGTTCTCTTGCTCCCTCTTATGGTGGTTTTACAACCGCACCCAAAATTACATGCGTTGCAGTTTAAAGTGACACACGCTTACATTTACTGTCATAGTTTATACATATTATTTTTCCCAAACTACGTTAGGTAACCTTGTTATTCCTAACACCTACAGTTAGACTTAAGCTAGCACACAAAATTATCTGCTACAATGTCCTGCCTGTCAATGACTACTTCACTCATTGACCGCTCCAGAGCCAGCACCTCCGATGCGGAAGGGGTAATATGTTATGTGCCACCACGGCCACGTTTGATGCGCTGCCCCCCTTCTGCCTCTTAGCACCCCTCTGCTGGCCCCCTTGGGGATGCTAAGGGGCAGCAGGGAGGCATTCGAGGCGCCGGTCCTGCAGGTTCACCCATTGACTCTAGCACCGCTCCGGAGCCGGCACCTCCAATACGGAAGCGGTGGCACGTTATGTGCCGCCGTGGCAGCGTTAAATGCACCGCCCCCCTGCCACCTCTTAGTGTCCCCAAGGGGGCTGGCAGAGGGGCACTAAGAGGCAGCAGGTGGGTGTTCGAGGCGCCAGCCGGCCCTTCAGTTTCACCCATTGAGGCGCCGGAGCGGTGCTACAGTCAATGGGTGAACCTGCAGGGCCAGCTCCTCGAACGCCCCCCTGCCACCTCTTAGCATCCCCAAGGAGGACAGCAGAAGGGCGCTAAGAGGCGGCAGGGGGGGTGCGTCGAACACGGCCGTGGCGGCATGTAACGTGCCACTGCTTCTGCATTGGAGGCGCCGGCTCCAGAGCAGTGCTTGTCAATGGGTGAAACTGCAGGGCCGGCTGGCACCTTGAACGCCCCCCTGCCGCCTCTTAGCCCTCCTCTGCCGGCCCCCTTGGGAACGCTAAGAGGCGGCAGGGGGGCGTTCGAGGCGCCGGCCCTGCAGGTTCACCCATTGACTGTAGCAATGCTCCAGAACCGGTGCCTCGAATGCAGCAGCACGTTGGGAAAAGCCGCTGCCACCACTTTCTCAAAGTGCCGTCACTGTCACATTCTGTCTGTCTGTCCGTCCATCGTTCCATCCATCCATCCAAAAGGTCTGTCTGTTTGCCTGCCTGCCTGCCTGCCTGCCTGTCTCTCTCTCTCTCTCTATCCATCCAACCATCCATCCATCCATCCATGTTCGAAGCACCAGCCCCGCAGGCACATAGGGAAAGTAGAACAAAGCCAGTCTGAGAGGGAGGGAGGGAAGGAGGTAGCGAAAGAAAGAGAGAGAGAGAAAGAGAGAGACCTGATGCATCAGATTGAATGAGGCCTAGTTTAGACTGAGGCCCTTTTCCACATTGAAACATCTTTGCCAGCACATTGAAACCTCTTTGGCTTCTATTAAAAGTTTTGTGAACGAAACATGGTCATGACTATCAGGAAGCTCTCACATTTTGTTGAGGCTTTAAACAGGATCCATTGGACCAGATTTCTACCCTAAAAATTACTTTTCCCCAATGTATTACAGTGCCAATTCTGAAGAAGGCAAAACCAAAATGTACTGGTAAATTACAAGAACACACACACACACACACACACACACACACCCTCCCTTCTAACCCTGCTGGAGCAGGTGATTGGACTAGAATAGATATCTCATTATCTTTCTCCTCCCTCCCTCCCTCCCTCCTTCTTTATTTCTTTTTCTTTCTGTCCCTTCCATCCCCCCCTTTCTTTGTCCCTTTTTCTTTCTTTCCCTTTTCTCTTTATTTTCTTCCTCTTTCTTTTCTCTCTCTCTTTCCCTGTCTCAGGCTCATCCCTTTGGATCAGGGGTCACCAAACTTTTGGACCTCAGGGACCACCAAACTCATAAATTTAAATCCCGGAGTATAGAGTTGTAATTGCAGGAATGTCTTTATCTTTGATGGCAAACCTCAAAGAGAAAAGAATGCTTCCAAGCAGATACAACTCAGACAAACTGTTGTGTATGCAATAAGATTAATAAAGTGTGAGCTTGGAGTAAGTGCAGGGTTCTGGCCCTGCACTTCTGATTGGCTGTTAAGCGGCTGGACCGGATTGGCCCGTTCCGGGGAATCCAATTGGCCCTTTACAGAGAGTTCTTATTGGTTATAAGAGCTAGTGTTCCTAGCTCGTTATTGGTTAAACGTTACAGGGTTTGCCTATATAAGGCGGGTTTTACTGCTGTTGAATTGAGAAAGTCACGATGTAAATAAAGAGCTGAAGTTCACCGTTCAGAGGCTTGTCTCCATTCTTTCTCGCCCATGCTCAAAACATAACACAAACAAAGTTACTCATCTAAAGGAGGATTAGAGAGAGGAAGTAAACATTTGTTGGACTTTGACTAGAGATCATTAATTGTGTTAGTTACTATGCTGAACAATAACGAAAGTAAAGCAGAAACCAAAGTTAACCAATGTTAGAGGATAACTAAAAATGTGTATAAATGCAAGACTAGATTCCAATAAAGACCGTCATGAATCAGTTGATCATGATCAAACACCTGAACTGCCTCGTCATTGCAACACCGGGAACCACTGATATGAATTTTGACTGACGGTGGCTTTCTGACCTTGGTGGGACAGAGAGATCTGATCCAAACTCTCTCTCTCCCTCTCTCTCTCTCTCTCACACACACACACACACAGGCAGGGGTGGGATTTAGACCCCTAATCTAAAGCTATCAAAACTCCAAAAACTGGTCAAGTAGCTCTGGGGAGGCCAGTCATAAATTAGAACACTTGCTAAACAACCGTCATTAAGTGAGGACCACTTGTATTTAGTTTGCCAGTCACCTGGCCATGCCTACCCAGTCACATGACCAGCAAGCCATGCCCACCCAGCCATATGTCAGCAAACCACACCCTCAAATTAGGCCACACCCACAGAAATTTGAATCCCACCCCTGGGTGGGGGGCACTGAGGATGAGTTTGTAGCACCAAGGGGGCAGTGGACCGAAAAAGTTTGGGAACCACTGGTATAGGGTTTTCTGCTTGAGCAGGGGGATGGGCAAGCCCTCCAAAGTGTTTTCCAGCTCTGATTGAACTGCGCCTGCGCCACTCGTCCAGCCTGCGTCGTCTGTGCCAGCACTGAGCTTCTCTTGGGCGTGACACCAAGAGTCCGTCCTGGTCGTTCAGCGTCAGCATCGTGCCTTACCGACTGAGGCGCCATTTTACGTTCCCATCACCACAGCAGAGAAGTTAAGTGATTGGAGGTAGTGCTAGGAGAAAGTCGAGGCTCGGCGCTCCTCCCTTGGATTCCCGCTTGTTTGGCCACCTGCCGCCTTAGACACGGGCCAGCATGAGTGATGTGGAGAATAACTTCGAGGGGAGGGTGAGTAGCGAGCGGTTCTGTGCGGTGCTTGGTGTCGGAGGCCTGGCCCTGAGGGCGAGAAGTGGGCGAAGAGGAGCCTCAGGGTCGGGTGCTGAGTGGGCCGGACTCATTCCGAGAGACTTCGTTGTTATTTGCCAAAATGGTTCCTTCATCTGAGCTGGGGCTACGCTGCATCCCGCTCGCAGCACCCGCGCTCGCGTCTGTTTCGACTTGGCCCTGCTTCCTTCCTTCCGGATCAGGATCTTCGGACTTACAAACCGTGATCCCAACTCCCCTTTTGGCGCTATCCCTCACCCCTTTAATGGGTTTGGGTTCTAGCACCCTTTCGCTTTTTTTTAACCGCTTGCCTTGTCCCTGGTTTTTCCCCATTTTGCGGTTCTTTCATTCCCGTTTGCTTTAAATAAACTTTTTCACTGTAATAAGACCCTTCGACAAATCCAAATAGAAAATGCGGGGCTGGTAGGAAGGGACCCTCCCTACACAGTCAGAAATCGGGTGGGCCGACGATAAAAGCCCTCTTGGCCTGGCAGAGAATTGAGGGCCTTTTGTAATATGAAAATGGCTTCGGGTTTTTTTCAGTTAAAAATGCCATTATGCTTCCAGCATGATTTACTAGGTTTACACCGGAAGAGTCAACATTTTGTTACGATAAGGTATTAAGGTATGGTACCAGCGGATATTTTCTACATTATTGTGGGTAGTAATAATGAAAAGATTTAATTTGAAGCTACTTGCCACTGTTCCAATTTTATTTTGCACTATCTTGACTTCTCAGGTCATTAATTATTTAAAGATTTTTTTACATTTTCTGTAGAGAGTATAACAGCATGCTTTTAAATATGCCGTCTGGGAAGTTTTTTTAGATTTAGCTCTGTGTGTGTGTGTGTGTGTGTGTTACTACAGTATTAAAAAGCAAGATAATTTCATTCCCCTCCTACCATATAAACTTGGGAAAAATCATTTTTAAAAAGTGAGGTATCTTGTAATTTTCTCAAAAATGCTAATAGAAATGTGTTTTCTTTACTGCAAATCTTATCCATGGATCTTCAGTCTTTACAATTAATGTTCAGTTGCGCCTAGTAATGATGCTTCATAAAGCTGATTCTTACATTTTAAATCTTGAAAAACAAAATTAAATGTTAAGCTGCGAAGATAAGTGCTTTTGCTATATTGAGGACATTTGATTTCCTATGTAGAAATTCAAGAACACCTATCTTCTTAACATTGAAGCAGTATCTGGAAGTTGAGAAGTGTTTGTGGAGATTCTCAGTAATCCAGGTCATGGTTGCCCCAAAGGTGATTTTTTTCAAGAGGCAACCTGGACTTTGTGTGTGTGTGTGTGTGTGCTTTCTTTTTGAAGACGTTTTGCCTCTTATCCAAAATACTTCTTCAGCTCTGACTGGATGGTGGAGAATGGAAGGATTTATATTCTGTGCAGACAGCTGGTCATCTGCATTCTTTTAGGGGGGTTATTAAGGTCACCTGGAGGTTTATCTGTGTCATCAGGGTCACCTGAGTGGGGCAAATGGGGCAACCCTCCTTGGAACTGTTGAAAGGACCATGTTGTAGATTGTAGATAGGTAATGTCATATCCCTCCCCCTCTGTCAAAATTTTGGACAGAGGATTACTGGTTTGAAAGAGGGGTCAAAGTGGCCATCCAAGTCAAAATTGAACAGCCCTCTCAACAGAGGGGGAGGGATACAATATCATACTTGTGTTTCCCTGAAAATAAGACCGGGTCTTATATTTTTTGGACTGCCAAAAAAGGCACCAGGTCTTAGTTTCAGGGAGGTCTTATATTTTTCCCAATTTTCTTCCCATACCGGGAAGGGTGGGGGCGGCAAGCTGCCCCTCCCGCTTAGCACCTCCATAGCCTCACTAAACAGCTGATCTGTGCTGCTTCCAGAGCCCGAAAGTCCTCCACAAAACAGCTGAGCTGAGCCTGCATGTCTTCGCTGAACAGCTCTGCAAAAAAAAATCAGTTGGTTTGGGGTGGATGGTTGTATGGCTCGCTCAAGTTGCAAACAACCCGGGGATTTGAATGGCCTTTACGTGGCCAGTATGCCTACAAGATCCCTGGTTTCTGAGGCTGGCGAGGCTCGGTGTTTGGGCTCTGGCACACTCTTCTGTTTCCAGGAGGCTGCGCGGTGCCTCCAGCTCACTGAGTCTGGCCTGCTGATTTCAGCTGGCAGCAGCTCTGACCCGATCCTGGCCGCCAACGCTGCGGGCAAGAACCGGCCATGCTTCCCGCTTCATGGCTGCACAGACGGAGCCTGTACCAGCTGCTGCTTCACGTGGGAGAGGGAGCCCATTTGTCACATTAGCTGGGAGGGGTTCACCCATGCAGGTGCCGGGCCTTGGGGTGCCACCCTGAGCAGGTGCCGAGCTGGAGGCATAGGACGGTCAGTTCCCTTACCTTGTTGCTTGCCCTCCGCTGTTTCTCAACAAATGTCTCTGTGTGTGAGAGGAGACAGAAGGAGAAATGGCAGAGAGGGAACCCTTTCAAACAGCGTTGCCTGCGATTATTGTCACTCCTCTCTGTCATTTCTCTCTCTCTCACTCACTCACTCTCACACACACAGAGACAGACATTTGATTGCTTGAAAGGGACAGGCTGTGCTTTTCTTCTACTGTAAGCACAACAATCTTTCAGAATTGCCTGCCTTTTCGTTTTCTCAAGCAGCAGCAGCCGGGTAGAGGTGAGGAGAGCCGATTCCAACGGGCTGCATGGCTTTCTGCCTCATCACCAAAAACATCTCCAGACGCCCAGAGAGACAGAACTGCCAGCTCTTGCTGGATCAGCTGATCCATGGGCCGTGATTAAGGGGCTAAGGTGACTGGGGAAGGGAAGGGCTGCCTCCTGGGCTGGCCATGCCCACCCTCTTCACTAGGGTTTATTTTTGGGGTAGGCCTTAGGCCCAACCCAAAAATTTTTGCGGAGGGCTTACTTTCGGGGTAGGTCGTATCTTGGGGGAAACACGGTATATCTCCAGTCTATAACACCCTCCTTTCAACAGTTCCAAGAATGCTCCACACCCATTTGTACCACTCGGGTGACCCTGATGACACAGATATACTTCTAGGTCAGTGGTCACCAACTGGTGGGCCATGAGAAAATTTTGGTGGTCCGCAGAGAAATGTCACCCCCAGAGCATCCCCCAAAGCAATCCAGGCTGTGCGGGAACACAAGGCTGAGTCGCCCACATGACCCAGGGGAACCTTTCCTTCCCACTCACTCCTTACCTGGCAAACTTGCCTGTTAAGTTGCTATTTTTCCTTCCCCCCCCCCCCAACCATCAGCTGTTCTGCTCTGCTGGGAGATTTAGATTAGCAAGAAAGCAGGAAACCATTGGATTTCTTGCTTTCTAGCTAATCTCTAGATCTTTGGCTCTGCTTTTCAGCAGAGCCTAATCTCCCCTAGGACTGAAGCTTCTGTTATTCAGTTGCAGACTCAGATAGCCAATGGCAGAAACACAGATCTCTAAGTGAATCTGTGATTCTGTGAGCAACTCAATCTGCCTGCCTGCTTTGCGTGATTTTGGGTAAAAGTTGCCCTTTTTTATAAAAAAATTCAATATTTACATTAATATTTATATTTACATACAGGCCATGCCCAGCCAGTCACATGACCACCAAGCCACACCCACAAATTAGGCCACGCTCAAGAACCGGTTAAGAAATTTGAATCCCACCCCTGCCTCTGTGTGTTTGTGTGTGTGTGTATGAGAGAGAGAGGGAGAGAGAGAGGTTAGATCAGATTCTCTTTCTCTCTCTCTCTCACTGTCAGCAAGCCACCATTTGTCAAAATTCATATTAGTGGTCCCCGGGATTTAAAATTATGAGTTTGGTGGTCCCTGAGGTCCAAGGTTGGCGACCCCTGCCTTAACCCCCCTAAAAGAATGCAAATGACCAGCTGTCTGCAAGGAATATAAATCCTTCCATTCCTCACATCTTGTCAGAGCTGAAGAATCTTCTAGGATGAGAAGTGAAACATCTTCAAAGAACAACCAGACAGTTGAGAAGTGAAACAGATGAAACAATCTGAAACCAAGAAAGATAGAAGTGTATAGGTATGTGAAAAAATAAATTGCCCAGCATTACTAGATTAAGAACTTGGGTGCAATCAAATGCTGCTTTGTTTCTTTATAAATAGTTCCTTATGTCATTCAAGTAGGGTGCTTTTTTATTGTTTTTTTGCTGCGGTGCTCTAAGGTCTGGCCTTTCCTCCTCAAGAAAGTAAAGACTCTTGAAACTTTAGCATTTCAGAAGGAACCTTTTACTGAGCAGGTGTGAAAGCAGGACAAAGGAAAAGCAGATTCTGAGTTCCCTCAGGCAATACAGTTAGAATAATAGGAATTAGAGACCCCTCCCTTCAGTCCAGTGTGGATTCAACCAATCCACAGGTGTTGAGATGTTATTGTAACGGCCGTCCTGGGATCCTGATAAGCGAGCGTTCTCAGGGTCATCTGCTGCCTTTCAGAATGAAACAATCCACATGACCTCCCCCTCTCTTCACATTCCTCAAAAGGTGAGAAAATCTCAGGGTGCTCAGGCGCCAGGATAAAGTTTATAAAATGAAAAGTTACAAGCAAGGAAGAAAGCAATAAACTAAATAATACATCTAACTACTACATCCCCCCTTCCCCCCAGATGAATGGCAGTATCATGAACAGGGATCTGACGTGCACTTCTCTTAGTTGAGTGTTCTGCCTTAGCTACCTCTGAATTTCTTGACCTAGTCCAGGGGGCATGCACTTGCCTTTAAAGTGCAGTGGCCCAGGAACAATATAAAGACTGTTCTTTGAATCTTCGTAACACCTACCGTATGTACTCGAGTATAAGCCGAGTTTTTCAGCACATTTTTTGTGCTGAAAAAAACCCCCTCGGCTTATACTCGAGTCAGGTTCCCCTCTGAAAAAAAATGGTGTGGAGCTCCGAAGCTGGGCAGCCGCTTCCCTGCTTCCGTGTTTCCTTTGCAACTTTTAAGCATGGGGGTAATCGGAAGCAGAAAAGTTCTTGCTTGAGGATATATTGTTTTTTCTTTTTTTAACTGTTTTTTTTTGGGGGGAAGACCCACCACCATGTGAGAATGCTCAGACACGAAATCTATCCGACCGAAAATAAGTGTGTGTGTGTGTGGGGGGGATTTTAACAGAGGGAAGATGTAGGGAGAAGGCAAAAGCGACGGAAGATCCTTCAGGGGAAACTGAGGGGGAGACTCACCCTTGGTCCAGATAAGCCCCCTTCCCCTTTCTCAAGGCTGAGAAAACAACGCGAGCCGAGGTTGCTTCGGCTCCACTCAGCTTCGTTTCCTCAGCTCCAGCTGCTTTCAGTCCACTCGGGAGGAGGGGGAGGAGGTGGTGGTGGCGGCTCGCGTTGTTTTCTGATAGTGAGATCATTTCCCAAATTAATTGATTCACTAACCCAAAAGAAGAAGATGTTGATGACAGTGGGAGGCAGGAGTCACTCTCCCTTGCAAGAAAAAAGCAAGAGCCGTTCTTATGATCTCTCCCTCTCTCTCTCTCTCTCCCCGTAATACAGTCAAGCCCTTTCCAGCACGCGGGATCCGCCCCTGCTGCTTTGCACCTTTTGCATTTGCAAGGTGCAAAGTGGCAAAGGCAGATCGCGCGTGCTGGAAAGGGCTTGACTGTATTACGGGGAGAGAGAGAGAGAGAGGGAGAGATCATAAGAACGGCTCTTGCTTTTTTCTTGCAAGGGAGAGAGTGACTCCTGCCTCCCACTGTCGTCATCATCTTTTGGGTTAGTGAATCAATTAAACCTTTCATGATAGTGAGATTGTTTCCCAAATTTCCCTTAAATCAGGGAAGAAATCAGAAACAAACCTTTGGACTGAGAATAAGCCTGTTCCTATGATGCCATTTTTGTTCACTGCAGTGTGAAAAGTGTGAAAAAACACACTTCTTTTTCTTCATCTTCTTGTTCCCTATTTACTGGTCTCTTTCAAAGAGGAAATTGTGAACATCAAACTTATTCTCAACTGTCCTAGTGAAAGTTTTTATTGGTATCTATTTTTATTTTTTAAATTTACCAGTAGCTGCTGCATTTCCCACCCTCGGCTTATACTCGAGTCAATAAGTTTTCCCAGTTTTTTTGTGGTTAAATTAGGTGCCTCGGCTTATATTCGGGTCGACTTATACTCGAGTATATACGGTATGGTTTTTGTTTTTGTTTTTAAACAAATTTTATTGATTTTACAGAACACAAACAAAACTAAAAGATCTTTTCTGAAGGTTGTCTGATCCCGGGTTGAAACTCTTCGCACAGACACAAATTCAAACATCATATTCACTTTATATATCCTTCCATATCTTATTATCATTTTCTTTTTTATATTATATATATAAACCATTTTTATCAATTTTATATAAACAATGCACAAGGCATAACAGCTTATAAGTTCTTTTCTAAGAAAAAATAATAGAAGAAAACCAATAGAACATAACAATCCCAAATTATAGTATCAATACTTTGTCTATTTAACTTCATATCTTATCCCAACTTCTCCTTTTCATCCAAATTATTTCTTATTAATTAAAAAAAATTTTTTTTGCCTTTTTTCAATATACAACATCCAAAAAAAAAAAAGCATAACAAAACCTTTATATATCCTTTCATATCTTATTACCATTTTCAATAATATTCTTTGTCTGTTCTACTTCCAACTATCCTTTCATCTTTTTTCTTTTATTATACTTCTCCTATACACCAATTGGAGTAACGTCTATAACTCATTACCCTAACTTAAAAGTACTTCATATAACAATTTTTCTTGGGATTCTGTTTAAAAGATTCTAAAATTACACAATGAATTTTATACTCTAAATACACATATAAAAAACACAATCTTATGTACCCTCCAGAATCCCTCTTTTATCCTTAATTAAATTCACCCATTGTCTCTGAATAAACTTTTTTTCTTTAGATCTTGCTTCCCCTCATTGAGGCTTCTCCTCCCCCCCTTTCTCTCTTGCTTATTCTTCTCCTTGCCCTTTTTACCCCTTTGTCTTTCCTCCTCCCTTTTCTTACTCCCTTTCCTTTGCTTTCTAACCTTGCCTCCACCTTTCCGCTCATTTTTCTCTTCTTTGGTTGTTTTTATAATTCTTAAAATCCCCTTTTTGTTATCCTTTTTCTCCTCCTCCCCGGAAAGAACCCATTGTTCATCAAAGATGGCTTCTTCTTCCTCTTCTTCTTTGTCCCAGTCCTTCTGCTGCGTAGTCAACTTTTCATAAATACATAACGCCATTTCTAAGAATTGAAACAAAGTGCCCAAAGTATCTTCCTTTTTATATTTTTGATATTCAGTCTTTAGTTCATCCACAAGCGATGCCATTATGAAAAGAGAAACTTTTCCCAAAACAACCACAAGTATTTTTAATCAAAAATAATTCAAAAAAAGTTCCAAAAATTAATACTTTTCTTCCTTCTTCTCTTTCTCTTTCTGGGGTTAATGTTTAATCAAAGAGGTCCAATTACCACATACCTTTCTTTGGGATTCTAGGCAATCTCCTCCTTTTTCAGCTTCTGCTCCAATTTTTTTTCCTCTCCCTTCCCACTTGTAATATCAATTTTAAATAATCAGAAATCCATACCTCCAACAAGGGTTTTCCAATTTCTTAAGCTTTTCAATGTCCAAAAATCCTTTTGTCCCTTAGCTTCAACTCTCAAAACAATTCACTTTCAATGTCCAATATGTCCAAACATTTCTGCTGTTTCCATGGGGTGGGAGAGTAAAGAAAAAAAAAAGTTCCCTTTAACAGCTTCTCCGCCGCTTTCGATCTTCTTAGGGATACAATGTATCCTCCAGCAATTCAAACAGCTCAGTTCCAACCAATTTGAAAGATGTTACTTGACCCGGCTCAGACAGCACTTTCACTCTTCTTGCTTCCTCCAGCGCAATCTTACCCGGTTGCTGGCTTCTTCGTGGCGGCCATTGCTGACCGCCGCTCCACCGCCTTGGGAAAAAGGGGTTTTTCCGGAGAAGGAGGGGGCCTGCGACACCCCCAACCCCCTGTCCGACTCCCCTCTCTCTTCAGCTGTCCCTACAGGGCAGCCATATCCCCCTGACCCATCTGGATCGGGGGTACCTCGGCGGCTAGCACAGCAGGAATCGCGAGCTGTCGCGAATTCCTGCTGCCCCGAAGCCACGCGAAACCGGAAACCGCGAGTATATACAATATGTTTAAAGACTAGCAACATAGTAGCTTGGACCACAGCTTTCAGTGTAGTTATCCCAGGATTCAGAAATGATCTGAGTGAGATATCAAATTTAGAAACTGCCCATCTCCCTCACAAAGAGACTCTAGGCAGTATACAAATAAAATATTAAAAAATAAAAACTAAAAAATTTAGAAAGAGTCAAACATAGTTAAAGTGCAACATTAAAAGTTCATTAAAAGGCAGGGGAGGGCCTTCAGGGCACTAACCATCCCTATGGCTGCATGCTCCTCTGTGAGCCCCAAGCAAGACGGCAGAGCCATGTTTTCAAACCAGTCATGTGTTACATTTTGGGCAGGGTAGATAGGTCCATTTTGCATTTTCATTTACTTGAGTTTCCTACATGATTGTAAATATTTTTCATAGGAAGTGTTTTTGAGCTAAGTCTTAAATGCAATATGAGGGAAATGGATTAGTACAGGTAGTGCTTGACCTACAACGGTTCATTTAGTGACTTCAAAGTTACAACAGCACTGAAAAAAAGTGAGTTATGATAGTTTTTCACATGACCATTGCAGCATCCCTATGGTCACATGATCAAAATCCAGACGATTGGCAAGTGGTTCATATTTATGATGGTTGCAGTTTCCCAGGGTCATGTGATCACCTTTTGTGACATTCTGACAAAGTCAATAGGGAAGACAGATTCACTTAACCATATTACTAATTTAATAAATGCAATGTTTCACTGAACAACTGTGGCAAAACAAATGCGGCAAAACTCACTTAAATGTTTCACTTAGCAACATAAATTGTGGGTTGAATTGTGGTCGTCACTCGACTACCTGTATTAATAGAATATCCAAGTACACTGTTCAGTTTTGTTGGTGGAAGTTAACATATATCAGGGGGAGGGTGAAAAGAATCTATTTTATAAAGAGACAAATGGGACAGGTAAGAATAAGAAGGGTGGGTCTGTTTAGATTTTTAAAAATTTATTGTGAAATTTCAGTATATCGCTATCACTCTAGTTTACTATTCTCAGAATAGATACTGAAAAACCTGCTCCTTTATCAGTAAATACAGAACGTTTTAGGCAAACTAGCCTGAGCTACATAAATTGTATTTTTTTTAAAATTTGATGCTTTGGGATTCAGGTTCTTTTCTGAGTTGCTAATGGCATAAAACTATTGACAGTCTTTCATAATAAAAAATTAAATAGTTTGCAAATTCTACCTTCCCTATCATTAACTAGCTAAATATTTTATAATCACTGCTATTTTTTTTAATATACTTTTTATTTTTTTTAAAGAGAACATAAAAACAAACTAATATAGAATAAGGAGAACACAAAGAAAAAACAAAAGTGATGAAAGGATAAAAAGAAATAGAAGCTTACAATTTTATTTCCAGCAAATACAAGTATGCTTACGAAGTTCTCTTATTCCCCAATTACAAAAACATTCACTCAGTGAAACCAGAAATCCTAAGTAAATTTCTTTCTGATTCATGCAAAAAGTCTATAAGAGTTTCCAGTCAGCCATAAATGTAGATACTTTTTTTCTCTAATCAAAGAAGTTAATTTAGCCATCTGAAAGTTTCATCATCTTCATCAACCATTCCTCCATTGTGGATAGTGTCGAACCTTTCCATTTTTGAGCATATTTTTTCACATTTCTGTACCTCCCATCTCCCTCAAAGATATTATCTTAAATAGATTATATAATCTGTATGTTTATATGTGCGTGTTTAATTATTTGGATGAGTAGAAATGCACTGCAGCAACCCTGAACACCAAAAAAGGAAACACTTACACATCATCATCAAAAAAGTGCCTGACCACTCAACCCACTATAGCACAACCAGCACAAGCTGTAAAAGGATAACACTGCCATATGCCAAAAACATCTCAGAAATAACCAGTAGGCTAGTACAACCACACAGTGTCACCATAACACACAAACCGACTAAAATTCTCCAAAACACCTTAAGTAAACCAAAAGATCCAGCAGCCCCAGAAGAACAAACAGGAATCAACTACAGCATGCAGTGTAATGACTGAAACAGCCACTGCATAGGATGAACAGGCAGAAGACTGGCAGAACACATCCACGAACACCAACTAGCAGTCAGAGAAGACATGAAGAAAACTCCTTAATGTTACAATGCCTGGACAGACTTAACCATAGTTTCAACAGGGAAACTGAGTATCCTAGATTAAGCTAAATCCAAAAGTGTTACAGAATTCCTGGAAGCTTGGCACTCAGACAAATTAGCCATCAACAAAGAGACCTTTTATTTGGGCACTTTGGATCAGAAACTCTTTGTCAAAAAATACTAGTTCCTTTCAAGTAGGCTGTCGAGCATTATCGTTGGTTGTATGCATTTTTCAGTGTTACCATATTTCTTCCTACCCATTCTTTCCAGATTACAATTTTTTACTTTTCTGAAGTGGTTCTGGATTATAGGATATTTAATTGTAGGAAAGTACTATAGAAAAATACATAAAACTTGGATTTTACAAAAGCCACCAAGCGTTTGTAGATCCTTGCTAAAGCTGAAAAATGTTTGAGATTTTTGCAAATTTATGCAATATTTTTAAAAAGTTCTGAAATTAGATGATAAAATGAGCATTTTTAATTCCTGAATGAAAATCAGATCTTTTTGAGGTCAGCTTTTGAGTTAAATTTGAAAGTAATTCCTGATTGGTTCTTTATTTGGGGAGAACAAATAATATTAGATACTCTAATACGTATAATATGTTTGCTCTTTCTACAGTGGCTTGTCTGATTTATTTCTTCTGATGGAGTACAAAGTAGACATCCTACTCAAGTAGTTAACCCATTACCAGCACTATTAAACCGTATTTGTCTTCTATTGAACACAAATAGTTCACCTTTGTTTTTATTTTACTGTACAAATATTTTGTAACGTTTGAATAAAACAATCATGCTTAGTGATAGATGTAGATAGTGGGATTTATAAATCTGAGGAAGCTTCTATGGCCAAAATCCAAAGAGGTCAATCAAATTTGAATTTTCAGTACAGATTTGAGACTTGAACAACCATCACTTATGCTTAGTATATATTTTATAACTAAATTTGTAGTAAGATCCTGCTCTTTTTTTAAAAAAACTTCAGGCAAGCGTATTACTTAAAACTCTCTCTCTCTCTCTGTGTGTGTATGTGTAGATATAAACATAGATATATATTACAGACTTGAAAAGTTACTGAAGTTAGGGAGCAGAATAGGAATAGAATATTTGGGAAATACTGCAAGGGAATTGGTGGAGTCATTAGTAGAGCCTGTATGATTATATCAGTTAAAATATTTTTTAAAATTGCTTTTATAAACTAGTTATTTGCATTTCACCTGCTGACTGTTCCATTTTAGTAGGTAAAATTCTGAAACTCCAGCAGGGTTTTATAATCCCCACGTGCTTAAATATACTAAATATTCTTTTTCCATTAAGGTTAATGTTCGTGAAGAAATGGAAGAATTTTTTCCAAGAATATGGAAGATAAATCAAGATAAAAGAAGGCTAATGAAAAGTGTTAAAGATCAGAAAATTAAAATTGAATGGGGGAAAAAATTGAACAGAAGATTGGTCAGATAGAAGCACTTGAATATTTTTAAGGCTATAATGAATTGTTTGAATTGGGGAAGAATACACGAAGTATGAAAAATGAAAAACTCAATGAAGAATGAAGAAAAGTAGAAAGCAAGAGTGAAGTAGAATTAAAAGAATCTGGAAGAATGAATGGGTCCTAGGTTAAGTAAATGTATGGTTTATGTTCCAGTGTCTGTATGATCAAGTTGTAGATGAATTTGCATGATTCCTTAGTTAATAGAGCATTGGTTGTCTGGTTTAATAGGGAATTTCACAGTGTTAACAGTGGGTTAAAGAGAATCTTGTCCTGGAGAGTATTTCCTAACCGTTTATTTTTCAGGCACACTCAATAATATATAGTTACTTTTAACAAAAGGCGGTAGGCATTTGTGCAACCAATACCATTTTTAATACTGCTTCTTTCATTAGGAGTCACGCTCCCAGTCAAAATCTCCAGCTGGGAGTCCTGCTTGTGTAAAATCTGAGAGCAGGTCAGGATCTCGTAGCCCATCAAGAGCTTCTAAACATTCTGAATCACACTCACAATCAAGATCAAAATCCAGGTATGTGTCTGTTTTTTATTAAAAACTTGAATGTGTTAAACTTGTATGATTGTTGGTTGGACCATTCAATGGAAAATTTAGACATTGTAATAAGATTTTTTTATTGTCAGGGCTGGAAAATTATCCAGAAACTTCATAAGTAGCCATATAGTGATAATGGCAAAAAAAAAAAAAAAAAGATCAGAGAATGTAATGACATTGTTGAAGCCCATCTGAACAGTTGTACTATGCATGTTTCAATGCAGTTGTGGTAATGTGCTTTAACAATATCCAAGCATGCATGTGCAAATGCAGAAATACAGTTAAGCCATTTAAGTTCATTACTACATGTAGTTATAAAATATGAAAATGTTCCTATAAGAATGTAAAAATACTACCGTGTTTCCCTGAAAATAAGACCCAGTCTTATTTTCTTTTCGGCCCCAAAATAAGAACCATGTGTGCACAGGAGGTGGCAACTGCACGGAGGCCGACTGCAGCAGGAGGTAGAGGGAGGCAGGCGCCCAAAGGGCATCGGCTTGTGTGCCTTGGATCAGCTGCAGGCTGCTGTGGAGAGTATGGCTGGTGTCGCCATGAGGTAGGGTGAGAGAGCAAGAGAATGATCTGATCAAACCTCTGTGTGTGTGTGTGTGAGAGAGGGAGAGAATGAGAGGGAGAGAATGAGAGGGAGAGGGAGAGAGCTGCCAGCCCTGGTTTAACTCTCTGAGGTTAGATCGGATCTCTCTCTCTTCCCCCCCTCTCTTTCTTCTTCCTGCTCCTCCTCCTTCAGACAAAAGCTTTTTAAACACTGTGTTCCCAGCTGCAGCTAATGACGGGAAATCAGGGGCCTTTCCTCCTCCTAAGACACGCAACTCACATTGCTCCCTTCTCCGTTCCTCCCTGCGTGCCCTAGAATGAAGAGGGGGTGGGCCTGGGTCTTCCTCTGAATTCTCTCTCCCTTGTTCTGCTTCTTCCCTGCTCTGCTCAGCCAGACTTTGCCCTTCCCCAGTTTCTTCCACAGCCAACGGAGCCACGCTTCCATCCCTTTCAGCTGTTTGGCCTCCCCCTCTGAATCAGATTCCAATGGGCGTGACAGCACTGGTGCAGTGGCCACAAAGTGAGGCAGTGGGGGTGTGTGGAGAAGGAAGCAAGGCGGATGCGGAGCTGCCCCCCACGCCCTGCACTGGCTTACCTGAGTACCCTGCAGCCAGGCCATTAACATCCTGACAACTGCTCAAGCAGCCCTGTCCAGGACCCCATGTGCTTCACTCAGCCTCCTGCTCTGTTATGGCGGCGAGCAAGAAGAAGCGGGCCTGGATGGGGTTTCTGGAGCCGCCGCCACAAGGCCAGGCAGTTGTCAGGACATTGATGGCTGGGCTGTGGGGCCCTTAGGTAAGCTGGTGCGTGGGACAGCTCTATACCCCTTCCTCGTTTCGTCCCCCCCAGCTTGATTTTTATGGCTGCGCCTCACCCCCACCTTGTACAACCAGATGTTTGGCAG
Organism: Hydrophis major; assembly: GCA_033807585.1. Classification (NCBI taxonomy): domain Eukaryota; kingdom Metazoa; phylum Chordata; class Lepidosauria; order Squamata; family Elapidae; genus Hydrophis; species Hydrophis major. The sequence goes on from JAUCBL010000051.1 coordinate 642,193, forward strand.
GGCTGCATTATTTTGGGGGTAGGGCTTATTTTAGGCACAGGTGTGAAAATCGGGCTAGAGCTTGTTTTTTGGGGGTAGGTCGTATTTTTGGGGAAACACGGTATTTGAACAGAAATTCTAAGGTTTCCATGACGAATTGTGTCCCTAATAAAAATACATGATTTTCCTCTCATTTTGTACCTTCTAGAATGGGGTTCCAGTGGTCATGCAGCTTTAGGAGTCTTTCTGCAGTTTACTGCTCCAGTTCACAATTTTAAGACATAGTAATATTTCATTTCCTTGCCTTTTAAAAAAAATTAACAAATGTGTTTCAGGGTAGGTGAGGTTTGGAATTTTGGGGGTGGGTGGGATTTCCTCCATATGTGACTCCAGCATGTCACTCAAAGTGCAGAACTTATCCTGAAAAAGGTTGCATGTTAGTTTTTGCAAACAACAAGCTTAATGTCCTAAATTTTGGCCAGTTAATATATAAATGCCTTCAGTTGTTTTAAACTAATTAATAACTTTTAATATTGATTTTGATGGTCTATTGCAGTTCTTATATGGAACTATATTTTTAACATTTAAAGGTCTAGATCCAGAAGACATTCTCACAGGCGATACACTCGCTCTAGATCCCATTCTCACAGGCGGCGATCACGAAGTAGATCATATACCCCAGAGTATCGGCGTCGAAGGAGCCGCAGCCACTCTCCAATGTCTAACCGAAGAAGGCACACTGGCAGCAGAGTATGTAGTGTAAGCTTGTAGGGATGTTATGATTTTCCATTAACTAAATAAAGTTGGTTGGCTATAACACAGTTTCTGTAGTCAAGAAAAAAGGACAATCTTTGACATTTTCAAGAAACATTCTCAGTCTCTTTAGCACAGTAGAAGATAACATTACAATCTCAACTTTTTACTTTTACGCAACATATACTGTGTTCCCCTGAAAATAAGACACGGTCTTATTTTCTTTTGGGCCCCAAAATAAACACCAGGTCTTATTTTTGGGGGGTGTCTTACCTGCTTACCTTAGGACCACCACAGCCAGGCCTCCCATGCAACAAAACCTGTTGCACTACTGCCTGACTTCTGCAGCTGCTTGCAGCCAGATGCCACATGGCACATTGCACCAGTGCCGCTGCTTGCAGAAGGGCACAACGTGGCTTGTCATGCTGGTGCCATTGCTTGCGGCTGAAGGCCGCATGGTATGTGCTGTTGTGCACGCAAGCAGTGGCACCAGTGCAGCACATGGCGTCCTGCAAGTGGCAGCACAATCCGGCTGCAAGTGGCTGCAGAAATCAGGCAGCGGTGCAACAGGTGTCAGCAGGCCTGGCTGGCGGTCCTAAGGTAAGCGGGTGCGAGGCGCATGGGGCAGCTTCACCCCCACCCTAGCTTAATTTTTACGCATGCATCTCGCCCCCCACCTCATACAACCAGACGGGATAGAGTAAGCGGGATCTTAACCAGGGCTTATTTTGGGAGTAGGGCTTATATTAGGCACACATGTAAAAATCAAGCTAGGTCTTATTTTCAGGGAAACACGGTACTAGCCACTTCTATAGCAACAACAAAAATAAAATCAATGTTTCATTTTTTTACATTGCAAGCACAAAATCCAGAAGCAATTTCCAAATAGAAACAAAATTAAATATATTTTCTTCTTTGAATAAAAGAATCAATTTAACCATCTCTGCTTCTTGATGTGGGGAATAGTACATGTTTTTTTAAAAAAATTTATTGGTTTTTAATACAAACATAGACAGACAAAACATAATAATATCAAGCCATCTTCCATATATATACATACAGTGTGTCGGTTGGTTTACAGATTGTTTTGTGCTTCCATTTGGTAGTCTTCAATTACAATTACATAATATACTCATATTTTCAATCAAATATTAAATACATTAATATCATTGTTAATCATTTGACTATACTTTTATTCATTCATGTTTTACAAAATAATCCGTATTTTACTTAATTTGTTTTATGGCAGTTCATATTATCATCTCAAATCTATCCTACAATCATTTTGTAGATATAAGAAGAAAATAATACATCTTTATATATTTATTATTTTTTAAGAATCTACATATTTCATTACCATGTTTTATTGTCTAACCATTGATAGAATAGATCGCAAATTTTATAAAATTGTTTATCATCTTGTTCTCTGATTTCAAATGTCAATCTACTCATTTCAGCACATTCCAATATTTTCTTTATGATTTCCTCCTGTAATGGTATTTTCTCATTTTTCCAGTTTTTGGCAAGTACAATCCTAGCCACTGTTAATACATTTACAATCAGGTATTTCAAGTCTTTACTATATATTTCAGGTAAAATTCCCAATAAAAATATCTCTGGTTTCAAGTCTATATGCTTTTTTGTCATTTTTTCCAACCACGTGTGCATTTTAGTCCAATATTTTTTAGCATCCGCACAAGTCCACCACATATGGTAATATGAGCCAGGTGTCTGATGACATTTCCAACATTTTTCAGATTTGTTCTTGAACATTCTTGCTATTCTTGTCAGGGGAAAATGCCACCTGTAAAACATCTTATACAAATTTTCTTTGTACGCTGTTGACATTGTCATTTTATAATTTTGAAACCACAATTTTTGCCATTTCTCTAGATCAATCCCATATCCAAAATTCTTCCCCCAAGCAATCATTGTTTCTTTAACTTGTTCTTCTTCTAGTTTCATTTCTAATAAATATCCATACAATTTTTTAATCACCTTTTCATCAGTACCTGTCAAAATCTTATCTAAATCAGTCAGTTTATCATAGAAACCTTCTGTTTTAGAATCTTTATCATACCTTGAATGTATTTGCACATATGAAAACCAATTCATCTTTATACCTTGTTCCTCTAATTTTTGCGTAGATTTAAGTTCACTCTTTTCATTCAATATTTCACCATATCTAACTGTTTGTTCCTTTTTATATATTATAGGATAACAAAATGCTTCAATAGTCGATAGCCAGACTGGAATTTTCAAATAACATTGTCTTTTTTAGTCTTCTCCCAGTTTAACCACAGAGACTCCCATATATAATGTCTTCTAAAATACTCCTGTGTTTTAGTTCCTTTATACCATAGAAAAGCATGCCACCCCAACAACAGATCATATCCTTCTAATGTCAACAATCTAGTATTTCTTAATGTTATCCATTCCTTAACCCACATCAAATTTGTAGTTTGATAATACAACTCCCAATTAGGCAAACCAAATCATCCTCTTATTCTGGCATCTTGCAAAAGTTTTAACTTTATTCTCACTTTCTTACCTTGCCATATATATTTCAACACAATTTTATTTAAATCTTCAAAATAATACTTTCCAAGCCTAATTGGAATTGTTTGGAACAAATATAAAATTCTGGGTAATACATTCATCTTGATTGTTGATATTCTCCCTATTAATGACATTTGTAAATTTTCCCATTTCGCCAAATCTAGCGCTATCTGCTGCTTAAGTTTGAAAAATTATTCTCTTTTAATGTACTACATCTTGCTGTCAAATGTATCCCCTAGTACTTGATCTTATTTGTGACCTGAATTTTCAATAGATCCGCCAGTTCTTCCTTTTGTCTTAATAGCATATTCTTTGTCAAGATCTTTGTCTTATCTTTATTTATTTTCAAACCAGCCACCTTTCCATATGCCTCTTATCTTTCTTATCTCTTATCTTATCTCTTATCTTATCTAAAATGAAAACCAGATCATCTGCGAATGCTTGCAACTTAAATTTTTCCTTTTTAATTTTCATCCCTTTTATATCCTTTTCTCTAATATTTCTGTTTAGCGCTTCCAAGGTTAACACAAACAACAGAGGTGATAGTGGGCACCCTTGTCTTGTTCCTTTTCTTATATCAATAGAATCTGTCAGTTCTCCCTCTATCATTACCTTTGCCGTTTGCTTATGATATATAGCTTCTATTGCTTGAATAAATTTTTTAGCAAAGCCCATCTGTTCCAGCTGTAATAACATGGATCGCCAATTCACATTATCAAATGCCTTCTGTGCATCTAGAAATATCAAAGCCATTTGTTTTTCAGGGTGTGCCTCGTAGTATTCCAAAGTGTCCAAGATTACTCTCATATTGTCTTTAATTTGTCTCTTTGGCAGAAATCCATTTTGATCAGGATGCATAAAATTGTTTAAGTATTTTTTAAGTCTTTCTGCCAATATTGAAGCAAAGATTTTATAATCTGCATTTAGTAAGGAAATAGGTCTATAGTTCTTGATTTGTAATGGATCGGCCTCCTCTTTTGGGACAAGTGTAATATAAGCTTCTGACCATGATTTGGGTATCTTCTTTGGCATAACTTCATTCATAACTTCGAGCAATGGAAGGTTCAATGATTCTTGTAGTGTTTTGTAAAATTCTGCCGGAAGTCCATCTGGGCCTGGTGCCTTTCCATTGTGTTGCTTCTTAAGTGCTTCAGTTAACTCCATCATCGTTATATTGCTTTCTAACATTATTTCAATCTCTTTAGGTATCTGGGGTAGATTAGCATTCTGTAAGTACTGTTTAACTCTTTCCTCATCAATATTCTCTTGTGTGTATAGTTTCCCATAATAGTCTCGTATGATTTCCTTCTTCTCTTTACTACCACAGCAAACCTGGCCTTGATCATCTATTAATTGCAATATTTTCCTTGATTCTTTCTCCTTTCTCAGTTTATATGCTAACCATCTACCTGGTTTATTTGCATCTTCAAAGTAGTTCTGTTTCACACCTCTGATTTTCTGTGCTAGTTCTTCTTTTTCTATTAGTCCCATTTTATGTTTAATTATATCCATTTTTAACTTAATGTCCTTTTTCTGTGGCATTTTCTGTTGCTCTTTTCAAGTCCTTTATACTCATCCTCTAATGCCTTAGAGGCTAGTCTTTTCATGGTATTTCTTTTCCTTGTATAGTCTATTATCAAGCCTCTGGCAGATGCCTTCATTGTATCCCATACGTTCTGCATTGATGTATCTTCTTTTTTGTTTTCTCTAAAGAAGAAAGCCAGTTCTTTCTCCATCCACTGTGTGAAGTCTTTTTCCTTTAATATAGTATTATTTAACGTCCACCTAGATCTTCTTTGTCCTTTCCATTTAATTGTCATTGGATTGTGATCTGCCCAAGTACTTGTTTAAATATTTATTTCTTGAATATTAGCTAACAATTCTGTTGACATCCATATCATATCTATTCTGGACCATGATAAGTGTCTATTTGAATAGAAGGTGTATTGTTTAGTTTTAGCATTTCTTTCCATGTATCTTAAATTTATTTCATCTACCATTTAAAAAAAAGATTTAGGAAGAGTCTTTGTGTTTTGCTTTGTTGTTTTCTGTGCTGTGTAGACCAGTTTATTATCTACAATTCCATTAAAATCTCCCATCGTAACTATATTAGCATAATCCAGTTCAATTATTTTCATGTGTAATTTTTTATAAAATTCTTCTTGATTGTCATTCGGGGCATAGATTGCAATCAGTGTTTTCATATTATTGTCCATTATTTCCACCATTAGTATTCTTCCATCGTCATCGGTATAGATCAATTTCGCTGGGATAATATCTTTAATGTATAAAACCACTCCTTTTTTCTTGCATTGTGTCAAAGAAGTAAATATTTTCCCTAGTTTTGGCTGTATCAACAATTGTTCATGTTGCTTTTTGATATGTACTTCTTGTAGGCAGATTATATCAAATTTTAATTTCTCTAATTTATGGAAAGTTTTCCTTCTTTTAACAGCTGAGTTAAGTCCATTTATGTTAATTGTAACCAGTTTTTTCTCTTCCATGGTTATATTTTGTAGTTAGGTTTAGCAGCTCTCATAGGTCTTGGTTCACGTTGTTCTTCCACCTTTCCACCTATTGCACCTTCTTCTTTTTCAGTTGCCATTTGGCAGTCCTCTTGGAATTCAATTAGTGACATTTCTTTTTCTGCCTCCTTCTCTTTCCCTCCAAAATATTCTGTGTAAAATAATTCAGCTTTCTCAATTGAATCAATTCTATGTCTCTGTTCTTGCCATGTGAACATTAAACCTTCTGGAATCAGCCATCTATAATTCACCTCTTTTTTAAGTAGCATTTTGGTCAGAAATCGGTATTCTCTTCTCATCTCTCACTCTTCTGGGTACTTGTTTCAGGACCACAATCTCGTTGTCTTTATATTTCAATGTTTTCTCTCGCCACTTGCAATATTTGCGTTTTAATAGCTTTCTTTGTAAATCTGATGTGAACTTCTCTTGGTAAGCTATTTCTCATTGCATATCTTGTGAAGACTCGATAAACCTAATCTATTTCATCCATCATCTTCTCTTCAGTTATTTCCAAAGCTTCAGCCAATATTTATATCATTATCTCAGCTAGGTTTTGTCCCTTTTCTTCCTCTATGTTTTGGAATCTGAGATAAAATTCTGATCTGTCCATCTCCCATCTCAACATCCCACTTTTATCTTGTTCAACCACAATTAATCTGCTATCAGTATCTCTAATCTTCTTATCTCTTTGTTTATCTTCAATTTTTTGGAATCTCATCATACTTCATCATCATTTGTTGAATGTTCTCCACCTTTTCATCAGTTTTTCATGTTCTTTGTTCAATGTTCTCTGTTCTCTTTTCAATATTCTCTGTTCTTATTTGAATATTTTGAATTCCTTGCATAATCATCTGCAGGGTCACTTTTTCCTGTTCTTTATCTTGCTGTAACATCATCTGTATTGAGCGTTGTCCAGATGGTGAAGAGGAAGAAGTAGAAGTTGAGGAACCAGGGGCTGTTAGTTTCCTACTCATCTCGGACAATTCAAAATCTTCAGGTTCTTCTAGACCTTAATCCACTTGTGAAATAACCAATTGTAATTCCAAGTAAAAATAGTGGGAAAAAAGAAACCAAATAGTAACAATAATAATAATAAAAATTTCTTCAGGTTCTTATTAAAACAAATTTTATTGATTTTAAAGACAAACAAAACATAAGACATCAAAGTATAAAACCTCCTTTCTTAAAAATTACTTATAAGTTTTAACAAAGCAAATAAGGCATTATTTTTTAAAGCATAGTTCCACATTATCACATTCCCATTTAAACATAAATATATCTTTTCCAATTTTCTCATTGTTTCTCCCTTCACTTTTATTCAATTATATTTCATTCTATCAAAGTTTTATTAATTCTCCATCAAGCATAAACACACAAAATACAAAACATAAAACAAAACATAAAAAGATAATACCTTCTTAATTATTATTTATACATGTCTTTTCCAAATTTCTCTCCCTTTAGTTTTATTCCTCCAAGGTTTTATTCATTCACAATCAAAACATAGCTAACCAAAACACAAAACATAAAACATAAAACTTCTTTTGAAAAGTGGCTTAGCCCCAGGTTACATCTTTTTTGACAGACCTAAATCAAGTTCGTGCTCACCTTATATACCATTCATATCTTATTAACTGTTCTATGTTTTCTATATAACTTCTCCCTTCTTTTCACTCTCTTAATTATATTTTGTTTATTTCATCTTATTTCAGAATCATTATATTTGTATCTTTTATCTGTTCTTTTCCAATCATCTATTTATCTCTTCTCTTTAGCAAAAGAATTTCCCCTGTAATCACTTTTAGAGTGTGACGCTTTTCCCTAAAATAACACTTAAAATAATACATAATTTCTATCCTGATTCTGCTTAGTACATTCTACATGTTGCATTTTGAAAAGAAAAAGAATAATACACTTATAATATAATTAAATATATAATTTCCATTCTAATTCTAATTCTATTAATAGTATAACTAAACATTAACCATTTTACACATTCTCTTTGATATTTTGTTCAATATTGAAATCTATCATAAAACATTTTAATATTTTGTTAAATCTTATCATATTCCAATAGACTATTTCAAATGCAAATACTACAATACTATCTTATGTACTCTTGCAGAATCTTTCTTAAATTATACATCCTTTATCCTTTATCTCTAAAAAAAAATCTTGTTCCAGGCCGTGGCTTTTTTTCCCTTTTTCCCTCCCTTTCTTCTCCAGTCTGATCTTTTTGCCACCCCTTCTCCTAATCTTCCCCTTTTTAGCTTCCCTTCTCTGTTGTAATTCTCTTTTCAGTTGCTTTCTAACATTGTACCTTTTTTTCACCTTATTTTTCTTTTTCTTGGTTGTTTTATTAAATCTTAAATTCTCATTTTTCCTTCCTCTCTTCTTATTTTCTTTCTTAATCAAAATGTTTTGTCCATTAAAAATGGCTTCCTTTTCTTCTTCTTCTCCTTCATCATCAAGTATTTGCTGGTACGTAGAGACCGCCATTTCTAAAAAGTGGAAGACAGCTCCCAATGAATTCTTGCCATTTGATTCTCTTTCTTTTAATTTTTCATATTCCATTTTTAGTTGATCCAGGGATGGTGCCATTGTAAATTTTTTAAGAACAACCCAGATATTTTTAGTCTTAAGGTAATTTGCAAATGTCAAAGTTATCAAACAGTCCAAACAGCCAGAAATTATTTCCTCTTCTTCTCTTTGCAACTTTTCCTCCTGGGGCAAAATCCCAAATATATTTTAAAGCCGTATTACAATTAGTTGTTGGTCTTATAATCTTCAAAGCGTCTCCTCCAACCAGTTTTAAAAGATTTTTTTTTTAGTCCTCTCCTTCCCACTTATAACAATGAGCTTGTTTTTACCTTAAAGCAGCAGGTTTTTCAGTGCTCATTTGCTTTCTCCATAAGGAAAGGGGAGTGAACTTTCCTTTCAGCACTTTCGCCGTTTTAACAACTTTTTTTGGAAACAAAAATATCCATCCAAAAGTCAGGTTTCCAGGGTGTTTAAAAGTATCTTAATGACCCGGTTCAGCCAAGAAAACTTCTCCTTCTGATTCTTCCTCCTGCACAACTCTTATCTGGTTGAAGATTTCTATGTGGCTGCCATTTCTGACAGCCGCTCCACCGCCTCAGGAAAAAGGAGTCTAGCCGGCTGGGGAAAGGGGATGCGATATCCCCAGACCCCTGCCCGGATCTCCTCTGTCTTCCACTGCCTCTTCGGGGCAGCGACAACCCCCAAATCCAATTGGATCCGGGGGTACCTCAGTGGTGAGCGCAGCAGGGACCCGCAGAGAAGCGGATTCCTGCCGCCGCCGAAGCCTTGCAACCGGAAGTCCAAAAATGTCTTCAGGTTCTTGTATACCTTAATCCAATCAATTGGTTAAGTAGCAGTAAAAACTCAAAAATGGAAGAAAAAACCATAAACACACACAAAAAAAGAAAAAATTGTTAAATCCTGAAAAGAGTGGAAAAGTAAAAAATAAAAAACTAAAGAAGAAAAAAATGTTCTTCAGGTTCTTCAACACCTTAATCCAATTAAAAGGTCTCAAGTATAAAATGATGCATAAGGGAAAAAAAGCCACAAAGATTAAAAAAAAAAACCAATATGGAAGGTAAATAGAAAAAAATACGAGGGAGAGAGAAAAAAGAAAAGAGACTACTTACTCCCTTAAAAAGGAAAAAAAGGAAGGAAATCATTAATGCTAAAGCTTTTCCTTTAAAATAAGATGCAAATGTAAAAATTAGACTTCAAAAGACAAAAAAAAAGAAAAACAAGTTCCAAAAGGCCAAAAATCCAAATAGCTATTACAAAAAGTACGCTAGAAAGGAGGGGGTTTGTTAAAGTAAGAAATAGCCCAGCTTAAAAAAAGTAAAAAGAGCACACTGCACCTTGTTTGGTTATCCAAAGCTTTTGTTAAAATTTATAACTCTCTTCTCCAGAGTCTTTTTTTTTTTGGGACAAACTTTATTAGTTTTTTTTAAAAAATACAATACACAAACAAACAGAACATAGGATGTAATGACCTAAAATATCTTTTCTAAAAGAAACAAATAAACCATCTTATTTAAAAAGAAGATAATTCCAAATTATCACATTTCTATAATTTAATATATATATTTATCTAATCAACTTCATATCTTTTCCGATCTTCTCTTTATTACTCCCTTTCCTGCTATTTAATTATATTTCTTTTGCCTTAAAGAATATATACTCATTGAATATAATTTCATTAGTTCTCTTCCACATCCTGTCAACCTTAAACAAACATTACACAAAACATAAATACATAAAACTTCTTTTTGGAAAGCGGCTTACCCCAGGTTAACTCTTTTTATACAGACATCAATCAAAGTTCGTACTCACTTAATATACTATCTCATATCTTATTTAACATTCTCTATTTTCCATATATTTTCTCTCTCCTACTCATTCTTTTAATTCTGTTTTATTTATTCCATCTCGATTTAAATAATTATATTTGCATCTTTAGTCTGTTTTCTTTCAATCACCTATTTATCCTTTCTATGTAATACAATATTTCTCCTGTAAGCACTGGTTGAAGTATGACAACTTTTTATCTTTCCCCTAAATAACACTTAAAATAATACATATTTTCTGTACTGATTCTGCTCCGTACATTCTAAGTATTACATTTCAAAATAATAAAACAAACAATATTGAATTTAATAAGTAATAATAAAACTAAAGAAAAATGGAAAAGAAATATTAAATTTATAATATAGTAAGAACAATGTTTCATAGGAAATTAGACTCTATTATTAATTCTTAAACAATAAACACAATATTTCACAAGAAATCAAACTCTATAATTAAATCATGGCTTCCCTTTAATACATTTTTAACTCATATAATATTTTAATTTTCTAACTCAGCTTCAAATACTAATATCTGCAATAAATTCTTATGTACTTCTGCAGAATCATTTTTATAAAATTCTCTTACACCTTATCTCTAAAAAAAATTCATTTTTAGCATCTTGTTTAAAGTCTTTATGACTTCTCTTTCCTTTCCCCCTTCCTTTCTTATCAATTCTAGCTTTTTGACCCCCCCATCTCTCAAATTTCACTCTTAATCTTCCCTCTCTGTTGTATTTCTCTTTTCTGTTGCTTTCTGACATCATATCGCCTTTTCACCTTATTTTTCTTTTTCTTGGTTGCTTTTTTAAGTTCTAAGTTCACCTTTTCCTTGCCCCCCTTTTGCTTTTCTTCCTCCACTAAGTATATTTGTCCATTAAAGATGGCTTCTTCTCCTTCATCCCAGCCTTCCTGTCGTCGTCATATTTCTTGATAGGTAGAGATCGCCATTTCTAAAAAGTGGAAAATGGATCCAGAAGAGCCTTTATCATCTTCTTGCAGTCTTTGAAATTCCATTTGTAATCCTTCAAAAGATAGTGCCATTTTTTTCTTTCTTTCTTTTTTGAAACCACCCTAATGTCTTTAGTCCCTTTTTAAAAAATAATTCACAAAAATCCCAAAGTCGCAAAGCAACAAATCAGAGCAAACAGTTTCATTTAGCACTTTCTTCTTTCTATATTTTCACCTCCTAGGGTAGAGTTCAAATACACAGTTCCAAGATAATCTTCTAGAAGTCGTAATGTCTTTTATTTCTGTTCTTATAGACTTAAAGCAGTCTCCTCCAGTACAATCTTATAATAAGTCTTTATCTCTTCCCTTCCCCTTATAACAAATAGAAAAAATTTTAAGCTTTTAAATCCAATGTCCAGAAATCCTTTATCCCTTGGCTTTAAATTTCAAATTGGATTACCTTCAGTGCTCAAGTAGATTTTCCAGATCTCCGTCTGCTATTTCTATGGGAAGGGAGAGTGAAGAAAAAAAAAACCTTTCCCTTGACAGCTTTCTTTGCCGCTTTCCTCTTCTTTGGGAAACAATGTATCCTTCCAGCAATTTAATTTCCAGAGTATTTAAGAGTTTCTTATTGTCCCGGTTCAGCCAACACTTTCACTTTCTCCTACTTCCTCCAGCACAAATCTTACCCGGCTGCAGGCTTCTTTGTGGCGGCCATTACTGACTGCTGCTCACACCACCTTGGGAAAAAGGGTTTTTTCCAGCTGAGGAGGGGATCTGCGACACCCCCAAACCCCTATCCGGATCCCCTCTCTCTTCGGCTGCCTCTACAGGGCAGCCATATCCCCCAGACCCATTTGAATCGGGGGCACCTTGGCGGCGAGTGCAGCAGGAATCGCGGAGAGTCGCGAATTCCTGCCGCCACCAAAGCCATGCAAACCGGAAGTCCTCTTCTCCAGAGTCTTATCACCTTTTTTTTCTATAAACTTCAACACCAGACTTCAGCTATTGATAGAAACCCAGAAGAGCACCTGCAATAATACTCTCCCATGCTCTTCCCTCTATCTTATCAAACAGCAATGTCCTTGAAAAGAAGTCTCAGTTCTTTCTCAGCTTTGCCTGGTCAAGAAAAAAGAGATAGAATATTTCCAAGCCTCTAGTTGGCAGTGTTACAAAGTTTCTTCTGCTTTCACTTTCCCTCTCCTTTTCTAAACAAGATATAATAAAAATTAATTTAAAAGGGAAAAAGTTATTTAAAAAGATGACTAAAAGGGAGTATCTAGCCTAGAATATTATAAAGTTAAAAAGGAGAGAAAGAATAAGTGGAAGAAGAAAAAAAACCAGTCCAGTTTCAAAATATAAGATCTTGTGTAGAAAATCCAGCAATGAGAAAAAAAAAATATATAACTTTGACTTCCTGTTTAAAATCGCCGCTTTATCACTTCTGTCAAAACTTTTACAGATTCTTTCTTTTCCTTAGGATGACCTTTCAAATCTTAAAGCAGTGATGGCTAACCTTTTCAGCTTGGTGTGTTGAAAATTTGGAAAAAGTGTAGCCTTCCTCGGGTCATGTGTCACTTCAAGAAATATCAATAATTTGGTAATATTTGCAGCCCTAATAAAGAGTTATATTTTTAATATATTTATTATATTTATTAGTTCAAAAAGCAAAAAACAAATAATAATTTACCTTGGTGACTTTTCTGTTGCTGAATTGCATTTGCTAAATCTTCAGCCTCAGAAGAAGAACCCTGCCAGGAGAAATAAATTAAAGTCAAGATGATGTCCAAAATAAGGGGGTTTTTTTGGTTTGTGTTTTGGAGATTTTTTTGGGAGGGTTTGCATGGTGCTCTGTGAGGATGGTGAGAAACAAGAACTGCAAGAGGTGCTATGGAGGCAATTAAAGCTTAGAGGAGCTGGAGAGGGGCTGAATGCTGCAGACTAGACATCCAAGTGTTTTACAGTGGGAGAGAAGAAGGGAGAGCCGCAAAGACAGAAATGCAGATTTTAGTATTAATTGCACTTACAGGACAGCCACCCGATGCTGCTTATCGTGAGCACTGTGTCTGGTTGGTGTGGTGCAGTCCTCCTGCGATGTTTATGATGGACTGGGCTGGGCTGATCACACAGGGCTGTGAAACTCGTCTCCCTGCAGGTGCAGGATGTGGGGATCGGAAGGCCACCTTACAGGGCTGTGAACCTCATGGATCTCCTTTCCTCCTGTAGCGTTCCTGAGGTAATGAAACTGACAAACCTCAGTTTATGGCGGTTAAAACTGGTTCTCTGCTGCAAAGATCTCGCGGCAGCGGTGACACAACGCCTCCACGCAACAAGCAGGGATTGGAGCAGAGCACAGGCAGCCTCTAAATGTGCAGGTTTTCCCCACACCAACAGGCGTGTCAGTCAAAGTGCCTCGGCGTGTCACGAGTGACACGCGTGTCATAGGTTAGCCATCACTGTCTTAAAGTAAAGAAAAAGTTCTCACCAAACCGGCACACTTTCTCTTTCCGTTCTCTTTCGTTTCGGAGCTGTCCCAACTTCAGCAGCTTTAATGGCTGCCTCTTTGCCACTGGCAAAAAACTTCTCCTGGATCTACCAGGGACTTTGCAGTATCCCTGGGATCGACAGGATGCGCTCTTTACATTCACCATCTCTTTGGGACGGTTTAGATCCGATTGGACTGTCCAGGAGCAAAGATATCGGCAGCGATCTCAGACCTCCAAGATCGTATGCCGTATCGTCGGGACGCCAGCTCCGCCCTCTCGGAATAGTGTATGTTTTTGTTTTGTGTTTTTTTTTTAATATATATATTTTTTATTTTTTCTTGGTTTGTACAAACTGTAAGGCATCCAGAAAGTATCCATGATATCAATCACTCCGAGATATTTTTTCTCCAATTGATTTATTTAGATACAGATCTGGCATGTCAAAGGCAATTTCCCAAGTGAAATTATTTTTGCGTGTTTCACAGAATCCACCTTCTCTCCTCCCACTTCTACACTTCATAAATCACGAGAACCAATTAACTACCATTGGAATTTCTTAATACGACATACAGAATAACCTTGAACTTTTCAACTCCTCCACCCCCCGTTCCATGAAATGTGACAGCTGAATTTTAAAGCTGGCAGGCATCACCCCTTGAAAACTACTAGTCCTAAAAGAAAAGGAAAAAAAACAGATACAGGGGTTAACACATCGTCCTTAACCCCCTCTCCCCCCTCCACGAGCACCCTTCGGTTTGTGGGAAAAGTCCTCATGGAATTGGTTAACCAATTGATCAGCATGAACATCCCAACTCTTTACCCAACTAGCATCTGAGAGAGGGTATCCTTTCCATAAGACCAAATATTGCAATCTGCCATGGTGTAATCTAGAATCGAGAATTTTTTTAATTTCACGTGTTTCCCCCTGTACCATTAACGGTTTAGGGGGAGCGATTGGCGGTGGTCTTATCATTTATGTAGTAGCTGGTTTTAGTAAACTACAATGGAATACTGGATGAATTTTCCCCAATATTCGAGATAGACTTAATTGGACAGTGACTGGATTGATTATCTTTGAAATTGGGAACGGAGCCAAGAATTTTGGACCCAGCTTCTTACTGGGCAGTTTCAACCTAAGATACTTGGTCGACAAATATACTTTGTCCCCTACTTTAAAAGGCAGTTGAAGGCATCTATGTTTATCCACCTGTTTTTTATAATTTTTTGTAGCTTCGGTCAAAGCCTTTTTTTTGTAGCTTCCCATCCTTTCTTTAATGAGTTTTTCCATTCTGTTAGGGACACGGATGAGGGAGGTTGTCTAGGTAACTCTGGCATCGGGACAAAATCCATTCCCGTGTTGATTTGGAATGGAGTCAATCCCGTGCTGCTATGTACTGCATTATTGTAAGCAACCTCTGCAAAAGGTAATAACTCAGCCCAATTTTCTTGTTGATAATTTACATAGCACCTAATGTTCAATCATGGTCTTAGCTCTCTCCGCTGCTCCGTTACAAGCAGGATGGAAAGCTGAGGATAACCCTTGAGAGGAACCAATGGATTTCAGAAATTCCCTCCAAAATTTTGTGGTAAATTGTACCCCTCTGTCTGATATTACTCTGCGAGGTACTCCATGTAGTCTATAGATATGTTTCACAAACAGCTTTGCAAGTTTTTTCGCAGATGGAAGTCTTTGCAGGCTATAAAATGTGCCTGTTTAGAGTATAAGTCAATTATAGTCCAAATGATCGTATTCCCTTCACTCTTAGGTAATTCAACAATAAAGTCCATTGCGATCTCTTCCCAAGGTTGGGTTGGTTCAGCAACTTGTTGCAGGAGGCCAGTGGGTTTTCCAGTTCTGTGTTTCATTGTGGCACAAATTGAACAACTTTTTACATAATCCTCGACATCAGGCTTCATTTTTGGCCACCAGAACTGTCTTCTCAGTAAATGTAGGGTTTTTAGGAATCCGAAGTGGCCTCCCAGCCGGGAGTTGTGGCTACGCTTTAGTACCAACAGTCTTAGGGTTGTGGGTACATAAAGCTTAGTCCCTTTCCAAGCCAGTTCATCATTGTCAACTCGGTTTGATGGTCCGGGAACCAAGGGTCGATCAATAGGGCCGTTTTCAATTCTATAGTCAGCTTATCTTCCAGGTGTTTGGGGTTGTGGTTGGCTTGGGCTCGAGTGGTCACTTGCCCTGCCGATTGAGCTTCTGAAATTAAGGCTTGTACTATTTCCTCTTGGTGGCTTTCAAACTGAGGTTTTCTGGACAGAGCGTCCGCCAGTATGTTTTTCCCTTCGGGGATATATTTAATGTTAATGTTGAATCACTTGAAATATTGGGCCCAGCGGACTTGTTTGGGCGATAATCTCCTAGGGGTCTTTAGATCCTCGAGGTTCTTATGATCAGTCCATACCTCAAAGGCCTCTGGTGCACCTTCTAGAAAATGCCTCCAAGTGAACAAAGCCCATTGTTTGGCGAATGCTTCTATCTCCCAGACCGCCCACTTTCATTCTGTGTCTGTCAGCTTTTTGGACACATAACCGCAAGGCATCAGTCTGCCTTGAGAGTCCTTTTGCAGCAAAACAGCTGCCACCGCTGCATCACTTGCATCTGTTTGGACAATAAAAGGCTTGCTTGTGTCTGGGTGCTGGAGGATGGACTCAGCTGCAAAGAGGCATTTTAAGGCCTCAAAAGCTTTCTGACACTCCGTAGTCCAAGCCAGGGGTTGACTTGGCTTCGGTTTGGTTGGCGATGGGCCCGTTTTTAATAGCTCTGTCAACGGGAGGGCAACTTCAGCAAAGGACAGAATGAATTGTCTATAGAAGTTGGCAAACCCCAAGAAACTTTGAAGTTGTTTTTGGGTTCTAGGGGGTTGCCAGTCCAGCACCGCTTTCACCTTTCCGGGATCCATTTCAATCCCCAGGTTGGATATTCTGTAGCCTAAGTAGTCCAACAACTCTTTGTGGAATTCGCATTTTGAGAATTTCACATATAATTTGGTGGCTAGAAGTTTTTCTAGAACTTGTCGGACCAATTAAACATGTTCTTCCGTGGTTTCGCTGAAGATAAGGATGTCACTCAGGTACACGAGGACCCCCCGGTAAAGGTGCGGGTGTAGCACCTCATTGATGAGCTGCATAAACACTGCAGGATCCCCCTGAAGACCGAAAGGCATGACTTTGAATTGGAAGCTACCCAGAGGGCAGTTAAAAGCAGTTTTCCACTCATCTCGTTCTTTGATGCGGACCCGGTAGTAAGCTTCCCTGAGATCTAGCTTGGTGAATATCTTGCCCTTCAACAGGTGGTTCAATAAGTCCTTCGTAAGGGGGAGAGGGTACATGTTTTTGACGCATATGGTGTTCACGCCTCTAAAGTCAACACACAATCTCAACCCGCCATCTTTCTTCTTGAACAAGGGGGCAGCTAGTCTTGATTTGGCAGGCTCAATAAAACTTCGTTCCAAATTGCTGTCGATGTATTTCCTTAATTCAGTCATTTCAGCAAGCATCATGGAATACATCTTTGGTTTTGGAAATTTTGCCCTGGGCTCTAATTCTATGGCACAATCAGTGGCTCGATGGGGAGGTAAGACATTACACTCTTCTTCACTGAATGCTTCAGCCAAGTCTTTGTATTGGTTGGGTACCTGGGGGTTATCTGGGAGAAGGTGGGATGCCATGGATGATGGCTTAGGCTCTGGGTTCAAGCTGACCGGTGGCTTTGTAGTGGGTGGAAGAAGGGGCAATGAGCCCGGTCCATTGAGGATTTTTCTGAATCCATCCTCCCATTTGATTGTCGGGGCCCATTTGTCTAACCAAACAAGTCCCAGTATGATTGATTCTGACATCTTGGGGGCCACTATGAAGTGTATGAGTTCGTGATGGGGCCCTAATTCCATCTTGATCAATTCAGTCATCTTAGTGGCTGCCCCCCCAATGAAGGTTCCATCCACTTGCTCAAATCTGATTGGGCATTTTAGTGGGTTAGTCTTTATGCCCAATTGTTCAATGATGGGAGTCCAATAAGACATCAAGAACACCCAGTATCAATGACAGCTTCTAACTCCCCGGCCTCCCCCTTGTTTGGTACCACTAACTTGACCTTGACTGTAAAAGGTGTGATGGGATCACTCACCATTGGGTCATCTTCGCAGGTCAGCTTCTCAGGGACGTGGTTGAGGTCTGGTGGTCCATTGCTCCCATCTGCGCAGAGGGGGCTTTCCCAGCTGTTGTTGGCAAACCCGCCCCTGGCCAGAGGTCTTTCTTTATTCTTCCGACCTCTTAACAGTTGTATTAGGCATCGACTGCAGAGCTTGTGGTACAGGAGCAGGTGCGAGACAGTTTGCTGCTCTATGGTCAGCTTGGCCACATCGGTAACTTTTCAGCACCCTGTTGGGTTGGGTACGAGCAGGTTCAGCTGATCTGGTCGGCGGTCTCCTAGCCACAATTCTCTTAGGCAGGGCTGCCGGAAGGGGTTTCCTGTGTGGGTTGATGCTGCGATCTAAGCTGAGGGATGCGACACCACGATTGTAAGGTCTCTGGGATTCCCCTAATTTCACAGGCCTCCTTTACTTCTGGATCAATGGCATTTTTAAAATAGTGTAAAGTCATTCTTTCAGGCCAATCCATGAGGTGGCTTGCGACCCTTCTAAAGTCCCAAATAAATTCTGACAAGAGTCGATTGCCTTGCCTCATTTCCATTAACTTCTCTTCATTCTCTGCTACCCTGTCTGGATTTTCAAATCTGAGTCTTAATAATTCAATAAATCCATTTACATCGTGTAATTCAGGGGCTTGTTCGTTGTGTACTTGGGCCACCCAGTCTGAAGCATCCCCTTCATTCATCCCATTTGTTATGGCCAAAACCAAATCGTGCTCTGTGGCGTATTGATCTCCAAATTGTTCTATGTGGGATCGGATTCAAGTGAGGAAGTAATTGAAATGTTCATGGTGGCCATCGAACATGGCCTTAAAGGGTATTTGGTCCGGCCTGGGTCATGGTTGTGGAGGTGGCACAGTCCAGCCCCCTGCAGGTTGTACTGGAATGAAAGGAACCGGCCTGGTGGTGTACATAGGCTGGGTAAGCCCCCTGTATCCTTGCTGGGTGGTGCCTCTCTGGAATGGGGTCCCTGTGGCCTCGCTGCCGGTTGGGGCTGCATTTGTGGTTGCCAGGAGGAAGATGGGTGTGGCCTGGTTTCCTGGTCAGGTGGAGGGGAGGTGGCTGCTGTCTGTTGTCTGGGTAATCCCCCTTCAGACCAGGGCTGGGTTAGTGCTGGCTGCCATTGGCATTGAATCCACCCCTGGCCTGGATAAAATCCCCACTCTGGAGGGATACTCTCTGCAGGGGCAAAATTCCCTCTGGAAAATGAGGGGATTTGGAGGCTGCAACATACCTCTGTCAGTTGATGCGTCTTTCTGGCTTCCTCCAACTGGCATCTGTATAGTCTCCCTCCAATCAGACAGAATAGCAATCTGCCTGGGGCTCGTGAAAGATTTCTCTTCAACCAGCTGGGTTACCTCTGGGTTATAACAACTTCTTGACTCTACTGTCATTCTGAAAGCATCCATCATCTCCTCCAAACAAAGGCTTGCAGATTCAATTAATGTTCTGGAGAGAGTGCCCCCATACTCTCCCCCTGCATATCTCCAACTTCGGCTGATTGTTGATAATTTTCCATCTCAGGAAAAAACTCCGGGGTATCAGCCAAGCCCCTTCAAAAAATAACAGTTTGACTTGGGAAATAAATGTTAAACGTAAGGCATCCAGAAAGTATCCATTATATCAATCATTCCGAGACATTTTATCTCCAATTGATTTATTTAGAAACAGATCTGGCATGTCAAAGGCAATTTCCCAAGTGAAATTATTTTTGCGCGTTACACAGATTCCACCTTCTCTCCTCCCACTTCTACACTTCATAAATCATGAGAACCAATTAACTACCACTGGAATTTCTTAATACGACATACAGAATAACCTTGAACTTTTCAGCTCCTCCAACTCTCTTAAAAAAAATGTGGCAGCTGAATTTTAAAGCTGAAACAAACATTGTGTGAAGTGTAGCACCAGAGTGTCTTACATTTTAGAACACGTGACAATATTCTTCATATTTAATACAGTTGACAATCTTAACATTGATACACATATTTTGTTAAATTGTAATCTTTCATTCTTTGATTATTCACAATTTCAATATATTACTTTTGTGTCAATCTCCATATTCTGAATATCCCTCTTTTAACTACAAATAAAGTATTAATCATATATGTGGTGTTTAACAAAATTATATAATTCTAAAAGAAAGTCACTATATTGGGTTATAATCTTCCATAATTTATCCCCTTTCTGATATTTAACTATGCCACAATTATATTTAAAAAATATCCCCTTTCTAATAACATTTTACAACTTATTTGTTACAAATAAAATATTTACATTTATGTTTGACAAGTTATGTAATTCTGTTAATAGTACAGTTTTATTAAGTTATAATTTTTCATTATTGTCTTTTTTCACCTACAAACTCATTTTACAAATACAAAACTGCCGTAGAGCTTTCTTTCAATACATATATCAAACTAATAAAAATCCATCCTAAGTCATTAAATTTAAGTTGTTCCTTCCAGCTTATCTTCCTAGAATAAAGTCTCAGGAATGTCTATCAAGTCTCTTTTCTTCAAGAAATTCTCCCAAAGTTGTTCTGTTAAAAGTTGTAGATTAACTTGGAGTGCTTTCTGGTCGAAAAAAATCTTCTCTGAGATGTCTATTAGCTTTTCTTTTCTCAAAGGATTTTCAACCTTGTTAGTATCCATGAAGAAAAAAACCCAAACGTGACCTCTTAAAAATTGTGAATTTACTTGGCACTCTTGTTTCAATTGCGCTGGGAGGGTTATATTCAAACCATTATTGTAATAGAAGTTGGTGTCAGATTTATATTCCAAAGTTACAGTTATTTGCATTGTCCAGTATTTGTGGAGTTGTCACAATGGGTTGATAATTTTTGTTAAGCCTGTGTTCCCCAACCAGGGTTAAGGAGACAAGCTAAACAGAATGTGCAACGTTAGTCAGATAGGCATACAGATAAATGTGTGAGATAAGTTTGTATGTGAGTTAACATACAGTAAAAATAACAGATACGCTTGTGGTATCAAAAAATATAGTTTTTTCCACTTAGAGTTTTATAGCATAGTCAAAATAACAGTCCATTAGTCATGTATCGTTTTTAGTCAGTCCATTCAAGGATATTCAATTAGCAAAGTCCATGTAGAATATCCAATGTCAGTTCACTTACAATAAATCAGTCCTCTCACAGTTGATAAATCAACAGTCCTTTCTCTCTCCCGTTCCAGTAGGGGAAAAATGCAGTCTTCAGTCTATCAAGTAATTAGGGATCATCAAGCCAGAGAGAGCAAGCTGCCATGCCTTGCTTCTTTTATGGTGCTTTTACAACCACTCCCTTAATTCCATTCTTACAGTTAAAGTTACAGACACTTTAACTAACAAACCATGATAACATATTTATTATTTTACCTAAACCAGTTAGGGTAAACAATGTTATCCCTAACATTCTCCCCTTTTAGGTAATAATAATATTATAACTATTTACATCTTTAAATCATATTTGTTACAACTCTCTTTAAACTTAATTACTCCTTGAGCTTTTGTAAATTGGTCTGCAATGTTTTCTTCTGTCATGCAGTATTCCAATTTAATTAGCCCATTCTTTACAGATTCTCCAACATTTAAGTATCTTAAATCAGTGTGCTTTGATCTAGTTTTTACAGCAATACTAGTAGCTAACTCTATGGCTGCCTGGTTGTCCTCGTACACAATAATGGAATCTTTAACAGTTATACCCATGTCTAATAATAACTGTTTGTACAAAATTAAGTCAGTGCATAGTAATGACAGGCATGAAAATTCTGCTTCCATCGTGGACAAGCTGCTATGCTGTTGTCTGATTGACCTCCACCCTTTTAGTGTCTTACCAAATAATATAGCCATCCCAGATGTTGATTTTCTAGTGTTTATGTCAGTTGCAAAACTTGCATCTGCATAGGCACTAAGACTCAAATCACCCTTTGGTTCTATATACAATGCATGGTTCATTGTTCCTTTAAGATATCTTAAAATTATCTTTAATGATTGCCAATGACATTGATGTGGATCTGAATTAAAATGTGCCAGCTGATTAACACTGTAAGCTATATCTGGCCTTGACCAATTGCTTATATATGATAAGCTACCAATCAAAGATTGATATATGGACTTATCAAATTTGGGACTTTGATCATCAGTTTGACAAACTTCCTGACTCATTGGAGTCTTTGCCGGTTTAAAAAGTTCCATTTTATACGTTTTAATTAATTGGCAAATTTTATCTTCTTGAGATATCTTAAATCCATTTTTTGTTTTGTTAATTGTCAATCCTAAATACTTTTTAATTTCACCTAAATGCTTTAATTTTATCTTTTTAGCTCATAATGATATAATCTCATTAGCTTCATTATTGGTCTTAGTTATCAAAGCAATATCATCTGTAAATAATAACAATAATGACACCGTTCCATTATTTTCTCTTTTAAACACACATGGATCTGCTAAACCAGATTTAAATCCTATATTGTTTAATTCTTTCACAATATATTGGTTCCACTCAAAGCCAGATTGTTTCAACCCGTAAGGACTCTTTTTGAGTTTCCAACAATCATTACTATTTACTTGATTGTCTTTTATAATAATTGTCTTTTTCAAATATATAGTGTGCTTCAATGGTGCATGCAGATAAGCAGTTTCTACATCAAAATGGTTAATGACATAGTTTTTCTTAGCTGCCCACAATACCTTCGGGCCTTTGCTAAAATGCTGAAACTGAAGAGGAATTTCACCTTTCAACACAACAACGACCCAACGCATACCTCCAAATCAACAAAAGAATGGTTTCAGCAGAAGAAGATCCATTATGTTCCATTGCCTCATTTCCAAGTTATCTACTCTCACGCCTATCTTTCTCCCAAAGGTTTCTCTTTGCAATTCCCAATTCCTGTTTCATTCCTTTATAGTACTCTCCCCTTGGTTTACATCAATCATTATATTTATTTTCATTTGCTTTTTATGTTTAGTTCCTCTTTCAGTTGGCTCCTCCTCTTCCTGGTCCTCCTGCTTTCCTGACATTTGTATCTCAGTTTCCAGCTCTGCGTCCATGTTTTTTATTTTATTCAAAATGTTCCCAAATCCTCTTGTCAGTGTATCTTTTATTTCCTGAAAATCCAACACAATTTCTTTGCAAATTTCACTCATCTTTGTTTTTGTTTCTTTTATTTCTTCCCAGCCAATTGTCCAACTGTCCTTTATCCAAGTCAAAGCCACTTTTCAAACTAAAAAAACCAATATCCAATATCCAAGGATGTTTGTGTCCTGAATTTAATCAATCTAATATTTTAAATGGTCCAAGGGTGAAATCTTCATACATCCTGTTGAGGTAATTCCCCGTTAGGAGAATGAGCGCACACAGGGAGACGTAGTGAGGGTGGTGAAGAATAACACACAAACAGCACACAGCTACACGCCACAGTAAAATGTAGGTTTTACTTCCAGTAAACGGTTAAGCAAAGTCCAAACACAGTCCAAGTCATTCACGGTTAAAGCAGTCAGTTTTCAGTCCAGAGATAATCCCAATAACAAAGTCCAGTATCATAAACAGTTCAGTAAAAGACTCACATCAAATCCAAGAATCACGATGATCAGTAACAGTCAATAGGGAAATGCAGGAAAGGTAACACTCTCAGCAACAACAGCACAGAACAACCCAGCTTTCTGGCTCCATCTTATGGGTGTTTGAGGAACCACACCCAATTACAATTTTAGCATTCCCTTAAAGAGACAGTATTAAAATGTCTAAGCTGGTTTATATATTTTCCAACCCAACTGTTATGTGACTTACATTCCTAACATTCTCCCCTTTGGGTAGGACAATACATACAACCTTACATTCCAAGTCCATAATCCTCACAGCAAGCCTGATGCTTTATAGAGCCTTGGTCTTTTGTAAAATAATCTGCGATGTTATTTTCTGACATACAGTATTCCAGCTTAATCATCTTACTTTGCACACATTGTCTCACATTTAAATATTTTAAATATGTGTGTTTTGTTCTTGTCTTTACAGCAAGATTTGAAGCCATCTGTATTGCTGATTGGTTATCTTCGTAAATAACAATAGGATCTGTTACATCAATTCCCATATCAATCAATAATTGCTTATACAAAACTAAATCTGTACATAATAAAGACAAACATGAGAATTCAGCCTCCATTGTTGACAAACTTAGATGTTTCTGTTGAATAGACCTCCATCCAATCAACACCTTTCCTAATAATACCACAGTACCCGATGTAGATTTACATGTATTTACATCTGTAGCAAAACTTGCATCAGCATATGCAGTTAAACTCAGTTCATCCTTAGGCTCCAAATACAATGCATAATGTATTGTTTGTTTCAGATATCTTTACACACGCTTGCCAGTGCTTTTCAGTTGGCTCAGCACTAAACCTAGCTAATTGGTTAACACAGAATGCCATATCTGGCCTTGACCAATTACTGAGATAAGATAAACTACCAATCAAGGACTGATAAATGTTCTTATCAAAAACAGGACTTTGTACATCACTATGGCTAAACTTCTGGCTCATTGGTGTTTTAGCCGGCTTACAAAGTTCCATTTTAGAAATTGGTTAATTTTATCTGCTTGTGAGATTTTGTATGTATGTATGTATGTATGTATGTTATTCAGCTTTGTTCGGGTATTTTCCCACGTTATTGTAGTTGTGCTTTTAAAGTTGTAGCAACGTTTCGGCAGAATCTCATCTGCCATCATCAGGTTTGTGTATTGTGTCCATCTGTGAGTCAGGCCCCCACAGTTGTTTCAATTTTAAATTTGGGGCAGCCTATTGCTGTGCTAGAATGGTTTTTTCTTCATCCTGATTGGTTGGGAATCTTGGTCTGTGTTTATTGGTCTTGGAGTTTGCTGTGTTCTGCTTGATTGGTGTTTCTAATATCTTCTGTCTGTTTTGTGGCTCTTTGTGACTTACAGACGGACACAATACAGAAGCCTGATGATGGCAGATGAGGTTCTGCCGAAATGTTGCTGCAACTTTAAAAGCACAACTACAATGACGTGGGAAAATACCCGAACAAAGCTGAATACCATATATATATATATATATATATATATATATATATATATATATATATATATATATATGTCTGGCATTCAGCTTTGTTCGGGTATTTTCCCATGTCATAATAGTGGTGCTTTTAAAGTTGTAGCAACGTTTCAGCAGAATCTCATCTGCCATCATCAGGCTTCTGTATGGTGTTTGTCTGTGAGTCACACACAAACACCATACAGAAGCCTGATGATGGCAGATGAGATTCTGCTGAAACGTTGCTACAACTTTAAAAGCACCACTATTATGACGTGGGAAAATACCCGAACAAAGCTGAATGCCAGACATGTAAGTACCCGCGAAAATTTAAGAAAATATATATATATATATATTTTCTGAGGTTCTCACGGGTATTTGTATGTGGATCTTTGGTTATTCGGGTTTTCTCCCGCATAAGATTGGAAGTATCTAGGCAATGTTTCGATGAAGTCTCATTCATCATCTTCAGGCTTGGTCTTCAGCTCTGTGCTTCTCAGAGTGATGTGAGCTTGCAGCTGCTTCTTCCTTTTAACTGCTAGTGGGGGTGTGACTTGATTGGGTGGGGGCTTGGCTGTGTTCTGATTGGGTGGGGGTGTGTTCTCATTGGTTGGGGGTTTGGCTGTGTTCTGATTGGTTGGGGGGTTGGCTGTGTTCTGATTGGCTTGAGGAATGTTCTGTTCAGGTGGGGGCTTGGTTATGCTCAGGCTAGTCTTAGTTGCTAGGGGATTTGAGCTGGTGAGCTGTGATCTTGCTGTTTGGCTTCGAGTTCGCGGTCGTGCTGCATCTTCATGGTGGGGGTCAGTTCGCTTCATGTATGGCTCAGAGGGGTTTGAAGTGGGTAGTGATGCAGCTGCAGTGCGGTTTCTGGTCCGTGGCTGTGTCTCATCTTCTGTGTGGGTGTGAGTCTGCTTTCTATGTGGAAGTGTGGTGGTGGCATCTTGTGTGGCTCTCAGGGGTGTGGGTCTGGTGTCATTCTTCATGTTAGGTACTCGTCTGTTCATGAGGGCGGTTTTCCAAATGGCTGGTAGGCGGGAGGTATCATCTCGTTTATTCATGCTGTGTGGGCGTTTTTCTATCTCTATGGCTTCTCTGATTATTCTGCTGCTGAAGTGTTCAGTTTTGGTGATAGTTCTGGTATTTTTAAAGTCAATCTCATGTCCTGTGGCTTTGAGGTGTTGGACCAGGGAAGAGGTCGGTTCTTCCTTTTTGATTGAGTTCTTATGTTCTTCAATGCGTGCACTTATTCTTCTGTTAGTTTGTCCAATGTATGTGGTGGGGCAGGCAGTGCAAGGGATTTCGTATACTCCTTGATTTTCTAACTCGATTTTGTCCTTAGGGTTTCTTAGGATGGTGGATATCTTTCTGTTTGTGCAGAATGCTGTGTTAATGTTGTGCTTTTGGAGGATCTTGCTGATTTTGTCTGTAGTGCCTTTTATATATGGGAGGAGGGCTTTGCCATTCTCTTGTTCTCTGTCTTTGATTTTGGTTGGGGTTTCTTTTTGGATTAGGTGGGTGATCTTCTTTCTTTGGAATCCATTGGCTGTCAGCATGCCAGTGAGAGTGTGTAGTTCGGTCTCTAGGTTTTGTTCGTTGGCTAAGCATTTTGTTCTGGAGATGAGTGTCTCGGCTACGGAATTGATCTGTGCTGGGTGGTGGTGTGAGAGTGCGTGTAGATAGCGGTTTGTATGTGTTTTCTTCTGGTAGGTGGTGTGTTCTAAGGAGCCATTGGATTTTTTGTATACCAAGACATCCAGGAAGGGAAGTTGGTTGTTAGCTTCTGTTTCCATGGTGAATTGTATTTTGGGGTGCAGGCTGTTGAGGTGTGTGAGGAAGTTGTTCAGTTTTTCTTTCCCGTGTGGCCAGATTATGAAGGTGTCATCTACGTATCTGAGCCAGAGTTTGGGTTTGTGATCATATTTTTCTAGAGCTTGTGTTTCAAAGTGTTCCATGTAGAGGTTAGCGATGACAGGTGAGGGGGTGATCCCATGGGTGCTCCTTCTATTTGTTTGTATTTTTGTCCATTGTAGGTGAAGTATGTATTGGATAGGCAGTGGTTGACATAGTTTTTCCTAGCTGCCCACACTAAAGCTGCTCTCAAAGATGTTGTTTTAAGACTTGGTGCGAAAACTTCATCGTAATCAGATGCAGTTTGATTAAATCCTTGAGCTACCAACCTAGCTTTATGGGAAACAGTCCCATCATTTCCAATTTTTACTTTAAATATCCATTTGCACCCAATGGAGTTTTCTCCTGGAGGTAATTTGGCATCTTCATATACTTTCATTACCTTTAATGAATTTAGTTCTTTTTCCATTGCCTTTTGCCAATTCTCCTGATCCTTAGCAGGATACATCCTAAGTTCATCTACACTAGTTGGAACTTTAGTTACTTGGCAAACTACACTTGCTTGATACCTATCAGGTGGTCTAGTTACACGTGTAGTACGTCTAGGTATTACAGGACTTACAGGTGGACTTTCATTTATTAACTCTTCTTGATTATCTAACTCTTCCTGATCAATTGTTTCCTCTTGTTCTGGTCCTATTTGCTCTTCGTGGACTTCTTCTTTAATTGGACTCTTCTTATAACTAGCCTGATCTTTTTGCCTTTTGTAGGGTTCAATAATTACTTCGTAATTTAAATCTTACTCTAATCTATTCCATCCTACATGTTCTAGGAATTTAGCACTAGCACTGGTGTAAACTCTAGATGTACCTGGTTCCCAGAATCTATAAAATCTGTGATTAGATTCATATCCTACAAAAAATAATCTTTTAGCTCTATGCTGTCCTTTGTGTCTGAGTTGTGAAGGGATATGCACCCATGCTGGTGCTCCAAATGTGTGCATGTAACTTAAATCAGGTTTTGTACCATGCCACAGTGTGAATGGTAATTCACCTGTTGTTGAATTAACAACATTATTTAATATATGATTACCACACATTATTGCTTCTCCCCATAAATTGTCAGGTAATCCTGAATCAGACAACATAGTACGTGCCATTGATTGTAATGTTTGGCCTCGTCTCTCTTTTAAGGCATTATGTTGTGGCCTATATGGTGCAGACTTTTTATGTTGAATACCTAACATTCTAAGTCTATTCTGGAATGTATTATTTGTAAATTCCGCACCATTATCTGTTATAAGAGTTACTAATTTCTTTTTAGTTTTTCTTTCTGCAAATTTAATCCAATTAAATAGATTTAGATACGTTTCAGTTTTGCTCTTCATTAAATAGCAAAACCCATATCTAGTATAGTGGTCCATTATACTTAGTATGTATCGAGCTCCTCCTACACTTGGTTTTTTCGGACCTATTAAATCGGCAAATACTACTTCTAAAGGCTCTTTGGTAGTAAATCCAACAACTCTATTAGCCGGTATGACCCTAGCTTTGCTTTGATTAGAAGCATTACATTGCAAATACTTATTACAAGGTTTCAAACTTATTCCTTCAGATAGTTGAACAGTTCTCTTCAGCATTTTAAAATTTAAATGCCCTAGCCATTGGTGTAATCAGTGAATACATTCATCATGAGGTTTCTTATTATCATAAACCGTGTTAGCCACCTTTAAACCATTTTCATTTAACACATATAATTCACCTCTTAAAGATGCAGTAATTTTCTTATCTTCTTTCTCAATTATGCAGTTATCTCCTTTAAAGGTAACTACATATCCTCGTTTAACCAAAATTCTTACTGAAATTAAATTAAACTTAAGTTGTGGTACATATAACATTTTTACATTCTCTTTTATAAAAGAACAATATGCTATACCTTGACCTTTAGCTTTCAGTTTCCAGCCATTGGCTAATGATATCTGCTGTATACTCATGGACATTTTAATAAAATTTTTGTTATCATTTGTTATACAGTGGGATGCTCCACTGTCAACCACCCATAAATTATTTTTTACAGCTCCGTTAGTATACATGGTTAACTCTAAATTTTTATTTTTCTTTTGGTTACTTTTAGTATTCTGGCCAGCGTTCTGGCGCTTTGCTTTTTTACAAAATCTTGCCAAATGTTTTCTTCCTCCACAATTAAAACACTTTTCAATTGCGTATGCAGTAGGAGATTCAATATCTTCTTTTTGAGGTTGCTCCCTCCTTAACTGATCTCTTTCAAGTCTTCTTCTTGCCTCTTCAATCAATCTGCCAGTTATATCAGTTAAAGTTAAACTTTCCTTAGGCAAAATTTCAAGGGAAGTGACGTAGTTATCATAACTTTCGTCTAGTGAAGATAGAATTATGTAGACTTGGTTTAGTTCAGAGAAAATAAGTTCTTTCTCGTGCAGTTCTTGAAAAATGCTTTTTATAGTTTTCAAATGACTAAGCATATCTCCATTCATTTGGAGATGCGTCCTGAAAAGCTAGTGTTAGATTTATTTGAGCACCAACGTTATCTCGCACATAAATCCTCTTCAGCTTCTGCCAACACCCAACAGCCGTTTGCTCTCCGCGGATATGAACAAGTTGCTGGTCAGATAGTGTTAGTCCTATTATGCAAAGAGCTTGTTCATTCTTCTGCTTAAAGTCTTCTATCTTTTGTCTATCTTCCTCAATCTCTGGATCCCATTCCTCTACGTTTGGTGGATTTTCAATTATGTTCCACAGACCTTCTCTTCATAGAAGTAGACTACATTTTACAGACCATGATACATCGTTTGTTCCATCCAGCTTGGATATAAGGGACAAACTTTGTAGATTGACTGGTGCCATGTTTTCTTATATGGATATAAAACTATAATTAATAAAACACAGCTGTCTGTTTACTGTAACGTATAACAACACAAACTCTCACTTTTTACATAAATCTGTTTGATCCTTGTTAAACTGACTTTGCAGCCTCTGGGCCCATAACCAGTGTTAAGCCTGTGTTCCCCAACCAGGGTTAAGGAGACAAGCTAAACAGAATGTGCAGCATTAGTCAGATAGGCATGCAGATAAATGTGTGAGATAAGTTTGTATGTTAGTTAACATACAGTAACAATAACAGATACGCTTGTGTAATCAAAAAATATAGTTTATTCCACTTAGAGTTTTATAGCATAGTCAAAATAACAGTCCATTCGTCTTGTATCATTTTTAGTCAGTCCATTCAAGGATATTCAATTAACAAAGTCCGTGTGGAATATCCTATGTCAGTTCACTTACAAATCAGTCCTTTGTTTATCTCTCCCGTTCAAGTAAAGCAGTCTTGAGTCCATGCAGTAATTAGGGATCATCAAAGCCAGAGAGTGAGCAAGCTGTCGTCTTGCTTCTTTTAAAGTGCTTTCACAACCACTCCCTTAATTACATTCTTTCAGTTAAAGTTGCAGACACTTTAACTTATAAACCATGATAACATATTATTTTGCCTAAACCAGTTAGGGTAAACAATGTTATCCCTGACAATTTTCTACACCTAATTGTGTCTCTTGTTCTTTTTTAATATCTGTATGATTTGTATTTTTAGTCCCTAGTGGATTTATGTTATAGGTGATTTTCTGTAAGAAGCTTTCAAAGATTGCCCGGATGACAGACTTGAGCTCCCTCTAGTGATCAAAATGTATTTATAAATTGGAAAAGCGATCGTCTAGAACAGGGGTTTCCAACCTGGGGTGCTCGTACCCCCTGGGGGTGCGAGACGATATTCCAGGGGGTGCAAGAAAAGTCCAGGTAAATAATAGGATATTGGCTATATGTTGGCATTTTTATTTATTATTTATTTCAGGGGGTGCGAGGTTCGAGTGAAATTTCTTTAGGGGTGCGGGGCGAAAAAAAGGTTGGGAACCACTGGTCTAGAGAGAGGAGATTCTCTGGGTGTGTCAGATGTTGGCTGTAGCTTGGTGGAAGGAGTTAAGGAAACAAAGCTTGATTCTAAAGTTTCTGCTGGCAAATTATACTGATATTTCCTAATTGGATTGGTCATGGAGAATACAAGTTTAAAGCTTTTCCTTATGAGGAGATATTTAGATAGCATAATTTAAACTACAAGGGATCTCATTGTTGGAAGGTATCAGTCAGGAGAAGGGTACAAAACAAGGCATTGACTATACCATGGAACCCAGGGAAGGCAGTCCTCAACAAGTGGAGAAAATACAGCACAAGAGTGACATTACCAAGAACTGGATGCCCCTCCAAAATTGATGAAGAAACAAGAAGACTGGTCCAGGATGCTGCTGGGAGCCCTCCATCAACATTAAAAGAGCTGTGGGAATTTCTGGCAAGTATTGGTTGTGTACGGTATGTGACAATCAACTGTATTCTTCATATGTCTGGGCTGTCAGGTAGGGTGGCAAGACAGAAGCTATTTCTTACAAAGGAAAACATCCAAGCCTGGCTACATTTTGCAAAATGCTACACCACATCTGACAAAAGCATATGGGGAAATGTGCTATGGTCTGATGAGACCAAGGTTGAACGTTTTGGGCCATCATTCCAAAAAGTATGTTCAGTGGAAAAGCAACACTGTGCATCACCAAAAGTACACCACCATACCAACAGGGAAGCGTGGTGGCAGCATTATGCTTTGGGGCTACTTTTCTTCAGCTGGAACCGGGGCTTTAGTCAAGGTGGAGGAAATTACGAACAGTTGCAAAAATCAGTCGATTTTGGCACAATACCTTCGGGCCTTTGCTAAAATGCTGAAACTGAAGAGGAATTTCACCTTTCAACACAACAACGACCCAAAGCATACCTCCAAATCAACAAAAGAATGGTTTCAGCAGAAGAAGATCCAAGTTTTGGAATGGCCCAGCCAGAGCCCGGACCTGAATCCAATTTAAAACCTGTGGGCTGTGTACAGGAGATGCCCTTGTAATCTGACAGATTTGGAGCACTTTTTCAAGGAAGAATAGGCGAAGATGTGCCCTGCTGATAGGCTCCTACCCCAAATGACTGACTGCTGTCAGAAAATCAACAGGTGCTTCAACAGAGTGTTAGTTTCAGGGTATGCACACTTAACGCAACCACATTACTATGAGTTTTTTGTTTTACTCACCTAACAGATTTCAGTTTGTTTTCCAATTGAATTATACAGTTTATAAATTATATTAAAGGTGGAGAATAATTCTGAAGTGATTTATCTCAGTCTAACTTTTTTTTAAACCTCCAAAACCTGGCAATTTAACAGGGTTGTATAGACTTTTTATATTCACTGTACCAACAAATCATATTTCTTTTCCATTTATATGCTGCTCAGAATGTGCAACTTCGTGGAATATTTTGCTGTCTCTGTTCCTGGGACAAGAATGTAGGTACAGGTAGCCCTCAACACAGCTATTTGTTTAGTGACTATTTGAAGTTATTACAGCACTGAAAAAAACAGACTTATGGCCATTTTTCACACTTGCCACCATTGTAGCATCCCAATGGTCACATGGTCAAAATTCAGACACTTGGCAATTGGCATGTATTTATGAGAGTTGCACTGTCCCGGGGTCACGTCATCATCATTTGTAACCTTCCCAGCCAGCTTCTGACAAAGTTAATGGGGGAATCCAGATTTGCTTAACAACTGCATGAGTCACTTAACTTCAGTGATTCACTTAACTGGCAAAAAAAAATCATAAAATGGGGCAAAACTCAAGTGCTTTGCTTAGCAACAGTAATTTTGGGCTCAATTGTGATTGTAAGTCAAGGACGACCTGTATAAATGAAGTAATTGCTTTAATGGTCAGCAATAAGAAATGTAATAGTTTAACTTGGTATATTTTAGGCTAATCCAGATCCTAATACATGCCTTGGAGTGTTTGGCCTCAGCTTATATACTACTGAGAGGGATCTTCGTGAAGTTTTTTCCCGTTATGGACCATTGAGTGGAGTCAATGTGGTATATGATCAACGGACTGGGCGATCAAGAGGATTTGCTTTTGTTTACTTTGAAAGAATAGATGATTCTAAAGAGGTAAAACATTTTTCTGAATATATTAGACTTTTTGCAAAGGTGCTTGTTAACACTGACAGTACTTGATAAATGTTTAATTTCTGTAATCATATATAATTTTACATAATATTGCAGTGAATGAAATAAACAGCTTGTTTTGATGACTAACTATAGTTTAGCTTATATAGGATCCTAAATATATGGTTAATATTATGTTTTTTTGAAAAAAACAACCTTATATGTCAGGTTTCATTGTTCAACCCAATTAAAGCTAATAACTATTCTGAAGAGGAAAGGATGCATCCTGGATGTGGGTCAGTATGTTACATGCAGGTCCTCAAATTATGACCACAATTGGGACTGGAATTTATTATTAATCCAGCTAGGTAGCAGCATCCAGCTAACCTTTGTTGAGCTCAAAAGGCTAAGCAGACTTGGGCCTGGTTAGTATTTGCATGGGAAATTACCAAAAAAGCCAGAGCTATTGGTTAAATGGGGAAGGTTAAAAAAGAAACAAATTGTAACAAATTCTTTTTATATTGTTGTGAAGACACATACTGTAGATATCTTAAGGCACCAGGAACTAAGCTCAACTAGAAGAAGACTTTTATGTTTATTATTACTGAGATATTTTGGAAGATTAGGAAGAAATGTGAATATATGATCTTTGTCCTCTTCTGCATAAAATTCTCTCTAGTTATAGTTAAATTCTACATAAAATCTCTATAAAAACTGTATTTTCAAATCTAATGCCAATTGGACATCTTTTGAAACTGTTTAAAAAAGGAGATGTATGGTAAACTTGTAAATTGATACGACATTTGTTATAGGTGAAATTTTTAATCATTCAGTTTCTGAGTTATTTGAGACATTTTTTATTCTTGTGTTTAATATTCTACTTTATGTTTCTATTGATATTATAGTGGGCATGTTAAATCCTTAGAGCTAAGAATTATGTCAGTATCAAATCCAAGTTTCAGGTTGTTGTTTTTTCCCCAAACATTTTTAATTAGGTTATAAAGTATTATCAAATGCAAAATACAAAAGTAAATAAAAGCAGTGAAATGGGGGAGGGGAAGGGGGAGAGAGAAGTGAGGAAAGGTAAGGAAAAGAAAAGAAAAAGAAGCATTGACTTCAACTCTGTTGCGGTAGAATAGGACATTAACATCAAACCACAGCTTTTTGTTTTTCCAGACACATGAATAAGTCATTTCTATAAAGATCAATCAATCTAATCTATAAAACCCAAGTCAAAGTTACATTCTTTTCCACATCAAGCACAAAATTCAGAAGCAGTTTCCATGTGGAAACAAAAGTACTTATGTTTTTTTTCTTTAATCAGGGTAGTCAGTTTTGCCATTTCAGCCAACTCCGTCAACTTCTGCAGCCATTCTTCCATGGTAGGTATCGAAGTGTCTTTCCATTTTTGTGCATACAATAGTCTTGCTGCTGTCAACATATGTAGCAGCAAAGTTCCAATTTTTTTCTCCAGTTCTTTTTCCATTAGTCCCAAAAGGAAAACTTCTGGTTTCATTTCTATCTCCATTTTCAGAATTTTCTGTATTAGAGTATGAATTGTACTCCAAAATGTTTTTGCTTTATCACATGTCCGCCATAGATGATAAAAAGTCCCTTCTTTATTTTTACACTTCCAACATTAATTTGACATACCTTTATACATCTTAGATAGCTTATGTGGTGTTTGAATACCCACAATACATCATCTTATAAAAATTCTCTTTTAAATTACAATTTAGTTTAAAATTTAAACCCTTCGTCCACATATTGTTCAAACATCACATTATATCCAAAATAATGATAAATGCAACTTATCTCATCTTTGTAAACTTGTTTAATATCCCTCCAAAGAGGAACGTAGTTATTTTCAATCAGTTTTATGTTTGTATTTGTCAACTTAACCTCTAAATGTTTCACCTTTTTCTCACCCCTAAAGCCCAACTTTTTATTCACTATATTACTATCCTGAGAAGACATATTCTTAGTCAACATTGTTGTTTTCTGTTTATTTTGAAACCTGCCAAAGCCCCAAACCCATTCAGTTTCCTCATCAGGTGTTCTATATTATTTTTTTGGATCTTGTAAAAATAAAAACTATAAATCATCAGGGAAGGCTCTCAATTTATAAACGTCTTTCTTAATATTTATACCCCTTATCATCCTGTCTAATATCTCTATTTAAGACTTCCAAAACCAAAATAAACAGCAGCAGGGACAAGGGGCATCCTTGTCTTGTACCCTTTTGAATTTTTCATGAATTAGTTAAGTCATCATTTATGATGATTTTTGCATTCTGTGACATGTAAGATCACTTTAATTCCTTGAATAAAATTCACTCCAATTCAGGTCCATACAGCCCCAATTCAGGTTGTCAAAGGCCTTCTCTGCATCTAAAAAAATTATTATTTTTTCGCAATAATTTTTTTATTTTTTGTTACAACAAAAATCAATGTGTGAGCAGTGTGGTTCCGTAGTGTCTTACATTTTGATACAAATATGACAATATTCCTCTTAATATAGTTGACAATTTTTCAGATTTGATATTAATACATATAATTATTAAATTATCAATCTTAATTATTCTGTATTACAGTATTATTTTTATGTCAATTTCTATATTCTTAACCTCACTCCTTTTACTACCAGTTATATATTAATCATATTTTCAGTGTTTACCTATAATTCTAATAGCATTTCACAAATTTATATTAAATTATAAATTTCTATTATCTATCCCCTTATTAATTTCTGAGTATGCCACTATATTTAAAAAAGAAAAATTCCCCTTTCTAGTCACATTTTAATACAAATAAAAATAACATTCATCATTCTTACATTTAACAATTTATACAATTCTAATAATGCCATTATATTTTTATTAAATTTTGCCTTTCATTGTCTTGTATAATACTTCACAATGTTTTTCTTTTCTTTTTTTTTTAACCATCATCTCTTATTTGCATTAAAGCTGTGGTTTTTCACTTTTTAGCTTGTCTCCCATATTCCTCTCTCATATTTCTGTTTCTATCTACCCCTTTTTGACCTTTCCTCTTAAAATGTTTCTTCCTTCTCTATTATGTTCCATTGCCTCATTTCCAAGTTATCTACTCTCACGCCTATCTTTCTCCCAAAGGTTTCTCTTTGCAATTCCCAATTCCTGTTTCATTTCCTTTATAGTACTCTCCCCTTGGTTTACATCAATCATTATATTTATTTTCATTTGCTTTTTATGTTTAGTTCCTCTTTCAGTTGGCTCCTCCTCTTCCTGGTCCTCCTGCTTTCTTGACATTTGTATCTCAGTTTCCAGCTCTGCGTCCATGTTTTTTATTTTATTCAAAATGTTCCCAAATCCTCTTGTCAGTGTATCTTTTATTTCCTGAAAATCCAACACAATTTCTTTGCAAATTTCACTCATCTTTGTTTTTGTTTCTTTTATTTCTTCCCAGCCAATTGTCCAACTGTCCTTTATCCAAGTCAAAGCCACTTTTCAAACTAAAAAAACCAATATCCAATATCCAAGGATGTTTGTGTCCTGAATTTAATCAATCTAATATTTTAAATGGTCCAAGGGTGAAATCTTCATACATCCTGTTGAGGTAATTCCCCGTTAGGAGAATGAGCGCACACAGGGAGACGTAGTGAGGGTGGTGAAGAATAACACACAAACAGCACACAGCTACACGCCACAGTAAAATGTAGGTTTTACTTCCAGTAAACGGTTAAGCAAAGTCCAAACACAGTCCAAGTCATTCACGGTTAAAGCAGTCAGTTTTCAGTCCAGAGATAATCCCAATAACAAAGTCCAGTATCATAAACAGTTCAGTAAAAGACTCACATCAAATCCAAGAATCACGATGATCAGTAACAGTCAATAGGGAAATGCAGGAAAGGTAACACTCTCAGCAACAACAGCACAGAACAACCCAGCTTTCTGGCTCCATCTTATGGGTGTTTGAGGAACCACACCCAATTACAATTTTAGCATTCCCTTAAAGAGACAGTATTAAAATGTCTAAGCTGGTTTATATATTTTCCAACCCAACTGTTATGTGACTTACATTCCTAACATTCTCCCCTTTGGGTAGGACAATACATACAACCTTACATTCCAAGTCCATAATCCTCACAGCAAGCCTGATGCTTTATAGAGCCTTGGTCTTTTGTAAAATAATCTGCGATGTTATTTTCTGACATACAGTATTCCAGCTTAATCATCTTACTTTGCACACATTGTCTCACATTTAAATATTTTAAATATGTGTGTTTTGTTCTTGTCTTTACAGCAAGATTTGAAGCCATCTGTATTGCTGATTGGTTATCTTCGTAAATAACAATAGGATCTGTTACATCAATTCCCATATCAATCAATAATTGCTTATACAAAACTAAATCTGTACATAATAAAGACAAACATGAGAATTCAGCCTCCATTGTTGACAAACTTAGATGTTTCTGTTGAATAGACCTCCATCCAATCAACACCTTTCCTAATAATACCACAGTACCCGATGTAGATTTACATGTATTTACATCTGTAGCAAAACTTGCATCAGCATATGCAGTTAAACTCAGTTCATCCTTAGGCTCCAAATACAATGCATAATGCATTGTTTGTTTCAGATATCTTTACACACGCTTAGCAGCTTGCCAGTGCTTTTCAGTTGGCTCAGCATTAAACCTAGCTAATTGGTTAACACAGAATGCCATATCTGGCCTTGACCAATTACTGAGATAAGATAAACTACCAATCAAGGACTGATAAATGTTCTTATCAAAAACAGGACTTTGTACATCACTATGGCTAAACTTCTGGCTCATTGGTGTTTTAGCCGGCTTACAAAGTTCCATTTTAGAAATTGGTTAATTTTATCTGCTTGTGAGATTTTGTATGTATGTATGTATGTATGTTATTCAGCTTTGTTCGGGTATTTTCCCACGTTATTGTAGTTGTGCTTTTAAAGTTGTAGCAACGTTTCGGCAGAATCTCATCTGCCATCATCAGGTTTGTGTATTGTGTCCATCTGTGAGTCAGGCCCCCACAGTTGTTTCAATTTTAAATTTGGGGCAGCCTATTGCTGTGCTAGAATGGTTTTTTCTTCATCCTGATTGGTTGGGAATCTTGGTCTGTGTTTATTGGTCTTGGAGTTTGCTGTGTTCTGCTTGATTGGTGTTTCTAATATCTTCTGTCTGTTTTGTGGCTCTTTGTGACTTACAGACGGACACAATACAGAAGCCTGATGATGGCAGATGAGGTTCTGCCGAAATGTTGCTGCAACTTTAAAAGCACAACTACAATGACGTGGGAAAATACCCGAACAAAGCTGAATACCATATATATATATATATATATATGTCTGGCATTCAGCTTTGTTCGGGTATTTTCCCATGTCATAATAGTGGTGCTTTTAAAGTTGTAGCAACGTTTCAGCAGAATCTCATCTGCCATCATCAGGCTTCTGTATGGTGTTTGTCTGTGAGTCACACACAAACACCATACAGAAGCCTGATGATGGCAGATGAGATTCTGCTGAAACGTTGCTACAACTTTAAAAGCACCACTATTATGACGTGGGAAAATACCCGAACAAAGCTGAATGCCAGACATGTAAGTACCCGCGAAAATTTAAGAAAATATATATATATATATATTTTCTGAGGTTCTCACGGGTATTTGTATGTGGATCTTTGGTTATTCGGGTTTTCTCCCGCATAAGATTGGAAGTATCTAGGCAATGTTTCGATGAAGTCTCATTCATCATCTTCAGGCTTGGTCTTCAGCTCTGTGCTTCTCAGAGTGATGTGAGCTTGCAGCTGCTTCTTCCTTTTAACTGCTAGTGGGGGTGTGACTTGATTGGGTGGGGGCTTGGCTGTGTTCTGATTGGGTGGGGGTGTGTTCTCATTGGGGGTTTGGCTGTGTTCTGATTGGTTGGGGGGTTGGCTGTGTTCTGATTGGCTGGAGGAATGTTCTGTTCAGGTGGGGGCTTGGTTATGCTCAGGCTAGTCTTAGTTGCTAGGGGATTTGAGCTGGTGAGCTGTGATCTTGCTGTTTGGCTTCGAGTTCGCGGTCGTGCTGCATCTTCATGGTGGGGGTCAGTTCGCTTCATGTATGGCTCAGAGGGGTTTGAAGTGGGTAGTGATGCAGCTGCAGTGCGGTTTCTGGTCCGTGGCTGTGTCTCATCTTCTGTGTGGGTGTGAGTCTGCTTTCTATGTGGAAGTGTGGTGGTGGCATCTTGTGTGGCTCTCAGGGGTGTGGGTCTGGTGTCATTCTTCATGTTAGGTACTCGTCTGTTCATGAGGGCGGTTTTCCAAATGGCTGGTAGGCGGGAGGTATCATCTCGTTTATTCATGCTGTGTGGGCGTTTTTCTATCTCTATGGCTTCTCTGATTATTCTGCTGCTGAAGTGTTCAGTTTTGGTGATAGTTCTGGTATTTTTAAAGTCAATCTCATGTCCTGTGGCTTTGAGGTGTTGGACCAGGGAAGAGGTCGGTTCTTCCTTTTTGATTGAGTTCTTATGTTCTTCAATGCGTGCACTTATTCTTCTGTTAGTTTGTCCAATGTATGTGGTGGGGCAGGCAGTGCAAGGGATTTCGTATACTCCTTGATTTTCTAACTCGATTTTGTCCTTAGGGTTTCTTAGGATGGTGGATATCTTTCTGTTTGTGCAGAATGCTGTGTTAATGTTGTGCTTTTGGAGGATCTTGCTGATTTTGTCTGTAGTGCCTTTTATATATGGGAGGAGGGCTTTGCCATTCTCTTGTTCTCTGTCTTGGATTTTGGTTGGGGTTTCTTTTTGGATTAGGTGGGTGATCTTCTTTCTTTGGAATCCATTGGCTGTCAGCATGCCAGTGAGAGTGTGTAGTTCGGTCTCTAGGTTTTGTTCGTTGGCTAAGCATTTTGTTCTGGAGATGAGTGTCTCGGCTACGGAATTGATCTGTGCTGGGTGGTGGTGTGAGAGTGCGTGTAGATAGCGGTTTGTATGTGTTTTCTTCTGGTGGGTGGTGTGTCCTAAGGAGCCATTGGATTTTTTGTATACCAAGACATCCAGGAAGGGAAGTTGGTTGTTAGCTTCTGTTTCCATGGTGAATTGTATTTTGGGGTGCAGGCTGTTGAGGTGTGTGAGGAAGTTGTTCAGTTTTTCTTTCCCGTGTGGCCAGATTATGAAGGTGTCATCTACGTATCTGAGCCAGAGTTTGGGTTTGTGATCATATTTTTCTAGAGCTTGTGTTTCAAAGTGTTCCATGTAGAGGTTAGCGATGACAGGTGAGAGGGGTGATCCCATGGGTGCTCCTTCTATTTGTTTGTATTTTTGTCCATTGTAGGTGAAGTATGTATTGGATAGGCAGTGGTTGGTCAGATCTAGGATGTGCTTGGGGGGCTTGTATTTGTTTTGGATGGCTGTCAAGGCTTCTTTTATTACAACCCACTGACCTACTAGTGAGCTTTGATGTCATATCCCTCTTCACCCAAGTGCCAATAAAAGAAGCCTTGATAGCCATCCAAAACAAATACAAGCCCCCCAAGCACATCCTAGATCTGACCAACGAAATCCCTTGCACTGCCTGCCCCACCACATACATTGGACAAACGAACAGAAGAATAAGTGCACGCATTGAAGAACATAAGAACTCAATCAAAAAGGAAGAACCGACCTCTTCCCTGATCCAACACCTCAAACCCCTCTGAGCCAAACATGAAGCGAACTGACCCCCACCATGAAGATGCAGCACGACCACGAACTCGAAGCCAAACAGCAAGATCACCAATCAGAACACAGCCAAACCCCCAACCAATGAGAACACACCCCCACCCAATCAGAACACAGCCAAGCCCCCACCCAATCAAGTCACACCCCCACTAGCAGTTAAAAGGAAGAAGCAGCTGCAAGCTCACATCACTCTGAGAAGCACAGAGCTGAAGACCAAGCCTGAAGATGATGAATGAGACTTCATCGAAACGTTGCCTAGATACTTCCAATCTTCCGCGGGAGAAAACCCGAATAACGAAAGATCCACATACAAATACCCGTGAGAACCTCAGAAATAAATATATATATATATATATATATATATATATATATATATATATACACACACACACACACACACACACACACACACACACACATACATACGTACACACACACACACATATATATCTTCGTATACTTAATTTCTAATTTGCATTTTTCTTTTCCAACCATTGATAAAATAATTCCCATATCATATAATATGCAGTTTGTTCTTTTTCTTTAATTGCCAGTCTTAATCTATTCATTTCTGCACATTCTAATGTTTTCCTGATCATATTCTCTTCTATTGGAATCACTTTTCCAGTTTTGAGCAAATACTATTCTAGGTGCAGTTAATACATGAATAATTAAATATGTCTTTACTATAATTTTCAGGTATCATCCCTAACAAAAATATTTCAGGTTTTAGGTCTCTATGTTGCTTTATCATCTTTTCCAACCATATGTGTATTTTTGTCCAATCTCTCTTACCTTCTACACATGTCCACCACATGTGGTAATATGTTCCGGGTGTCTGGTAGCATTTCCAGCATTTAGCTGATTTATTTTTAAACATTTTTGCCAGTCTTGCTGGCACAAAATTCCATCAGTAAAACATCTTTTGTAAGTTTTCTTTATATGCTGTTGACATTGTTAATTTATAATTTCTATCCCAGAGTTTCTGCCATTTGTCTAGTTCTATCACATTACCAAAAATTTTTGCCCACACTATCATCTCCTTCACTTGTTCTGCTTCCAGTTTAATTCCCAATAAGTAATTGTACAATTTTTTTATCAGTTTTTCTTCTATTTCTGTTAGTATTTTACCCAATTCTGTCAGTTGTTTATAAAAACCCTCTGTTTTCACATCTTTTTCATATCTAGAATGTATTTGCATATATGAATACCAAACCATATCAAACCCTTGTTCATTTAATTCTTGTTTCATTTTCAGCTCACCCTTTTTATTCAAAATATCCTTGTATCTAACAATATTTCCCCTATTAATAACATTTGGATGTATAAGCGCTTATGTTAGGAATGTAAGTCACCTAATACTTGGGTGGGAAAATATATAAACCAGGATAGACATTTTTATACTGTCTCTTTAAGACAGGGGTAAGGAACGTTGGCTCTTTTATCACTTATGGACTTCAACTCCCAGAATTCCTGAGGGAGCCATAAAAGGTTCCCCATCCCTGGCCTACTGGTTTTTTCAGTTGTGAGGGAAATCAATTTTTGACTTGAATGGGACTGTTTAATATACAAATGTAGGACATACAAAGAATATATATAAAAATATGTCCTACATTTGTATATTAAACAGTCCCATTCAAGTCAAAAATTGATTTCCCTCACAACTGAAAAAACCAGTAGGCCAGGGATGGGGAACCTTTTATGGCTCCCTCAGGAATTCTGGGAGTTGAAGTCCATAAGTGATAAAAGAGCCAACGTTCCTTACCCCTGCTTTAAGAGAATGCTAAAACTGTAATTGGGTGTGGTTCCTGAAATGGCCATAAGATGGAGCCAGAAACCTGGGTTGTTTAGGTCCTGTTCTGTTGTTCTGGAGAGTGTTGCCGTTCCGATTGACTGTTATTCTTGGATTTGATGTAAGTCTGTTACTGAACTCTTTTTGATACTGGACTTTGTTATTTGGATTATCCCTGGACTGAAAACTGACTGCTTTAACTGTGAATGACTTGGACTGCTTGTTTTGGACTTTGCTTAAGCGTTTATTGGAAGTAAAAACCTACATTTTACTATACAGTGTATCTGTGTGCTGTTTGTGTGTTATTCTTCACCACTCTCACTACGTCTCCCTGTGTGCGCTGATTCTCCTAACGGGGAATTACCTCAACAGCTTACATTGTCGAAAGCCAAACTTGGAATCTTCAAATAATGTTGTTCTCTCGTTTTCTCCCAAATTAACAATAAAGCATTTCTGTTATAGTGCATTTGAAAGTAACCATGTATCTCATTTTCCCCTACCATAAAAAGCTGCTATCCCTGCTATCATGTCCCTCCAGCGTCAATAACCTTGTATTCCTCAATACAATCCACTCCTTCATCCATGTTAGCACCTCAGCTTGGTAATATTCCCAATTGGGTAATCCAAACCCTCCTCTAGTTCTTGTATCATGCAACGTTTTAAAATTGATTCTTGCTTTTTTCCCTTGCCATATATATTTTAGTATTATTCTATTTAGCTCTTCAAAATATTTTTTCTCCAGTTTTATCGGAATAGTTTGGAACAGATATAATAGTCTAGGTAGTATATTCATTTTAATTGTTGTTATTCTTCCTATTAGGGATAATTGCAAGTTTTTCTACTTTTCAAGATCTATCTTAATTTGCTGTTTCAACTTATAATAAATAGTTATCTTTCTTAATCATTACACATCTTGCTGTCAATTGAATTCCTAAGTATTTTATTTTCTGAGTAAACTGAATACAGGGGTGGGATTCTTCCGGTTCATATCAATTTGCTAGAACCGGTTGTTAACTTTCCAAGCAGTTTGGAGAACCAGTTGTTAGAAGAAATCTCCTTTTGTTTATTCCACTTTACAGGCTTAATCCTGTAAGGAAGGCATTCCTTACATTCTGGTGTTGTAGCTTCCAGAAACTGCCTCTCCTTTAGCCC
Organism: Hydrophis major; assembly: GCA_033807585.1. Classification (NCBI taxonomy): domain Eukaryota; kingdom Metazoa; phylum Chordata; class Lepidosauria; order Squamata; family Elapidae; genus Hydrophis; species Hydrophis major. Next base: position 685,580 of record JAUCBL010000051.1, read on the forward strand.
TTATTACATGCTTGGCAGGACTAGACTTCCTGTCTCCGGAGCTTCTCTGGAGTTTTTTTTTTCTCCTTTGCTGGTACTTTGCTTGTGTCAGCCTGAAATTGACATGTGTAGCCATTGGAAACCTGACAGCTTGACTTTCTTAAAGGGGAAGGGTTGTTTTAAGCTTTTTACATTGCTGTTGGGAGGAAATACTCCCCTGTTGGAGTTAGCACTTTGAAGAAAAAATTGAATAACGAACTAGAGCTGCAGGAAAGAAGCTTTTAATGACAAGGAACCAAGATGAGTGACATTCAGCAAGGCTTCTTGGCTAGCTAGAAAGATTGACATTCAAACATGAGTTTACATACCCTTTCTGAGTTTTAGTCTAAAACTGGTTTTTGGTGACGTTTAATCCTGTGTTTATTGATGTGATAATTTTCCCTATTCAGCTTTGTTTGGAAGGAAAAGGGTTAATCTCTGTCCCTGAAAAAAAAACTGGGTTGAGAAATCTAGCTAGTTCCTGTGTCTGTTTGTTCTGGTAATTGGTTTAACAAGCAACAGCTACTGTTGTGATTTAATTATTTGTATTGTGTTTGAATTTTTTCCTGCCTCATGGTTTCTTTTTCTATCTGGGGAGGGGGTCTTCACTGCTTTAATGGTTTCTGGCACTGTCCTTTTGGGGTGTACTTCCAAGAGGCAGGATGCAAGCTTGGCACTGATTTTTTTAGTACCTTTCAGGGGGGCAGGGGCACAAGTGACCTTTCCTTAAATCTGGATGATTTCCTTAGGATATCTTGTGGGGTGAGTGAGACCAGCTGGTATCTTTAAATGGTGCAAATGGATCTAAGGATTGCTTCTCCTGCGTGTGCTCTTTCTGGAGAGCTTAAATGACCTCTCTGCTGAAGGGTTTCACTTTATGAGCAAGAGTTGGCTGCTGATAGTTATCACTGCATTTTAACTATTTTAATTCCTCAAGATGCTCTGGCACCCTGCCTGATTTTGTAACTCTGACTTGCAGGTATTTTTAATCTAATGATTGATATTTAGGGCAGCTTTTTGCAAGCAACGAGGCTTTTTGTATTTTTGTACAGGTAATCCTTGACTTAAAACAGTTCATTTAGTGACCATTCAATGTTACAATGGCACTGATTAAAGTGACTTATGATCATTTTTCACACTTACGACCATTGCAGCATCGTCACAGTCACGAGTGGCCAGGTGAGGAGAAGCACCCCTCGATGTGAGTGATGTCGAGTTGGTCATGTCCACCCAGTCACATGACCACAAAGCCATGCCCACCAACTAAGCCACACCCACAGAACCGGTTGTTAAAAAATTTGAATCCCACCCCTGTCTGAATATCTAGTCCTTCCATTACTTCTTTCTTCTGTTTTTCTGCAACATTTTTCACTAAGATCTTAGTCTTCCCCTTGTTTATTTTCAATCCTGCCACTTCATCATATTCCTCTATTTTTCCAATTAACTTCGGTCCTGTCTCTTGTGGTTCCTCTAGTATAAAAACCAAATCATCTGCAAATGCCTGTAATTTATATTTTTCCTTTTTTATTTCCATTCCCTTTATCTCCCCATCTTGTCTGATGTTTCTATTTAATACTTCTAATGTCAATACAAATAGCAATGGTGACAAGGGACAACCTTGTCTTGTTGCCTTCTTAATATTAACCTTTTCGGTCATATCTCCATTTACCATCACTTTTGCAATTTGTTTCTGGTACATCATCTTAATCATCTTAATAAACCTCTCCCCAAAGTCCATTTCTTTGAGTTGTGCTAGCATAAATTGCCAGTTCATGTTATCAAACGCCTTCTGCGCGTCTAAGAATATCAACACCCTTTGTTTTTCTGGATGTGCTTCATAGTATTCCAGAGTGTTCAAAATTATTCTCATATTGTCTTTTATTTGTCTCTTATGCAGAAAGCCATTTTGGTCTGTATGTATAAATTGATTTAAGAATCTCTAAGTCTTTCTGCATATTATTGAAGCAAATATTTTATAATCCACATTCAATAAAGAATATCAGTCTGTAATTTTTTATCTGTTGTAAGTCTGACTCTTCTTTCTGTATGAGAGTGATGTATGCTTCTGTCCATGATTTTGGTACTTTTACCTCTATCAGTAGTTCATTGAACACTTCCAACATTATGTCACAAAAAGAATTCTGTAAGGTTTTAAATAATTCTGCTGGTAGTCCATCTGGACCTGGTGTTTTGCTGATCTTTTGTCCTTTTATTGCTTCCATCATTGTTATCCTTTTTTCTGGTGTTGTTTTAAATGTTTCTGGTATTTTAGGTAGATCTGCTTCTTCTAAATACTGTTAAACTTTTCCTTCTGGAATTATCTTTTGATCATATAATTTTTCATAATACAGTATTTTTGTATTATTTCCTTTTTGTCTTCATTTCTATAATAAAGAGTTCCTTTGGCATCTGTTAGTTGATTAATCCATTTCTTTTCTTTTTCTTTTTTCAATTTGTATGCCAGCCATCTTCCTGGCTTGTTTGTATTTTCAAAAAAGTTTTGCTTAGATCTTTTAATTTTCTGTGCTAGTTCTTCTTTATCTATTAAGTCTAATTTGTGTTTTGTTAGATTCATTTGATTTTTTATGTTCTTTTTTGTGGGTTTTAATGCAATTCCTTCTCTAATCTCTGATATTCCTCTTCTAGTGATTTTTGTATTTCTTGCTTTTATCTGTTTCTCTTTCCTGTGTATGGTTATAGTTAACCCTCTAATGCCTTTGCTGTGTCCCATACATTTCTTCTTTTCTATTTTCTTTGAAAGAAAAAGTCCAATTCTTTTTCCATAAATTGGATAAATTCATTTTCTTTCAATATTGAATCGTTCATTGTCCATCTTGACCTCTTTTTTAGTCTTTTCCATATGACTCTTATCAGATTATGGTTTGCCCAAGTGCTTGTTTCAATATTTATTTCTTGTATGTTAGCTATTATTTATGTTGATGCCCACATTATATCAATTCTAAACCAGGACAGATGTCTGTTGGAATAGAATGTGTATTGACTATTCTTGGAATGTGTTTCTTTCCAAGAGTCCTGGATAGCTAACTCTTCTGCCATTTAAAAAAAAGGTTTTTGCTAATGTTTTCCTGTTTGGTTTATTTATTTTTTGGGTTTTATAGTCCAATTCCACATCTACTATTGTATTGAAGTCTCCTAGAATACATATATTTTCATATTCCAATTCTGTTTTTTCTTTATGAAGTTTATTATAGAAATCCTCTTGATTATTGTTTGGTGCATATATTGCCACTAAGAGTATCTGTTTGTAATTCATCGCTATCTCCACCATCAAAATCCTCCCCTCTTCATCCATAAAAAAATTGTTTTGCATTTATTTTCTCTTTAATGTAAAGTGCCAATCCTCTTTTGCTTTGGTTTGGGAGGGAGGCATATAGTTTCCCAATTTTAGGATAGTCCAGTACTTTGCTATGTTGCTTTTTAATATGTACTTCTTGAAAACGTCCAATTTTAATTTTTCTAATTTATTAAAAGTCATTTTCCTTTTCATTGCTGAACTCAATCCATTTATGGTGATTGATATCAATTTTATTTCTTCCTCCATGTCTTTATTTATAATAATGTTTTGTCGCTCTTGTCACTCTTGTCTCTCTTGTTTTTTTTGGTTTCGTTCCTTCTCTTATTGCTCTTTCTTCTCAATCTGCTTCCTCTTCTTTTTGTTGTCTGTCTCTCTGCAGTTTCCTTACAACATCTGATTTCTTCTTATCTCACTCTCAAGAAATGAAAGTATGAACTAGTCTAGGTCCAAATTTCTTTTTCTTCAGGTTCATCTTACCTTAATCCAAATGTTTTATTGGTAATAGAAAAAAAGAGGAACAAAAAGAAGAAACAAAAAGAAAAAAAGGGAAAGTAGCAAATTGTAATCCAAATTGGCCCACCAACAGGGGTGGATTTCTACTGGTTCTGTCCACCTCTGTAGAACCGGTTGCTCCGAAGAGCAGCAGACATAGAACCGGTTCTATGTCTGCTGCTGTTTTGGCCTGCCCGCCCGCTTGGGCTCTTGCCTGACCTTTATTTCCTGCTTTTTCAACTGCAGCTGCTTTGCGCGACACAGCTGCAGTTGAAAAAGCAGGAAACAAGGGCTTTTCCAACTGCTGCGCACTTGCATGCAGTGCTACTCAGATGTCCGGGCAGCTCAGCAGGTTGTAAATTGCACTCGCACAACTTGCACGTCTCACGCATGCGTGCGTGACGCTAATAGACAGAACCGGTAGTTATATCAGTCGGATCCCATCCCTGCCCACCAACCCTCAGTGTTCAATCCTCAATTATTATCTTTCCAACCAGAAAAAAAGGAAATTCAATTGTAATCCAAGAAAGGGGTAAAAGTATCAGTTCTCATCAAAATCCAGAGTTCTTTTTCTTCAGGTGTTTCTTACCTTAATCCAAATTTTATTAGGAGTAGTAAATACAAAAAGCAACCAAAAGAAGAAACAAAAAAAAAGAGGAAGGGGGAAAAATCCAAATAACAAGTTGTAATCCAGATTGGCCCACCAATCCTCAGCATTCAATCCTCTATTGTTGTATTTCCAGGATTTTAAAAAAAGAGATTTCACAGAACAAACTCAAAGGCACCAGAAAAAAAAGTAGTCCAAGAGAAAGGGAATCTTTTAGTGTTTAGTTCTCATTTGTCTGATTTGTTTTCATTAAGTTCCAAGAGTTACACTGTTCAAAACAAAGGTTTCAGTGATCAACTCTTTATCTTTCACCTTCAGACAAAATAATCCTGTTATCTTTCCATTCCCATGTAACCAAGGTCGTATTTTCTCTTTTCAATCTTCTATTTTCACTTCAACCTGCAGGTGACACTGTTGCTCTCCTTTCTCTTTTCTCTTCCTTATATTATCCCAACATAAAGTATAGTTCTTTATCTTTTTGTAGTTTATAGTTGAAAACAAGAGAAAAACAAAAATCTAAATCTCAGTTTTAACACTATCCAATATTTTTAGTTATTCCAACATGTCCAGTCCAGCTTCAACACCAAATTTCTTCCAAGAAGTCTGTTAAGCCTGAGTTCCCCAACCAGGGTTAAGGAGACAAGCTAAACAGAATGTGCAGCGTTAGTCAGATAGGCACACAGATAAATGAGTGAGATAAGTTTGTATGTTTATTAACATACAGTAAAAATAACAGATACGCTTGTGCTATCAAAATATAGTTTATTCCATTTAGAGTTTATAGCATAGTCAAAATAACAGTCCATTAGTCATGTATCATTTAGTCAGTCCATTCAAGGATATTCAGTTAGCAAAGTCCGTGCAGAATATCCTATGTCAGTTCACTTACAAATCAGTCCTTTGTTTCCCTCCAGTTCGAGCAATGCAGTCTTGATTCCAAGCAGTAATTAGGGATCATCAAAGCCAGAGAGAGAGCAAGCTGACGTTCCTTGCTTCTTTTAAAGTGCTTTCACAACCACTCCCTTAATTACATTCCTAAATTTAAAGTTGCAGACACTTTAACTTACAAACCATGATTACATAGTTATTATTTTACCTAAACCAGTTAGGGCAAACAATGTTATCACTAACATTCTCCCCTTTTAGGTAATAATAATAAATATAACTATTTACATCTTTAAATCATATTTGTTACAACTCTCTTTAAATTTAATTACTCCTTGAGCTTTTGTAAATTGGTCTGCAATGTTTTCTTCTGTCATGCAGTATTCCAATTTAATTAGCCCATTTTTTACAGATTCTCTAACATTTAAGTATCTTAAATCAGTATGCTTTGATCTAGTTTTTACAGCAATACTAGTAGCTAACTTTATGGCTGCTTGGTTGTCCTCGTACACAGTAATAGAATCTTTAACAGTTACACTCATGTCTAATAATAACTGTTTGTACAAAATTAAGTCAGTGCATAGTAATGACAGACATGAAAATTCCGCTTCCATTGTGGACAAGCTGATATGCTGTTGTCTGATTGACCTCCATCCTATTAGTGTCTTACCAAATAATATAGCCATCCCAGATGTTGATTTTCTAGTGTTTATATCAGTTGCAAAACTTGCATCTGCATAGGCACTAAGACTCAAATCACCCTTTGGTTCTATATACAATGCATGGTTCATTGTTCCTTTAAGATATCTTAAAATTCTCTTTAATGATTGCCAATGACATTGATGTAGATCTGAATTAAAACGTGCCAGCTGATTTACACTATAAGCTATATCTGGCCTTGACCAATTGCTTATATATGATAAGCTACCAATCAAAGATTGATATATGGACTTATCAAATTTGGGACTTTGATCATCAGTTTGGCAAACTTCCTGACTCATTGTAGTCTTTGCCGTTTTACAAAGTTCCATTTTATACGTTTTAATTAATTGGCAAATTTTATCTTCTTGAGATATCTTAAATCCATTTTTTGTTTTGTTAATTGTCAATCCTAGATACCTTTTAATTTCACCTAAATGTTTTAATTTTATCTTTTTGGCTAATAATGATATAGTCTCATTAGCTTCATTATTAGTCTTAGTTATCAGAGCAATATCATCTGTAAATAATAACAATAATGACACCGTTCCATTATTTTCTCTTTTAAACACACATGGATCTGCTAAACCAGATTTAAATCCTATATTGTTTAACTCTTTCACAATATATTGGTTCCATTGATAGTCAGATTGTTTCAATCCGTAAAGACTTCTTTTTAGTTTCCAACAATCATTACTATTTACTTTATTGTCTTTTATAATCATTGTTTTTTTCAAATATATAGTGTGCTTCAATGGTGCATGCAGATATGCAGTTTCTACATCTAAATGGTTAATGACATAGTTTTTCTTAGCTGCCCACACTAAAGCTGCTCTCAAAGATGTTGCTTTAAGACTTGGTGCAAAAACTTCATCGTCATCAGATGCAGTTTGATTAAATCCTTGAGCTTCTAACCTAGCCTTATGGGTAACAGTCCCATCATTTCCAGTTTTTACTTTAAATATCCATTTGCACCCAATGGATTTTTCTCCTGGAGGTAATTTGGCATCTTCATATACTTTCATTACCTTTAATGAATTTAGTTCTTTTTCCATTGCCTTTTGCCAATTCTCCTGATCCTTAGCAGGATACATCCTAAGTTCATCTATACTAGTTGGAACTTTAGTTACTTGGCAAACTATACTTGCTTGATACCTATCAGGTGGTCTAGTTACACGTGTAGTACGTCTAGGTATTACAGGACTTACAGGTGGACTTTCATTTATTAACTCTTCTTGATTATCTAACTCTTCCTGATCAACTGTTTCCTCTTGTTCTGATCCTATGTGCTCTTCGTGGACTTCTTCTTTAATTGGACTCTTCTCATAACTTGTCTGATCTTTCTGCCTTTTGTAGGGTTCAATAATTACTTCATTATTTAAATCTTGCTCTAATCTATTCCATCCTACATGTTCTAGGAATTTTGCACTAGCACTGGTGTAAACTCTAGATGTACCTGGTTCCCAGAATCTAAAAGATCTGTGATTAGATTTATATCCAACAAAAAATAATCTTTTAGCTGTATGTTGTCCTTTGTGTTTGAGTTGGGAAGGGATATGCACCCATGCTGGTGCTCCATATGTGTGCATGTAACTTAAATCAGGTTTTGTACCATGCCACAGTGTGAATGGTAATTCACCTGTTGTTGAATTAACAACATTATTTAATATATGATTACCACACATTATTGCTTCTCCCCATAAATTGTCAGGTAATCCTGAATCAGACATCATAGTTCGTGCCATTGATTGTAGTGTTTGGCCTCGTCTCTCTATAAAGGCATTATGTTGTGGCCAATATGGTGCAGACTTTTTATGTTGAATCCCTAACATTCTAAGTCTATTCTGGAATTTATTATTTGTAAATTCTGTACCATTATCTGTTATAAGAGTTACTAATTTCTTTTTAGTTTTCCTTTCTGCAAATTTTATCCAATTAAAGATATTTAGATACGTTTCAGTTTTGCTCTTCATTAAATAGTAAAACCCATATCTAGAATTGTGGTCCATTATACTTGATATGTATTGAGCTCCTCCTACATTTGGTTTTTTCGGACCTATTAAATCGGCAAATACTACCTCGAAAGGCTCTTTGGTAGTAAATCCATCAACTTTATTATCCGGTATGACCCTAGCTTTGCTTTGATTACAAGCATTACATTGCAAATACTTATTACAAGGTTTCAAACTTATTCCTTTAGATAGTTGAACAGTTCTCTTCAGCATTTTAAAATTTAAATGCCCTAGCCGTCGGTGTAATAAGTGAATACATTCATCATGAGGTTTCTTATTATCATAAACCGTGTTAGCCACCTTTAAACCATTATCATTTAACACATATAATTCACCTCTTAAAGATGCAGTAATTTTCTTATCTTCTTTCTCAATTATGCAGTTATCTCCTTTAAAGGTAACTACATATCCTAGTTAAACCAAAATTCTAACTGAAATTAAATTAAACTTAAGTTGTGGTACATATCACATTTTTACATTCTCTTTTATAAAAGAACAATATGCTATACCTTGACCTTTAGCTTTCAGTTTCCAGCCATTGGCTAATGATATCTGCTGTGTACTCTTGGACATTTTAACAAAATTTTTGTCATCATTTGTTATACAGTAGGATGTTCCACTGTCAACCACCCATAAATTATTTTTTACAGCTCCGTTAGTATACATGGCTAACTCTAAATTTTTATTTATCTTTTGATGACTTTTAGTTTTCTGGCCAGCGTTCTGGCACTTTGCTTTTTTACAAAATCTTGCCAAATGTCCTCTTCCTCCACAATTAAAACACTTTTTAATTGCGTATGCAGTAGGAGATTCATTATTTTCTTTTTGAGGTTGCTCCCTCCTTAAATGATATCTTTCAAGTCTTCTTCTTGCCTCTTCAATCAATCTGCCAGTTATATCAGTTAAAGTTAAACTTTCCTTTGGCAAAATTTCAAGGGAAGTGATGTAGTTGTCATAACTTTCGTCTAGTGAAGATAGAATTATGTAGACTTGGTGTAGTTCAGAGAAAATAAGCTCTTTCTCGTGCAGTTCTTGAAAAATGCTTTGCATAGTTTTCAAATGACTAAGCACATCACCATTCGTCTGGAGATGCGTCCTGAAAAGCTTCCATGTTAGATTTATGTGTGCACCAACGTTATCTCGAACATAAATCCTCTTCAGCTTCTGCCAACACCCAACAGCCGTTTGCTCTCCGTGGATATGAACAAGTTGCTGGTCAGACAGTGTTAAACCTATTATGCAAATAGCTTGTTGATTTTTATGCATAAATTCTTCTATTTTTAGTCTATCTTCATCATCCTCTGGATCCCATTCCTCTATGTTTGGTGGGTTTTCAATTATGTTCCACAGACCTTTTCTTCGTAGAAGTAGACTACGTTTCATCAACCATGATACATAGTTTGTTCCATCCAGCTTGGATATAAGGGACAAACTTTGTAGATTGACTGGTGCCATGTTTTCTTATATGGATATAAAACTATAATTAATAAAACACAGCTGTCTGTTTCCTGTAACGTATAACAACACAAACTCTCACTTTTTACATAAATCTGTTTTATCCTAGTTAAACTGACTTTGCAGCCTCTGGGCCCAAAACCAGTGTTAAGCCTGAGTTCCCCAACCAGGGTTAAGGAGACAAGCTATACAGAATGTGCAGCGTTAGTCAGATAGGCACACAGATAAATGAGTGAGATAAGTTTGTATGTTTATTAATATACAGTAAAAATAACAGATACGCTTGTGCTATCAAAATATAGTTTATTCCATTTAGAGTTTATAGCATAGTCAAAATAACAGTCCATTAGTCATGTATCATTTAGTCAGTCCATTCAAGGATATTCAGTTAGCAAAGTCCGTGTAGAATATCCTTTTGTCAGTTCACTTTCAAATCAGTCCTTTGTTTATCTCTCCCGTTCGAGTAACTCAGTCTTGAGTCCATGCAGTAATTAGGGATCATCAAAGCCAGAGAGAGAGCAAGCTGACGTTCCTTGCTTCTTTTAAAGTGCTTTCACAACCACTCCCTTAATTACATTCCTATATTTAAAGTTGCAGACACTTTAACTTACAAACCATGATTACATAGTTATTATTTTACCTAAACCAGTTTGGGCAAACAATGTTATCCCTTACATTGTCCATGATTAATTAGTTCCTTTTTCAATTGTCTCTTTAAAACAAACTTTCCTCACCACTTATGGGGGTGGAGTGGAAAGAAACCCACTTCCACTTCTCTCTTTTAGCCTCTCCTTCTCCCCACTTTCCCAGAGGAGCTTTCTCCAATAGTTAATTTTAACTTAAGTTTCTCACCCAGCACAACCACACCTTCTTTCCAGTTTCTCTTTCTTCCGGTAGCTGTCCCAGCTTCGGAGCGGCTCGCAATGGCCGCTTTCCCTTGCCGTCAGCTTTGAAGGCTTTCTCCGGATCCACCAGGGAATTTGCGGATTCCCTGGGATTAACGGAGTGTGCCTTCTACAATTATCAGCCCTCCGGGACCATTTAGGTCCAGCTGGACCACCTGACAGCTGAGATTTCAACACCCCCCCTCCCGTGCTCCAGGAAAGCTCATGGGATCGCCGCAACGTCAGCTCTGCCCTCCCCTTTTACAAGATTTTTAGATATCCATATCATGTCAATCCTTGAAAAAGAATTATGTCTTTCAGAGAAAAAGGTATATTCTCTGGCATTAGTCCACCAATCCATCCATCATCTCAAAAAAAGTCTTAGGTAATTTACCCTGTGAGGGTTTAACTCCTTTAATAGCTGTTCTATCCAAGACTGGTGCTGTCACTCCATTCCAATCCCCCAACATAAACCAATTTCCATGCGAAAAAGGTGATAATTGATCCATTAAATAGTAAAAAAATTGCTTCTGTCATCATTTGACCTATACACACCCACCACTATTGATTTTTTCCCATTAAAGTTCTATTTCCACTACTATAAATCTACCCTGATCATCTGCTGTAAGTAGCTTAGGTTTAAAGTGGGGTTTTAGATATAAAACAACTCCATTAATCTTTTTACACCAGCTGATATAAATTCCTTTCCTAGATTTTTATTTATCAAATATTTCTTGTCTTGTTTCTTAATATGTGTTTCTTGAAGACAGACTATATCCAAATTAAGTTTCCTCAAATAGTGAATTTTTTTTCACTTCGATGGAGCATTTGCTCCATTAACATTCCATGTGAAAATCTTAATCTCCATCTTTTAGCTCCATAATAGATTCCTGTACAACTACCTTGAGCCCCTCTTCTTTCTTTTTTCTCTCTGCCACATCTTTTTGTTCAATACCAACTTTAGGGTCTTGCACAACCACTTGTTTTTGATCTTGGTCAGTCACTAACTTCTTTTCTATACCTGTTTCTCCACATGTGTCAGGGATTAGCTTATATCTGATTAAAAAGTCCTTAGCATTCTCTATGGAATTCAGCCTAAATCTTTGCTCATGGTAGGTAAGTACAGAAGTGGGCTGCACTTTTGTTGACAAGGGGCTTGCTGGTCGCACACTCGCTTTGCTCACATGCACTGCTTTTGGGCTGAAACACAGCTTCAAACAGGCAGCTAATTGACTCAGGCAGCTCCGGTGAGTACAGCAGGGTGGTGCAGAACTCAGCTGGGCAGCGTGGGTGGGGGGGAAGTTAGCTATTTAGGGAAAGCATAGAACAAGGGCGGATGGGAGGGCCCAACACGGCTAGGGGCTCGCCTGAGCCCTGCCAACCACCCAGCACCCTTCTAGTCTATCCCAGTGAAATAAGATTTCTTCTCTGCATCAGGATATCTATGAGAACAATATAAGATTTCCTTTTTCTCAAAATTCTAACAGAAATTTCCTTCAAAACAATAATACCTGTAGTATCCATTACTCTTACCTATACTTAAGTTGGCAACCCAGAACCCAGTCCCTTGCTATTTTTCTTGTGAAGTGAACTCGCACACCCTGACACCTGCCTTGCTGGCCCATTTCTTCTGCAACCACCAAGGCTTTCCTGAAGGCCTCTGTAGCCGATAACAGATCTCCGGATCGATATAGTGGCAAATATTTGTAGCTTGGGTGTAGGATGAGTGTGAAGGTTTGTTCTCCAAGCTTGTGGGTTGGTTTCTGAATGTTTTGTTAGCAGGCTGGGTAATCTTAACATATGGGTAACATAGGTTACCAGGCTAGGGTTGAATATATATAGAGTCAATTTTGCCATTGCATATTCTCCATTTTTAGTTTCCAGTCTGATATTGTAGGCAAAGTTTTTCTTTTCCAATGTTGTGCCAAATTTGTTCTTGCAGCTGTCAGCATGTATCTTAGTAAATTGTGATATTTTTCATTTATACATCATAAAAATATTTGTGGGTTCAGTTCAAATTTTATTTTTAGGATTTTCTGAATATTTTGATGTGTATTTCTCTAGTACTTTTGAGCATGTGTAATGTGATGGCTGAGTAGAGAAGATAGTAATTAGAAAGTCACATAAACAGGGATCTGTTCTATAAAAGAATGAGAGAAAAGAGGGTTAATGGATATATGAGGAAAGTGAAGGCCAGAAGTTGATTATATGGGGTGTTTTTAAGTTAGATGTTTAGCTTTTTGCTTGTAAGTTTATGCTGTTATATGTTTTTGTATTGTGTTTTTATCTGTTCTAGAAGAATTGAGTATTATTGAAACTTCAGTAATACTAAGTTCTTCTAGACTAGATCCCTGTAAATGAAGATGGGAAAATCATGAAATGATAGCAAGAAACCACATTGTTGCATGCCCCTGATCATCCTTTCCTTGTGTGACACTGATTAAAGTTAATCATAGAATGGTTTGCTTTACTTAAAAAAAATAGCTGCCTATTTGTATTTTTTTGTCTTGCTTAGAAACAAAGTGTCAGTGATGCATTAGCATCTTCCTGTGTTGGCTTAAAAATGATCATATTTAAGTAACCTTAAGTGTCTCAGGAAATCGATGTTTTAATTTTTCCTTTAGAGAAAAAACAGCATGCTTTAGTTCATAGAAGAGAAAAAACTACAGGCAAGCTAATTTTGTGTATTGAGAATAAACATTATTATTACAAGAGACTTTTTCTTGTAGGCAATGGAACATGCAAATGGAATGGAATTGGATGGTAGAAGAATCCGGGTGGATTACTCTATCACAAAGAGAGCGCACACACCCACCCCTGGCATCTATATGGGCAGGCCAACTCAGTAAGATATTCTTTTTATTTGAAGACTGTCTTATTATTATTATTATTATTATTATTATTATTATTATTATTATTATTTATTATTATTATTGTTGTTGTTGTTGTTGTTGTTATTATTATTATTATTATTATTATTATTATTATTATTATTATTATTATTATTATTATTATTCCATTTGCCATGGGACTTCAAGTGAAGTGTTCAATTCCTTTAAACATGTTCTAGTCTCAAGACTGCTTTATTTCACTATATTCTTTCCAAACTCTGAACAACCTACTTCACTGAAGTGTTCCATCAGAATGTTTCAAAAGGATTGTGTTTTAATGCAACTCCAAATAGTTCCAGTATTCTGCTGTAGGGAACCAATAGGACTCAAAATAGGCCCATTGTTTCTCTTTATGTTTTGGTCCTAGGGCTCCAGAAGTAGGTGCAATTGTAATCTCTGCTCTTCCTGAAGAATAAATAAATGATTTGAAAATTATCATAGCAATCAATGGAAGCAACAGTTCTATTCACTTTTGCAGCCTTCCTTTACAAATAGCCTCAGAACCTAATCCAGTTAAGAAGCATTAAATTCAGGACAGGCCATGAACAACATTTATTTATAAAATTTATATGCTGCCCATCTTACTGTTTGGTGACTCTGGATACCTTACAAAAGCAAAAATAGAAACATTAAAACATTAATATTAAAATTAAGAGAAATTAAATAAAGCAGAAATCAGAATACAACAGGGTAGGGTAGGGGCTTCTTCTTAGTCCACTACCCACCTCCATGTGGAATGCCCCCATTGGGAGCCAGGCCAATTGGCAGAGCCAGGTTTTGAAGCTCTGTTGGAAGGCCAAGTGGGTGGGGGTGTATTTCACCTCAAGGGGCATGATGCTCCAGAGGGTGAGAGCTACAGCAAAAAAGCCCCTTCTCCTGGACCCCGCCAGCCAAAATTCCTTGACCAATGGGGTCTGTAGCATGCCTCTTCTGCCAGAACAAGTGGGGTGGGCCAATCCTATTGGGGTGAGACAATTCCTCAGGTGTATACAATATAGTTCCCTAACAATTGACTTGAGCATTCTTAGTGCACATGTAACCTTCCTGCCAAGTTTAACAAAGTACTGCAGTTTTTATATATAGTACCTTGGAATTGACCAATAAAACATGCAGTGCACAGTTTTGTTTTTGCCAACTGCCAGAAAAACTCTCCTCCATTCACTACATCCAACCAAGGACTTCAGAGATAGTACATATGCCTGCTGTAGTATCAGCTAATTTTTATATGCTTAGTTACTTGATTACTATATTTGTTTTTATATGACTTTTATTGTTTTATGAATGTATAAAATACAAGTAAAAATAAAAATAGGAAATTAAGGGAAGAAAATAGGTACAGGGGAAGAAAGAAAAAGGCACTGACTTCCGACTCTTTTTAACACAGTACAAGATAACATTACAGCCTCAAATTTTACTTTTACACATTAGTATATAACTAGCCATTTCTACTGTGTTTTCCCAAAAATAAGCCCTAGCTTGATTTTTACGTGTGACCTAATATAAGCTGTACCCCCAAAATAAGTCCTAGTTAAGACCCCACCCACTCCGTCCCACTGTCTGGTACGTGGGGCAAGGCGCATGTGTAAAAATCAGGGTGAGGGTGGAGCTCCCCCACGCGCCCTGCACCCGTTTACCTTAGAACTGCTGCAGCCAGGCCTCCCACGTCCTGACACCTGTTGCGCCACTGCTTGACTTCCTTTGCGGCTGGATGCCACGTGCATTGTGCCGGTCCCGCTGCTTGTGTGCACAATGGCACCACGCGGCATGCCATGAGCAGCTGCATTGGTGCAACATGCCACACCACCTTCCGTGAGCGGTGGCACCAGTGGAACAAGCCACACAGCCTGTGAGCAGTGACACAAGCATAATGCGCCACGTGGTATCTGGCTGCAAGCAGCCGCAGAAGAAATGAGGCAGCAGCACAACAGGTGTCAGGGCGTGGGGGGCCTGACTGCAGTGATCCTAAACCTAAGGTAAGCAGGTAAGACATCCCCTGAAAATAAGACCTGGTGCTTATTTTGGGACCCAAAAGAAAAGGCCAGGACTTATTTTTGGGAAAACATGTATAACAACAAATCTATCTAACCAAAGTCAAAGTTTCATTTTTTTCATCACAAGCACAAAATCCAGAAGTGATATTCAAATAAAGAACATATATTATCTTCTTATCTTCCTTGCTGTGGAAATAATATGTATTTCTATTTGCACTTAATAATTTTTATAAACCATCACCATTTATATTAACAAAATTCACAGCATTCTTTAATATTTAACCTTAAAGGGAAAAATACTTTTTTTTCATCCACACTAAGTTTTTCTTTAAAAACATTTCTAAAATCAAAACATTCTAACGCATCTTTTTAAAAACTTCCTCTTAACATACATACTTTAAAGTTTGCTTTCAGACCACTAAAATTCCAACTAACTCCAATTAACTCATTAAATTTAGGTTACTCCCTCCAAGTTACCCTCCTAGAAATTTTTTTCTTGTATACATCCTTTTTAAAACTCTAAATTTTTCTTGAAGCTAATACATTTTTCTTTAACTTTCTCGTAACAAATATTTTCAAATACAATTGAGGAAAGGAAAAGGAAGCCTTGTCCTTTAAGGAAAAAGGCAAAGTTCTTTCCTTTTGTGGTTTCAAATGTTCCGGCTGGGAGATTTTACTGCAAAATCATTTGATCAGCTGCATTGGAAGCCAGAATCAGTTTATTAATAGGAAGGCAAATAAGAATAAACCCCACAGCATTCCTGAGATTAATCTAATAAGTGAGTAGGAAAACCTCTTTCTTATACACTTCAGTTTCTTTGATTTTGTAGGTGTGAATCTTTGAAGTTTTTGATTTGTGTTCGAGTTCCTGTTTCTAGAGATTGGGATCTCTTCCTGGGATCTTGGTAGGAGTAATTGTTTTATAGTCCAATCTCTGTTTTTCCCTTATCCTTTGTGGCTATCAGTTTGCACCTGGTTGCAATATCCTGAGTTTCCTGTTATGCTTTTTGCTTTTCACAAGTTTTTTGTAGCTTGCTATCTATTTGATTTCTATGGGAAAGGATCCTAGCTAAAGTGTGTCTCATGCAAATGTGGGGGCTAATGAAACTGTCCCTGCTTGTGTTTTCACCTTTCCTTTCTTTTACGGGAATTTTCCTTCCCCTTCTAATGTTTTAAGATTTCTTTTCTTTTCCTAGGAGAGGGGTGAATCGTAACTTCCAACACACTTTCAATAATATTTCACAAATTTTAGGAATTACTTAAGCATTATGTATAAAGGGAAAAATAAATTTTCAAAATTTAGATTAACTTTCTTTCAATTACAAATATCAGATCAATGGAAATTCATCCTGATTCCAATTGACTCATTAAGTTTAAGTCACTCCTTCCAACTTGTCTTCATGGAATAAAGACTTTTTCTTCTCTGGAATATTTGTCAAGTAGTTATAAGCGTATCTTTTTCTCAAGGGTTTCTCAACTTTGTTAATGTCCATGAGGAAAAAGTCCCAAACTTGTCCTTTTAAAAGTTGCTGAAATTCCAAAGTTATAATTGACTCCTCTGCATTGTCAGCTACTTGTGAAATTGCCTTGGTGGTTTGGTAACTTCCTACACACATTTACATCTGTGAAGTAGTTTTTTTTAACATCCTTGGAGCATAGCTGATCTATGAACTGGTGAATTTTATTTAAAGATTTTTGAAATACATCTCTAACAATTTGCTCCTCCATCTTCTTAACTTCCTCTTTAGTCAAAGAGTAGCTTTTTGGTAAGTCACTTAAGAATTGCTGACCAATCAGGAGTCATACAAATAGTAAAGTTTTAGCCACCCACAGCAAAGCAGACCAAGCTACAAGTTACTAAACAAAATAAACGAGAACCACAACTTTCTGCCCTTATATTTCTCCATTTAAAAAAAAATAGTCCACACTTCCTTATTTTAGCTTGCTTTAGCAGCTTTTTTCCTTGTTGTTTAACAAGAAATCCCCAAAATAGCACAGATCTTCAAAAAGGAATAACAGGCTAGGACTAAAGAGAGCCTCTTTTAGCTTAACATAGATTAATAGTCCTTAATTACCGTATATACTCGAGTATAAGTCGACCCGAATATAAGTCGAGGCACCCAATTTTACCACAAAAAACTGGGAAAACTTATTGACTCGAGTATAAGTCGAGGGTGGGAAATGCAGCAGCTACTGGTAAATTTCAAAAATAAAAATAGATGCCAATAAAAACTTTCACTAGGACAGTTGAGAATAAGTTTGATGTTCACAATTTCCTCTTTGAAAGAGACCAGTAAATAGGGAACAAGAAGATGAAGAAAAAGAAGTGTGTTTTTTCACACTTTTCACACTGAAGTGAACAAAAATGGCATCATAGGAACAAGCTTATTCTCAGCCCAAAGGTTTGTTTCTGATTTCTTCCCTGATTTAAGGGAAATTTGGGAAACGATCTCACTATCATGAAAGGTTTGATTGATTCACTAACGCAAAAGATGATGATGATGACAGTGGTAGGCAGGAGTCACTCTCTCCCTTGCAAGAAAAAACCAAGAGCCGTTCTTATGATATCTCTCTCTCTCTCTCTCTCCCCCCCCCTCCTCCCCCTCCTCCCGAGTGGACTGAAAGCAGCTGGAGCTGAGGAAATGAAACTGAGTGGAGCGACCTCCACTTGCGTTGCTTTCTCAGCCTAAAGCTCAGAAAAGCCTCCCCCTCCCATGCTTAAAAGTTGCAAAGGAAACACGGAAGCAGGGAAGCGGCTGCCCAGCTTCGGAGCTCCACACCATTTTTTTTTCAGAGGGGAATCTGACTCGAGTATAAGTCGAGGGCGGTTTTTTCAGCACAAAAAATGGGCTGAAAAACTCGACTTATACTCGAGTATATACGGTATTAAGAAATGAAAGGTACAAGGTAGTCAGTTTGAAAAATAAATTCCAAAATGACTTCTTCTTCAACAATGAACTGATTGCAGCCCTGCCCCTCAGCTTTTGCACACAGGCTGCTTTGAAGCACAGCTCCTGAAGCTACTTGCAGACCTTTTGCTATATCAGAGGATATTGTGGGATGATTCTAGGACTTTCCCTAACCCAGGAGAGTCATATAAACTAAAGGAATGCTGGTTCCTTCCCTTGGTAGTTGAAGTTATATTCCAGGAGAAAACCCCTCAGGGATCCTTCCTTGGGCATGTCATCAGTTGGCCATCTTTTCACCAGAAACTTTGATTACTATGTTTGTCAACTGGCCCCAGTCTTACAACTCTGGGTGGTATTCAACAGAAGAATAAAATTAAACAAATTGTAGAATAACAGTCAATTAGAAATATTACAGACATGTATACATGACCACGTATCAATCAACTGGAGCAGAAATGTTGCTAGAAAAGGAAGGCTTTCAGTGATCTTCCTGAAGCATATTCATTTTTTTCCCTGAGCTCAGAATAAGACTCAGGAACACATTTTGTAAATGATTTTGGATATTTGATGCCAGTTTTAATAGCTGCTGAAATTAGGTCAGTTGTGACTCATCAGTTCCTTCATTGAGAGACTTTGTAATATACACTGTGTGTTGTCTTCATCCTTGAACTTAAATAAATGCATAGCTTTCTGCATAACTTACCTGGTCTCTTTTTGTTATAAAAGTGGCGGAGGTGGAGGAACTGGCCGTCGCCGTGATTCTTATTATGACAGGGGATACGACAGAGGATATGACAGATATGAAGAATATGACTATCGCTACAGGTACATACTCAGATGTGGTAGTTGTAGAGAGCTTCAATACAAGCAATAAATTCTGATACACAAAGTGGTGTTTAAAAGTTTGTGAATGTTGAATGTTCAATATTTCTGCATAAATTTGACCTGGACATCTGTTCTCTACACAGGTCCTAAAACTAGATAAAGAGAACCAAATTACATAACTGAGTCAAAAATATACTTGTTCATTAATTTATCAATTTAAAAGCGCTGCGGTGGCACAGTGGTTAGAGTGCAGTACTGCAGGCTACTTCTGCTGACTGTCGGCTGCCTGCAATTTGGCAGTTTGAATCTCACCAGGCTCAAGGTTGACTTTGCCTTCCATCCTTCCAAGGTCGGTAAAATGAGGACCCAGGTTGTTCGGGGCAATAGGCTGACACTCTAAACCACTTAGAGAGGGCTGTAAAGCATTGTGTATAGAAATCTAAATGCTATCGCTATTGAGAAAAATTATCCTAAGGTACATATTTGTGTGGCAAAAGTAGATGAATCTTTGCTTTCAATAACTGGTATGCTTCCATTGGGCAACAATAACTGCAACTAGATGTTTCTGCTAACTGTTGATCTGTCCTCCATATCAGCTTATTTTATTTATTTGTTAAATTTGTATGCTACCCATCTCCCCTACAAGGTGACTCTGGGTGGCTTACAGGTTGTGAAACAAGTAAAAAATACAGAATTAAAGTATTATTAAGAACTATACTAAAACCAAACTGAAAGAGTTAAGAGCCAGAGGGGATGGGGATGAGGTCTTGTTACCCCATCAGTCACCTCCAGCAGTGAGCATCCCCCATCTCCAGCTCAGGCCAGCTGGCAAAGCCAGGTTTTCATACCCTGCCAGAAGGCCAAAAGGGAGGGGGCAGTTCTCACCTCCAGTTGTCATGCCCCTGGTGGAGACTGACTCTGAGGAAGAGGAGGAACAGCCAACAGGGAGTGGGAGTATGGCTCCAGAGGTGGTGGAGGAGGCTGGGGAAGGGCAGAGGTCGGCTGAGCAGTCAGAGGAGGATCCAGGCCCATCCCCTATCCATCCTAGGTCACGCAGGGAGGAGAGGATCAGGGAAAAGTGAGGTCTACTCAAGAGGAGATTACCATGATCCTCCTCATGGCTTGCAGCTGGGAGCTGTGTATATAAGTTTGTAACTACACAGTTAGAATTGCTGGAGTCAGAGTTTAGTGTTTACTTTGAAAGAGGTTTATCTTTGCTGGTGTTCTTCCCATGGACTCTCCTCAGTTATTTTCCTGGAGTTTATGATTAGTTATCTTGGCTTGCTTTGGAACTCTTGTCAATGCAGTTTGTTTTGGTTTTCTTTTTACTTCATTATTTACTTTTGTGACTTTAAACTGTGCCTAATAAAACAGTGAAGTTAAGTTGAAGGCCTTACTGGACTTTAATGTATGTTTTGGGTTCTGGGTTATTTTGAGAGACTACTGGTCATCACACCAGTGGTAGAATGCTTCACAGGGATGGGGCCACAGTGAAAAAGGCTCTTCTTGACCCCTCCTGCTTCAGTTCCTTAGCAGATGGGATCCATAGCAGACCTCTTCCCACTGGCATCAGTGGGGCGGGTTTGTCTCATCAGGGAGAGGTGGCTCCTCAGATACTCTGGTCCCATGCCAGGTAGGGCTTTAAAGGTAACAACCAACACTTTAAATCAGATCCAGAAGCAAACTTTCATAGTTTGCTTCTAGATCCAAGCTTGGAGGAATCTTAGCTCATTCCTTTTACAGAACAGCTTCAACTTCAAAGTTCTGTTTTGGTCTCATCCATCTACAGAACATTTTTCCAATAGATTTGGGCTTATTCTTGTGGTCTTTCACAAACTGTAGATGGGCAGCAGTGTTCTTTTTGGAGAGTAGTGTTTTTTTCCTTGCAGCCCTGCCATGCACACCATCATTGTTCAGTTCCTCCCGATGGTGGTCTCATGAACACTGACATGTGCCAGTGGAAGAGAGGCTTTTAATTCCTTCAACTTTACCCTGGGTTCTTTCAGATCTCCCAAAGTATTACAGGCATAGGTCTTGGTGTGATATTGGTTGGTTGGCCCCTGCTAGGGAGGGTAACAATAGTGTTGAATTGCCTCCATTTGTACACAATCTCCCTGACAATTGGTGGAATCCAAACTAGTTTTGTAAGCTTTTCCAGCCGAGTGAGCAGTGGTGGTATTCTACCAGTTTGGCCTGGTTCAGGCGAACCAATAGTAAAAAATGCTACCAGTTCGGCTGAACTGGTATTTCTTTTTTTCCTCCTGATGATCAGCTGTTGCGATGATCAGCTGTGCCAGGATCCCCCTCACTGTCTTACTGCTTCACCCAGGAGGCTTCCCCGAGGCCCAGGAGGCAAAAAGGGGCACGCAGGGGAGCTGCTGTGCACCCCCCTGCGCTCTGTTTTTTGCCTCCTGGGAGCAAAACCGGCCTCCCAAGAGGCTTTCCTGAGGCCCAGGAGGCAAATAAAACAGAGGGTGCTGCAAAAAAAGCCACGCCCACCCAGTCACATGGCTATGCCCACCTAGCCACGCCCACAGAACCGGCAGTAAAAATATTTGCATCCCACCCCTGCTAGTGAGCACCAACAACTCTGTTTCAGAGATCCTCAGAAATCTCCTTTGTTAGAGGTAGGACACACTTCCTTATACAGTAGTGGCCAAAATTGTGGAAACCTTTTGGGAAAAGTGTATGTTTGAGGTTTGATGCGTAATAACACCACTTTGGAGCAGTACCATAAAATTGTATATCAATGAAAAGATAATTTAATCAAGAATGTAATGCAACAAAGTTTGTTCAATTATCTGTATTCTATAGCCAAATAACCAGAAAAAGGAAGCACAACTTGCTTAGGTTGATATCAGGTAGCTTTCCTTCATCTGATTGTAGCCAATGAGCATGAGTGTTTAGAGCGCCAATCAGGTGTCATCTTGTTTTGTCAATAAGCCAATCAGATCACAGTAAGATTCAGTTATTGATGTCATGTATTGAAGCTGAGATGAGGACATTTGTCAGTGTGTCATGTGATTGCTATCAAGTTGATTGGGTTTTTTGTGTTCTTTCATTTAGTGAGCTTGTAAAATGTAATAACATTAAAGTAATGGTGCAAAGAGTTGACTGTCGCCCAGAAAGCGATGTAAAATAGTATTATTAAGTGAACAAGGTGACAGTTATAAAGAAATTAGAAAAAAAATTGGTGGAAACTTAAGCAAAGGTGGCATTTCTAATTTTTTGAAGAGGTACACTTTACACTGGTAAAGGCAGGAAAAGGTGCACAACAGCAAGTGATGATAGAAGAATTTAGAGACTGTGCCAACATGACAGAAGAAAATCACCTGGGTGTATACAAGATGAAATGACGCAATGCAGTGTGAAGTTGACGACCGTTCGGCACAGACTGCAGGAATTTGGCCTAAAATCTAGAATTCCATGAAAAAACTTCCCATAATCACACCTGATTATCATTCTATTGATTGAAACCCCTGATTCTAATTTCACCTTTAAATGAATTGATAAACCCTACAAGTTCTCATACTTTTGATACACACAAATATGTAGCATTAGATCATTCTGGCTTTAGGGCTTGTATAGAGAACCAATCATATTTTAGGTCATTTTTATACAGAAATACTGAAAATTCAGAAGGGTTCACAACTCAAGAACTGCTGTATTATATGGGTATAGGATATTTGTTTTCAATGACATGTTAACATAACTGTGTTTTGCTTATTTATTTAGGGTATTTATAGGGATGGGCCACTTATGCATCCTAGTTTTCCTATCTCTGGTTACGTGAGTCCAGATAGGTTGGGTAATATCAGCTCCTGCTGTGTTGGACTGAGTCTGCTCCAAAATTCAAGCTGTGCCCTATGCTGTGGCCACACCCCAGTTTTCAACTCAGTCCAGCCAGGACAGATGTGTGTTGCAGGGCTCCACTTCAATAAACGTGGAGCCTCGATAAAAAAAAGGAAAAAAAGTTTTAAAAGTGCTGCACAGGCTTGGAACCAACAACTAACAAGTGAGTGGGGTTTTTCAGCCCCCAGGGCTTGGGGATCATGCTCAGGGCACCCGCCCTAGCGTGTGGAGCCAGGACCACATGGGGCGGCTCCAGGCGATCGGCCCGATAAGGTCCAACAGCTGATTGGCACAGCAGCGTGGCAACCACAGAAACTGCTTGCGGTTTCTCTTTCGTTTTTGCTTACTGATTGGATCGCCTTGGCTGCAAAATGCTCAGCACAGCAGCCTGCAGCAGCGGCTTAGTGAGCAGCCAGCTCAGGAGTGCTTTGCAGCAGCGCAAAGCAGCCGCTAGATTGGGCAATCGGCCAGGTCCCAGCTGGAGGGGGACAATCAGAGGAGGAAGCAGATAGCCCCCAGCTGAGGGCACTATCGACCACGGTGCCAGTGCTGCATTTCCAGCTCCGGCACTGAAGAGATCGTGTGGGCGCCTCCAGACCTGCTTGCAGGTCCCAGAACTGATTTTGTAACCGGCAGGGCATGGCTTCAGCCCAGCAGTTGTCTATCTAGGTTTGCTTAGCCGGTTTTCCAGGTAAGGAGACCATTTTTTATTCTGGACAAGACCTTAATGGTTATACTGATTGTGCTTGGGTTATTAACACCTCATCCCTCCCTCCAGCAGGTTCCATTCTCCCTCTGGCTCTTTAATGTGCCTTTGATAATTCTCCTGGTGGGATGGCAGACAAGGAGCAAGAAAGGGAGCCCAGTCCCTCCACTTCCAGAGACAGATCCAGGGGGAGACAGAAGAGAAAGGCCCCTGAGACCAAAGCGCCCTCCAGAGAAGAACCAGAGGCCCAGAAAGGGCAAAAGGCACCTGGAAAAAGGTTGGAGAAATGCCACCATGTGGCTGGGGGGAGGAGCAGGAGATCACCTCTCCCAGAGGACTCAGATCCTTCTGAGCAAACCCGTTTTGCATCTGGAAGCAGTGCCTTCTATCTCTGCTGGTCCATCTCACCCCTCATATCTGGTTTCCTGATAATTCCTCTGCTATTGGGGATCCAACTCCCTTAGGAGAACACGGAGGGGATGAAGGTGATCCCCTAGTCTTGGAGGAATCTCTTCCTCCACTACCTAAAAGGACAAGAGCAATGGCTGAGGCATCCAACCCAGAAGATGAGGATGAGGCTGTACCAGCACATCTGGAAGCCATCATCTCCAAAGCTATAAGAAGGGGAATTTTAGAGGTTCTCCAAGTAACTAGGAGACCAGCTTCTGAGGGCTCAGACCATTCAGATCTAGAGAGGTCTTTTCATGATAGAGGCAAAGACTCCTTCAGAGACAGGGACTCCGCTGTCCCTTCCTTACACAATGTTGTTACCTACAGAGCATATGAGGAAGAAAAAAAGGAGTCAGATTTCTCGGAGGATGAAGATAATGGCCCCAGAGAGACCCTCCTTACAGACCTTTTTGTTGCTCAGAAATTTCAAGCATTATTTTTCAAGGCCAAGAAAACAGCAAAATTAGGACCAGGGACTGATGTTGGAGAAATAGAGGGGGAAGGTACAGTCCCTCCTGACCAACTTTTTGATGGACCTGCAGTTAGACCAGAAATGGTTCCTGTTCCTAGGCTATTCCTGAATGTTATCCATAAGCAAATGGAAGCCCCGGGTACATCTACAATGTTGTCTGCCAGCGAGCGGCGCTTCTTTACTATGGGGCCTGAACTCACCAGTTCCTTGCAGGTACCTATGGTGGATGCATCTGTAGCTGCTATGATTTCTGCCTCCTCCAACCCTGTTGACCCAGAGGAGGTGCTGAAAGCAGAGGACAAGAGGATTGAACAATCCCTCCAACACACTCACCTGGCGGCTTCATGGGCAGGCTGCTTCGGCTGCTTCTTTTTTTATGAGGTCTTCTTTAAGGTGGCTACGCCAACTACAGGACAGAGTTCCAGCCTCTGATGTTAGGGCTCACCAAGACATTCATAAATTGGTGGCTGCTGCAGAATTCACCGCAGATGCAACTCTGAACAGTGCCAGGTTTGCCTCTAAGGCCATCACCACGTCGATTGCTGCCCGTAGAATGATTTGGCTTAAGAATTGACAAGTTGACGGGCGTCAAAAGTGGAAAGTGGCTTCTTCACCAAAAGGGGAAGTCTTGGAGCCCCACCTGGTGGAAACCAGGGATAAGAAGAAATATCTCCCTTCTCTGACACGGCACTCCACTTTCAGAGCTGCTCCTTATACCCACAGGTCCTCTTTCAGAGGAGGGGTTAGTTCTAGGACTCAAGGGTCTCAGACAGCCCTACAACTGTCAGGAACATCCCCAGGACAGAGCAACCAGAGATAGACCACAATTCTCAGGCAAGCGGCCCTTTCATGGGGGAGGAAGTCGCTTCTTCAGGCACTCCCGCTGAATGTAGCAGTAGTCCTCCCATTGGGGGCAGACTATCCCATTTTGCTACCCAATGGGAGACTACTACATCCGATGCTTGGGTTTTGAGGACAATTAGACAGAGCCTATTTCTCAAATTTCGATCTCATCCCCCAGATCTTTTGTGCCTTGTTCAGTTTCCAAGGTAGCATCTCACAGGAAATTGAAGGAGCAGGCAATACAACATCTTTGGGATATCAGGGCCATCCAAACAGTCCCAATTAATCAACAAGGCAAGGGATTCTATTCCTGTCTATTTGTCGTTCCCAAGGCCTCTGGGGGGTGGAGAGCCATTCTAGATTTAAAAAGGCTCAATAAATTTTTGTTGTACAAGCGTTTCCAGATGCATTTGCTACAGACTATTTTGGCTAGCATCAGAGAGGGTGGCTTCCTCACTTCTATAGATCTAACTGAAGCTTACTTTCACATCAGAATTTCCCAATCACATAGACAGTATTTATGCTCCACTTACCAAGGTAACCATTTCCAATATAGGGCTATGCCCTTTGGACTTTCCTGTGCCCAGGGTGTTCACTAAAATCTTAGCAACCTTGGCTGCTCACTTGAGGACCATTCCTGTTCGAGTCCAATATTACTTGGATGATATTTTGATCCAATCTTCTAAAGACTGGGCCCTAAGGGATCTACAGACAACCATTACTCTGTTACAAGACCACGGTTTTTCGATTAACAAGAAGAAAAGCCATTTTTCACCTACCACAAGTTTATTACATTTGGGGGCTAGGATTGACACATTATCTTGCAAAGTGTTTCTCTCACAGGAGAGGATAGACAGATTACAATTAATGACATTGGAGGTAGTGAAGGCTTGTTCTTCCCCCTTGGCTTTTCTTTCCCAACTATTAGGGGAAATGATTTCTGCCATCTCTATCATGCCTTGGGCCAGGCTTCATTCCAGGAAGCTACAATGGTTCCTCTTGCCACATCAAAAGGGGGGCAGAAGTCATTCGGCCCTCAGGGTCTCTGTCCCTGTGTCAGTCAAAAGGTTGTCATGGTGGTCGTCTCCGGCCTTGCATGAAGGACAATTGTTCAAGGAAACTTTCTGTAGGGTTATCACCACAGATGCCAGTCTTTCCGGCTAGGGAGCCCATCTAGGTGCACAATTGGCGCAGGGCCAGTGGTCCTCCTTAGAGAAAGGGAAGAGTATTAATTGGTTGGAATTGAGGGCTGTACGGTGGGCTCTCAAACAATTTAAGAACAGCATACATCGCTCTCATGTTCTTATTTTGACAGACAATACAACCACCAAGGCACACGTTAACAGACGGGGGTACAAGATATCTAGCCTTAATGTTAGAGGCTGAGTGTCTGGGGCATTGGGCTGAAAAGAATCTCCTGTCAATCAGGGCAGAATACATCTCCAGGGGGGATTATGTGCAGGCTGATTGGCTAAGCAGAGCTAAAATTGACCCCTCAGAGTGGAATATTCCCCCTCTTTTATTTCAGGAGCTGGTTCGAAAGTTCAGACTTCCAGTGGTGGACCTGTTCTCCTTTCCGTCCAATGCCCAACTTCCCAGGTTCTTCACCAGGTTCACAAGCCAAGGAGCAGAAGGGACCAACGGCCTCAGGAGCAGTTGGCCTCAGGGCCTCCTGTATGCCTTCCCCCCTCTTCCGTCGTTGCCAGTGGTAATCTGGAAAATTTTGGAGGAGGTGGCAGAGGTCTTGCTGTTGGCTCCTTACTTGCCCAGACGCCCATGGTTCATGGATCTGTTGAACCTCTCATGCTCCCGCCCTTGGAGGATCCCTCCTCTCAAAGTCACTCTCCACCAAGGAGAGATAACACACCCAGATCCTCAGTGGTTCCATCTGACCGCATGGCAGTTGAGCAGAGTGCACTGAGGAGGCAGAAGATTTCAGAGCGGGCCATCCAGACCATTCTAGCGGCCAGAAGACCCTCCATTAACAGGATCTATCAAGCCACTTGGAAAGCATTCTGCCAACAGTGTCTCAAAATCAAGATTTCCCCTTCTTCGGCCTCAGTGGTCAATGTTCTGGATTTTTTGCAAGAGGGTCTGGACAAAGGCCTCTCAGCTAATACCTTACGTAGACAGGTAACAGCTCTTTCTTCTGTTTTGTTCTTGCATAGGAAGGGTTCCCTGTCCCAAAATCAGACCCATTCACAAGTTTCTAAAAAGGGCCTCTAACATAAGACCACCAATGGTTCATAGGTTCCCTACTTGGGAGCTTCCTAAAGTCCTGAAGGCATTTATGTCACAGCCTTTTGAACCACTTAAATCTATAAATTTGTACCACCTATCTCTCAAAGTGGCATTCCTTGTAGCCATCACCTTGGCTAGGAGGATTTCAGAGTTGGTCGCTCTTTCTGTAAGGGAGGACTTTTGTGTCTTCCATACAGACAGAGTGGTGTTACATTTAGATCCATCTTTTATCCCTAAAGTTAACACCAGGTTCCATAGGGCTCAGGAACTTGTTCTTCCAAATTTTTGCCCCAATTCTTCCCATGCCCTTGAGCGAGCATGGCATACTCTGGATGTACGTCAGGCTTTAAGGACTTACATCCAGACGACATGACCTTTCCGCAAGTCAGAGGCACTGTTTGTGTAATTCCAACCCAGTTCATTAGGGTTAAAGGTGTCTCCAACAACAGTGGGCAGGTGGATTCGGGCCTGCAAAGCTAAGGCTCATCACAACTAGGCTCTTCCAGTGCCTCGAGGAGTGATGGCTCATTCAACTAGGAGCACAGCAATGACGGCGTCATGGGCTACCCAAGCCTCCATTGAGATCTGCAGAGCTGCCACATGGTCTTCGCTGTCTCCCTTCATTCGCCATTACCATCTCGATGCCTTTGTGGCGGCTGATGCCGCTTTTGGCAGAAGGGTTCTACAAAGTGTGCATGAACACTGATGTAAGTAGGACCAGACTCTTGCCCTCCCTGGAACTGGCCGGCTTTGGGATGCCCCAACCTGTCTGGACTCAAGTAACCACAGATAGGAAAATGAACATTGGATTACCTGAATGTTCCTTTTATTCTGTGGTGTAGTGAGTCCAGCCCCACCCTGGTTCGTCTGGTCTGGGGTGGGCTGGGGGGAGCAATAATATGTGTTCTTTTTATCTTGCAACTACAGTACCACGTCTGGTCTGCCAAGTGCTTCGTCAAAAGCTGGGGTGTGGCCACAGCATAGGGCAGAGCTTGAATTTTGGAGCAGACTCAGTCCAACAGAGCAGGAGCTGATATTACCCAACCTATCTGGACTCACTAAACCACAGAAGAAAAGGAACATTCAGGTAATCCAATGTTTGTTTCCCATTTGTGTACACCAGACTGACCTGAGAGTACACTACTAAATGTGGGAGACAAATGATCAATTAGCACTGCAACATTAAAATGAGGGATAATAGTGCATAGCCTACATAAGCAAAATCCCACATGTAAATTTCCCTCAAAATGTGTGAAAAATATGCCAAAAATGTTCAGACCTACAGCTTTTAAGGACATTACCAGAAGGTCTTTTGCAGCATCTGGAAACTTAAGCTACTGCTCATATATTACCAGGTTTTACATTTGTATTATATTCGAAGCAGATACAGTAATCCTCGAATTACAAAAGTTCATTTAGTGACCGCTTGTGCTGAAAAAAGTGACTAATGACCGTTTTTCACACTTATGACTGTTGCAGCATCCCCATGGTCACGTCATCAAAATTTGGATGCTTGGCAACTGGTTGATATATTTATGACAGTTGCAGTGTTCTGGGGTCATACGATCCCCTTTTGCAACCTTCTGACAAGCAAAGTTAATGGGGAAGCCAGATTCACGTAATAACCATGTTGCTAACTGTGTGTGTGTGTGTGTGTGCGCGCGCGCGTATTCTAAAAATAAGAGTTCCAGGTATACTTGTAAAAGAAGAAACAGACATACTGCGATCTCCGGAACTCAAAATTACATTTATTGTACTTACTAAGCTTTCGTCAGCCTCTGCTGACATCGTCAGAGTATTAAGCTACCATTACAGAGATCTTTGCCTTTATATATCATTAATCAATTTAGCCCTCGCACACCTCCCATCTGTTATTAGCTCTGTTGTTTTTGCTTCCGTCATGTTGGTCAATTGAGGCTTATCTCTTGTTTTTTCCTCCCTTGTCTGACATTTCCTCCCTTGTAGCTGGCAGTTTAACATCACCTCCTAGAGATAAGCATTCCAGGCTGGGTCAGACAAGGGAGATCCAAACATAAGAGAAAGGGAATCATCCTACAGGCCCTTAGCACCCCTTTAGAAGTATGAATGAATCAGCAGGAGAATCCTCTGAGAAGTTTGGCAGGGAAAGGAGGGAGAGAGGGAAGAGTGTCAGGATTTGTCAGGAGAAATCCAGGAGGTGGATTTCCATCCTATTTCAGTCCTTCAAGGAGATGAAGGTGGGGAATGCATTTAAGGGGTTGCTAAGGGTCTGTAGGATAATTCCCTTTCTCTTATGTTTGGATTGGAAGGTTTGCTTCTGCTTAAAGGGCAAAATGGATAGATGGTTTCCTTTTTAAAACTACCTGGGGGGGTGGGGAGGAAGCTGCCTGGCCAGTCTGTATTCTTAGGGAACTGACGGAGGGAATGAGAATAAAGAAAACTTAAAGAGGGGGAAAAGGTCCATGGGGGGGTTTCAGGTGGCTAGAACAAGAGGAGAGCGCCCGACTGTACAGGTGAATGAGCCAAGACAGGCCGCTTGAAGAATGCGGGCGGGAGGGACAGACTCCGATGAGACCGTGACCCGAAGCTCTGGGGTGGGAAGCAAAGCGAGGCATGTGGGGGGAGAGAAACGATGGCATCACCCTCCCGCTGCTGCTTCCACCCACCAAAGCCCGAATGACTCACCGACTTGCAGGATGTTGTCAACGCAGCTGCCGTCAAGCAAAGCGATGCCCCTGTGGGAGGGCAGGTGGTTTTCATCAGCAGTGGGGTCTGTCCCCCCGCTTCCACCACTGTTGGAGACAGCGCTGGCGAGAGAGGCACCACCGCCGGTGGGAAATGTGGAAGCTACAGAGGCGGCTCCCCTACCCGAGGAAGCGGCTGAAACGCTGCCAGTGGAGGAATCCTCGGCAGCAGCACCAGTGTTGAAGGAAGAATACATGCAGATCTTTCTCGCTGCAGGGGAAGGACCAGTACACGATGCAGTGCTGCATGGGCTCCGGGATGCCCTTGAACCATTCCTCCACCCGCTGGAAGGGCCACTTCTCCGCTACTCGCCACGATGTCCAGCAAGGACTCTGGCTCTGTGTCTTGCCCAATGGCAGCACTCCAAACGCGACATAAGCTGCGGCGAGGGCAGAAGGGATTGCAACGGCAGAGAAGAAAGCAGCAGTGGCAGCCGACGAAGGTCCTGCGATGCAAAGTGCCCCGGTGCTGCCGCCTGCCTACTGACCCAGCCTGCAGCCACCACCATACGTGGGTCTGCAGCAAAGGCGCTTGGTGGGGGTAGGGAGCTGTCCGGGCTCTGCCATGATCGGCCATTACAAGCGGCTGGTCGTGAGGCGTGGCTGCCCATGGGGCACTGTAGGTGAAGGTGTGTGTGGGGGGAAAACTAAGTCACATCTGAAAAGACTGCCTGGTCGTTTTTGGGGGGGTCAAAAAACAATAAGGCCCAGCCTTATTTTCTGAGAAACACGGTAGATATATATATTTTTAAGCGTTTGCAAAGGCAGACTCTCAATCTCCTTGTGGGAGATAGTGAGAGACAAGTTTCCAGTGATACAATAGAGATTTTTATACAGCTTCAAAAGCCTAACATCTGTTACTTCCTGTTATTGTAAGGCATCCAGAAAGTATCCATGATATCAATCACTCCAAGACATTTCTCTTCAATTGATTTATTTAGAAACAGTTCTGGCATGTCAAAGGCAATTTCCCAAGTGAAATATTTTCGCGCATTACACAGAATCCACCTTCTCTCCTCCCACTTCTACGCTTCATAAATCACAAGAACCAATTAACTGCCACTGGAATTTCTTAATACGACATACAGAATAACCTTGAACTTTTCAACTCCTCCAACTCTCTTTAAAAAGATGTGGCAGCTGAATTTTTAAGCTGACAGTTATCACATTCTCATTGGTCAAGATCAGAGGTGGGGTATGAGTCTGTTTCCAGGAATGTCTGTCCTACATGGTTTTCCCCTTTAATTCCAGTAATTTATATAATACTTGGCATACCCCACATCCTTTGACATTATTTATTTCTAACTTAAAACTAAATATCGTGACCCTCCAAAAAGCCCCTATGACCTGCCAGCAGTTTTTTTTTTATAACAAATTTTATTAATTTTACAAAAACAATACACAACCCAGGCATAACAACTTGAAAAATCTTTTCTAAAAAAAATAATAATAATAATTAAAGAAGAGAGCCAATAGAACATACAAAATAATTCCAAATTATAATATCAATATTTACATTATCTATTTAACTTCATATCTTATCCAGGCTTCTCCTTTTATCCAAATTATATTTCTTATTAAAAAAAAAATTTTTTTAAACAAATTTTATTAATTTTACAAAAAAAAACAATACACAATCCAGGCATAACAACTTGAAGAATCTTTTCTAAAAAAAATAATAATAATAATTAAAGAAGAAAGCCAATAGAACATAACTCCAAATTGTAATATCAATATTTAGATTATCTATTTAACTTCATATCTTATCCAAACTTCTCCTTTTATCCAAATTATATTTCTTGCTTATTAAAATTTTATTGCCTTTCATAAACATACAAAACACAAAACATAAACAAAACTAAAACATCTTTTCTGAAGGCTGCCTAATCCCGGGTTGAAACTCTTCACACAGACACAAATTCAAACATCATATTCACTTTATATATCCTTCCATATCTTATTATCATTTTCTTTTTTTTAAAAAAAACCAATTTTATCAGTTTTACAAAAACAGTGCATAAACAATCAAGGCATAACAGCTTATAAATTCTTTCCTAAAAAAATAATAATAATTAAAGAACAGACCAATACTTTATCTATTTAACTTCATATCTTATTCCAGCTTCTCCTTTTCATCCAAATTATTTCTTATTGATTAAAATGTTATTGCCTTTTATCAATATACAAAAAAAAAAATAACAAAACCTGTTAAGCCTGGTTTCCCCAACCAGGGTTAGGGAGACAAGCTAAACAGAATGTGCAGCTTAGTCAGATAGGCACACAGATAAATGAGTGAGCTAAGCTTGTATGTTTATTAACATACAGTAAAAATAACAGATACGCTTGTGCTATCAAATATATAGTTTATTCCATTATGAGTTCATAGCATAGTCAAAATAACAGTCCAATAGTCATGTATCATTTAGTCAGTCCATTCAGGGATATTCAGTTAGCAAAGTCCGTGTAGAAATATCCTATGTCAATTGACTTACAAGTCTGTCCTTTGTTTTCTCTCCCGTTCGAGCAATGCAGACTTGTTTCCTTGCAGTAATCAGGGATCATCAAAGCCAGAGAGAGAGCAAGCTGTCGTCTTGCTTCTTTTAAAGTGCTTTCACAACCACTCCCTTAATTACTTTCCCACAGTTAAAGTTGCAGACACTTTAACATACAAACTATGATTACATATTATTATTTACCTAAACCAGTTAGGGTAAAACAATGTTATCCCTAACATTCTCCCCTTTTAGGAAATAATAATAAATATAACTATTTACATCTTTAAATCATATTTGTTACAACTTTCTTTAAACTTAGTTACTCCTTGAGCTTTTGTAAATTGATCTGCAATGTTTTCTTCTGTCATGCAGTATTCCAATTTAATTAGCCTATTCTTTACAGATTCTCTAACATTTAAGTATCTTAAATCAGTATGCTTTGATCTAGTTTTTACAGCAATACTAGTAGCTAACTTTATAGCTGCCTTGTTATCCTCGTACACAATAATGGAATCTTTTACAGTTATACCCATGTCTAATAATAACTGTTTGTACAAAATCAAATCAGTGCATAATAATGACAGACATGAAAATTCCGCTTCCATCGTGGACAAACTGATATGCTGTTGTCTGATTGACCTCCACCCTATTAGTGTCTTACCAAATAATATAGCCATCCCAGATGTTGATTTTCTAGTGTTTATATCAGTTGCAAAACTTGCATCTGCATAGGCACTAAGAATCAAATCACCCTTTGGTTCTATATACAATGCATGGTTCATTGTTCCTTTAAGATATCTTAAAAATCTTTTCAATGATTGCCAATGACATTGATGTGGATCTGAATTAAAACGTGCCAGCTGATTTACACTATAAGCTATATCTGGCCTTGACCAATTGCTTTTATATGATAAGCTGCCAATCAAAGATTGATATGTGGACTTATCAAATTTGGGACTTTGATCATCAGTTTGGCAAACTTCCTGACTCATTGGAGTCTTTGCCGGTTTACAAAGTTCCATTTTAAACGTTTTAATTAATTGGCAAATTTTATCTTCATGAGATATCTTAAAACCATTTTTTGTTTTGTTAATTGTCAATCCTAGATACTTTTTAATTTCACCTAAATGCTTTAATTTTATCTTTTTGGCTAATAATGATATAATCTCATTAGCTTCATTATTAGTCTTAGTTATCAAAGCAATATCATCTGTAAATAATAACAATAATGACACCGTTCCATTATTTTCTCTTTTAAACACACATGGATCTGCTAAACCAGATTTAAAACCTATATTGTTTAACTCTTTCACAATATATTGGTTCCACTCAAAGCCAGATTGTTTCAACCCGTAAAGACTCTTTTTGAGTTTCCAACAATCATTACTATTTACTTTATTGTCTTTTATACCTACTGGTTTTCTTAAATATATAGTGTGCTGCAATGGTGCATGTAGATAAGCAGTTTCTACATCTAAATGGTTAATGACATAGTTTTTCTTAGCTGCCCACACCAATGCTGCTCTTGAAGATGTTACTTTAAGACTTGGTGCAAAAACTTCATCGTAATCAGATGCAGTTTGATTAAATCCTTGAGCTACTAACCTAGCCTTATGGGTAACAGTCCCATCATTTCCAGTTTTTACTTTAAATATCCATTTGCACCCAATGGATTTTTCTCCTGGAGGTAATTTAGCATCTTCATATACTTTCATTACCTTTAATGAATTTAGTTCCTTTTCCATTGCCTTTTGCCAATTCTCCTGATCCTTAGCAGGATACATCCTAAGTTCATCTACACTAGTTGGAACTTTAGTTACTTGGCAAACTATACTTGCTTGATACCTATCAGGTGGTCTAGTTACACGTGTAGTACGTCTAGGTATTACAGGACTTACAGGTGGACTTTCATTTATTAACTCTTCTTGATTATCTAACTCTTCCTGATCAACTGTTTCCTCTTGTTCTGATCCTATGTGCTCTTCGTGGACTTCTTCTTTAATTGGACTCTTCTCATAACTTGTCTGATCTTTCTGCCTTTTGTAGGGTTCAATAATTACTTCATTATTTAAATCTTGCTCTAATCTATTCCATCCTACATGTTCTAAGAATTTTGCACTAGCACTGGTGTAAACTCTAGTTGTACCTGGTTCCCAGAATCTATAAGATCTATGATTAGATGTATATCCTACAAAATATAATCTTTTAGCTCTATGTCGTCCTTTGTGTCTAAGTTGTAAAGGGATATGCACCCATGCTGGTGCTCCAAATGTGTGCATGTAACTTAAATCAGGTTTTGTACCATGCCACAATGTGAATGGTAATTCACCTGTTGTTGAATTAACAACATTATTTAATATATGATTACCACACATTATTACTTCTCCCCACAAATTGTCAGGTAATCCTGAATCAGACATCATAGTTCCTGCCATTGATTGTAATGTTTGGCCTCTTCTCTCTATAAAGGCATTATGTTGTGGCCTATATGGTGCAGACCTTTTATGTTGAATTCCTAACATTCTTAGTCTGTTCTGGAATTTATTATTTGTAAATTCTGTACCATTATCTGTTATAAGAGTTACTAATTTCTTTTTAGTTTTCCTTTCTGCAAATTTTATCCAATTAAATAGATTTAGATACGTTTCAGTTTTGCTCTTCATTAAATAGCAAAACCCATATCTAGAATAATGGTCCATTATACTTAGTATGTAACGAGCTCCTCCTACACTTGGTTTTTTAGGACCTATTAAATCTGCAAATACTACCTCTAAAGGTTCTTTGGTAGTAAATCCATCAACTCTATTAGCCGGTGTGACCCTGGCTTTGCTTTGATTGCAGGCATTACATTGCAAATACTTATTACAAGGTTTCAAACTTATTCCCTTAGATAATTCAACAGTTTTCTTAAGCATTTTAAAATTTAAATGCCCTAGCCTTCGATGTAACAAGTGAATACATTCATCATGAGGTTTCTTATTTTCATAAACTGTGTTAGCCACCTTTAAACCATCATCATTTAACACATATAATTCACCTCTTAAAGATGCAGTAATTTTCTTATCTTCTTTCTCAATTATGCAGTTATCTCCTTTAAATGTAACTACATATCCTAGTTTAACCAAAATTCTTACTGAAATTAAATTAAACTTAAGTTGTGGTACATATAACATTTTTACATTCTCTTTTATAAAAGAACAATATGCTATACCTTGACCTTTAGCTTAATTCGTCTCTTTGAAGCCTTCTTCTGGCTTCTTCAATCAATCTGCCAGTTATATCAGTTAAAGTTAGGCCTTCCTTTGGCAATATTTCAAGGGAAGTTACGTAGTTATCATAGCTTTCATCAAGTGAAGATAGAATTATGTAGACTTGGTGTAGTTCAGAGAAAATAAGCTCTTTCTCGTGCAGTTCTTGAAAAATGCTTTGCATAGTTTTCAAATGACTCAGCATATCACCATTCTTATGGAGATGTGTACTGAAAAGTTTCCGTGTTAGATTTATGTGAGCAGCAATATTATCTCGAACATAAATCCTCTTCAGCTTCTGCCAACACCCAACAGCTGATTTCTCTCCGTGGATATAAACAAGCTGCATATCAGTTAAGGTTAAAGCAATAATGCAAATAGCTTGTTGATTTTTATGCATAAATTCTTCTATCTTTAATTTATCTTCCTCATCCTCTGGATCCCATTCTTCTACGTTTGGTGGATTTTCAATTATGTTCCACAAACCTTCTCTTCGTAGAAGCAAACTACATTTCATAGACCATGATACACAGTTTGTTCCATCCAACTTGGATATAAGGGACAAACTTTGTAGATTGACTTGTGCCATGTTTTCTTATATGGATATAAAAATATAATTAATAAAACACAGCTGTCTGTTTACTGTAATGTATAACAACACAAACTCTCACTTTTACATAAATCTGTTTTATCCTAGTTAAACTGACTTTGCAGCCTCTGGGCCCATAACCAGTGTTAAGCCTGGTTTCCCCAACCAGGGTTAGGGAGACAAGCTAAACAGAATGTGCAGCTTAGTCAGATAGGCACACAGATAAATGAGTGAGCTGAGCTTGTATGTTTATTAACATACAGTAAAAATAACAGATACGCTTGTGCTATCAAATATATAGTTTATTCCATTATGAGTTCATAGCATAGTCAAAATAACAGTCCAATAGTCATGTATCATTTAGTCAGTCCATTCAGGGATATTCAGTTAGCAAAGTCCGTGTAGAAATATCCTATGTCAATTCACTTACAAGTCTGTCCTTTGTTTTCTCTCCCGTTCGAGCAATGCAGACTTGTTTCCTTGCAGTAATCAGGGATCATCAAAGCCAGAGAGAGAGCAAGCTGTCGTCTTGCTTCTTTTAAAGTGCTTTCACAACCACTCCCTTAATTACTATCCCACAGTTAAAGTTGCAGACACTTTAACATACAAACTATGATTACATATTATTATTTACCTAAACCAGTTAGGGTAAAACAATGTTATCCCTAACAAAACCTTTATATATCCTTCCAAATCTTATTTCCATTTTCAATAACATTCTTTGTCTGTTCTATTTCCAACTATCCATTCATCTTTTTTCTTTTACTATACTTCTCCTATACACTAACTGGAGTGCCACCTTTAACTCATTACCCTAAATTAAAAGTACTTCATATAACAATTTTTCTTGGGATTCTGTTTAAAAGATTCTAAAATTACACAATGAATTTTATACTCTAAATACACATATAAAAAACACAATCTTATGTACCCTCC
Source organism: Hydrophis major (assembly GCA_033807585.1). Taxonomy (NCBI): domain Eukaryota; kingdom Metazoa; phylum Chordata; class Lepidosauria; order Squamata; family Elapidae; genus Hydrophis; species Hydrophis major. Next base: position 723,119 of record JAUCBL010000051.1, read on the forward strand.
AGAATCCCTCTTTTATCCTAAATTAAATTCACCCATTGTCTCTGAATAAACTTTTTTTCTTTAGATCTTGCTTCCCCTCATTGAGGCTTCTCCTCCCCCCCTTTCTCTCTTGCTTATTCTTCTCCTTGCCCTTTTTACCCCTTTGTCTTTCCTCCTCCCTTTTCTTACTCCCTTTCCTTTGCTTCGTAACCTTGCCTCCACCTTTCCGCTCATTTTTCTCTTCTTTGGTTGTTTTTATAATTCTTAAAATCCCCTTTTTCTTATCCTTTTTCTCCTCCTCCCCGGAAAGAACCCATTGTTCATCAAAGATGGCTTCTTCTTCTTCTTTGTCCCAGTCCTTCTGCTGCGTAGTCAACTTTTCATAAGTACATAACGCCATTTCTAAGAATTGAAACAAACTGCCCAAAGTATCTTCTTTTTTATATTTTTGATATTCAGTCTTTAGTTCATCCACAAGCGATGCCATCATGAAAAAAGAAACTTTTCCCAAAACAACCACAAATATTTTTAATCAAGAATAATTCAAAAAAAAAAAAAAATTCCAAAAATTAATACTTTTCTTCCTTCTTCTCTTTCTCTTTCTGGGATTAATGTTTAATCAAAGAGGTCCAATTACCATATACCTTTCTTTGGGATTCTAGGCAATCTCCTCCTTTTTCAGCTTCTGCTCCAATTTTTTTTCCTCTCCCTTCCCACTTGCAATATCAATTTTAAATAATCAGAAATCCATACCTCCAACAAGGGTTTTCCAATTTCTTAAGTTTTTCAATGTCCAAAAACCCTTTTGTCCCTTAGCTTCAACTCTCAAAACAATTCACTTTCAATGACCAGTATATCCAAACGTATCTGCTGTTTCCATGGGGTGGGAGAGTGAAGAAAAAAAAAAGTTCCCTTTAACAGCTTCTCCGCCGCTTTCGATCTTCTTAGGGATACAATGTATCCTCCAGCAATTCAGACAGCTCAGTTCCAGCCAATTTGCAAGATGTTACTTGACCCGGCTCAGACAGCACTTTCACTCCTTACTTCCTCCAGCGCAATCTTACCCGGTTGCTGGCTTCTTCGTGGCGGCCATTGCTGACCGCCGCTCCACCGCCTTGGGAAAAAGGGGTTTTTCTGGAGAGGGAGGGGGTCTGCGACACCCCCAACCCCCTGTCCGACTCCCCTCTCTCTTCAGCTGTCCCTACAGGGCAGCCATATCCCCCTGACCCATCTGGATCGGGGGTACCTCGGCTAGCACAGCAGGAATTGCGAGCTGTCGCGAATTCCTGCTGCCCCGAAGCCACGCGAAACCGGAAAAACATTTCTTATTCAAATTTTATTGCCTTTCATAAACATATAAAACTCAGAACATAGAAAAAAAAAACAAAAAAACTAAAACATCTTTTCTGAAGGCTGCCTGATCCCGGGTTGAAACTCTTCTCACAGACACAAATTCAAACATCATATTCACTTTATATATCCTTCCATATCTTATTATCATTTTCTTTTTAAAAAAAAAAACCAATTTTATTAATTTTACAAAAACAGTGCACAAACAATCAAGGCATAACAGCTTATAAATTCTTTTCTAAAAAAAATAGTGATAATTAAAGAAGAAAACCAATAGAACATAATGATTCCCCATTATGATATCAATATTTACTTTATCTATTTAACTTCATATCTTATCCCAACTTCTCCTTTTCATCCAAATTATTTCTTGTTAATTAAAATTTTATTGCCTTTTATCAACATACAAAACCCAAAAAAACATAACAAAACCTTTATATATCCTTCCGTATCTTATTACCATTTTCAATAACATTCTTTGTCTGTTCTATTTCCAACTTTCCATTCATCTTTTTTCTTTTACTATACTTCTCCTATACACAAATTGGAGTGACGCCTTTAACTCATTACCCTAACTTAAAAGTACTTCATATAACACTTAATTTATCTTGGGATTCTGCTTAGTAGATTCTAAAATTACACAATAAATTTTATACTCTAAATACACATATAAAAACACAATCTTATGTACCTTCCAGAATCCCCCTTTTATCCTTAATTATTCACCCATTGTCTCTAAATAAACTTTTTTTCTTTAGATCTTGCTTTCCACCATTGAGGCTTCTCCTCCCCCCCCTTTCTCTCTTGCTTATTCTTCTCCTTGCCCTTTTTATCCCTTTGTCTATCCTCCTCCCTTTTCTTACTCCCTTTCCTTTGCTTTCTAACCTTGCATCCACCTTTCCTCTCATTTTTCTCTTTTTTGGTTGTTTTTTCAAACCTTAAAATCCCCCTTTTCTTATCCTCTTTCTCCTCCTCCCCGGAAAAAACCCATTGTTCATCAAAGATGGCTTCTTGTTCCTCTTCTTCTTTGTCCCAGTCATTCTGCTGCGTAATCAACTTTTCATAAGTACATAATGCCATTTCTAAAAATTGAAATAAAGTGCCCAAAGTATCTTTTCCATCTTGTTCTTCCTTTTTATATTTTTGATATTTAGTCTTTAGTTCATCCACAAGCAATGCCATCCTGAAAAGAGAAACTTTCCCCAAAACAACCAACCAAGTATTTTTAATCAAAAATAATTCAAAAAAAGTTCCAAAAGTTAATACTTTTCTTCCTTCTTCTATTTCTCTTTCTGGGGTTACTGTTTAATCAAAGAGGTCCAATTACCATATATCTTTCTTTGAGATTCTAGGCAATCTCCTCCTTTCTCCACTTCTGCTCCAATTTTTTTCCTCTCCCTTCCCACTTGCAACATCAATTTTTAAATGATCAGAAATCCATACCTCTAATAAGGGTTTTCCAATTTCTTAAATTTTTAAGTCCAATGTCCAAAAACTCTTTTGTCCCTGAACTTCAACTTTCAGAATAGTTCACCTTCAGTGCCCAAACAATTTTCAAATCTTCACCTGCTGTTTCCATGGGGTGGGAGAGTGAAGAAAAAAAGTTCCCTTTAACAGCTTCTCCGCCGCTTTCGATCTTCTTAGGGATACAATGTATCCTCCGGCAATTCAGACAGCTCAGTTCCAGCGAATTTAAAAGATGTTGATTGACACGGCTCAGCCAGCACTTTCACTTTTCTTGCTTCCTCCAGCACAATCTTACTTGGTTGCAGGCTTCTTTGTTGCAGCCATTGCTGACCGCCGCTCCACCACCTTGGGAAAAAGGGGTTTTTCCAGACGAGGAGGGGGTCTGCGACACCCCCAACCCCCTGTCCGGCTCCCCTCTCTCTTCGGCTGTCCCTACAGGGCAGCCATATCCCCCTGACCCATTTGGATCGGGGGTACCTCGGCAGCAAGCGCAGCAGGAATCGCGAACGGTCGCGAATTCCTGCTGCCACCGAAGCCACGCGGAACCGGAAACCGACCTGCCAGCAATTTTTATGTGCCCTGCCAAAATATGTTCTTGCAACATTGAGAACAAACATGTTTTTGTGAAAAATAGAGACTATTACTTCACATGCTATCTTAGTTCATTTTAAGGCTAAATATGGAGTCTACATATTTTATTTTTACAAGAACAAGTACAGCAAATTATATATCACACAACTGTGGCAAGAAAGGCCATAAAACAGCAAAATTCACTTAACTGTCTCACTTAGCAACAGAAATGTTGGGCTCAATTGTTGTAAATTGAGGACTACATGAAGTAACAATTTTTATCCACTTTATTGGCTGCTTTTAGTATGATATATTGAATATTGAATATTTTAAGAAACTTGGTATACAACAATAAAAGCAGTCATATAAAATAGCTAGGGGGAAAAGGGTAAGGTGACCTTGTCTATTTCCAACAAAATAGGAAAAAGAAGCACAGGTTTTTTTTCCCACCATTTAAAATTTTCTATGGGTGCTATGCCCCTGATTCTGCCTGGCACATGAAAAGGAAAAGAAAAAAGAAAAAACAGGATCATAGGAGAGGATTATTGTACAATTCAATATCAAGTTTTCATTGGAGCCCTACAAAAATACCGTATATACTCGAGTATAAGTCGACCCGAATATAAGTCGAGGCACCCAATTTTACCACAAAAAACTGGGAAAACTTATTGACTCGAGTATAAGTCGAGGGTGGGAAATGCAGCAGCTACTGGTAAATTTCAAAAATAAAAATAGATACCAATAAAATTACATGAATTGAGGCATCAGTAGGTTAAATGTTTTTGAATATTTATTTCAAAGAAAAACAGTAAACTAGCTCTGTAAGTGGAAAAGAGAGCCAACAAAACCAATATGGTATCAACAATAACTTTAAAAGTACAAAAACCTTAGCTCAATCAGCAACCAAGCTAAAACACAAGAGTTAAAATCCTTCAAAACTGGATTCCTCCTCATCATCTGTATGTCCAAACAGAGTCACTCTCTCCCTTGCAAGAAAAAAGCATGTGTATGTGCTGCATGTACATCCTGTTTTGGAGAGCCACCATCTCTTTCACAGCTCTCCCTCATGCCTCCATTGCATGTGCACACATGCCACGGCTCAGTAGTAGGTCAACATACAGATGTCACACTAGGTTCCCTCCTCAAAAGGAACATCCAACCTTTCTTGAGAAGTACAAACTTCATCTGTTCAGGATTGTGGTGACAAAGGTGAAGGAGGATGGGGCTGAGAGAAGGGAAGGGAAGAAAAGATCATTGACAGGGAGAAAGACAGGGAGAAACACCTGGAAGTGTGAGTCCTCGAGTTTCCTTAGGGAAGACCAGACAACAAGGGGGGAGGAGAGGAGGAGGAGGAGGAGGAGAGTTAAAAAAAAAAGAGTGGGAAGCCAACTCACGCGTGCCATCAAAGCCAGGGGGAAGCGGGGCTTTCTCCGCCTGCTGCCGCCAGAGGAGTGCGGGGGGGGAGTGCGGGGAAAGGGGGTTCGTGCCGAGGCTCCGCAAGCGATTACCAGATTTGCAGCTCCGTTTGTTGGTGAAGCTGGAAGCGCGCCCGTTAATGGGGAAGGAGAGCCCGCAGCTCCGAAAGTCTTTTCACCGTTGGGGACTGAACAGGAGAACCGCAAACACCACACTCCCCAGGAAACAAACCGCCAGGCTCAGGCAGCCTCCTCCGCCCCCTCCCCTAGCAGTGAAGAGCTGCTCCGGGGGCTCCCGCCATGGCGCAGCCAGGCACTTTGTCTCGCTGCCCCCAGAGCAGCTCTTCGCTGCTAGGGTAGGGGGCGGAGGAGGCTGCCTGAGCCTGGCGGTTTGTTTCCTGGGGAACGCGGCGTTTGCGCCGTGGCGGGAGCCCCCGGAGCAGCTCTTCGCTGCTAGGGGAGGGGCGGAGGAGGCTGCCTGAGCCTGGCGGTTTGTTGGCGAAGTTGGAAGCTCGCCCGTTAATGGGGAAGGAGAGCCCGCAGCTCCGAAAGTCTTTTCACCGTTGGGGACTGAACAGGAGAACCGCAAACGCCGCACTCCCCAGGAAACAAACCGCCAGGCTCAGGCAGCCTCCTCTGCCCCCTACCCTAGCAGCGAAGAGCTGCTCCGGGGGCAGCGAGACAAAGTGCCTGGCTGCGCCGTGGCGGGAGCCGCCAAGAGGGAGAGGGCCGCCCTTTCCTGGGGAGCGCGGCGTTTGCGGCTCTCCTGTTCAGTCCCCAACGGTGAAAAGACTTTCAGAGCTGCGGCCTCTCCTTCCCCATTAATGGGCGCGCTTCCAGCTTCGCCAAGAAACCGCCAGGCTCAGGCAGCCTCCTCCGCCCCCTACCCTAGCAGTGAAGAGCTGCTCCAGGGGCAGCGAGACAAAGTGCCTGGCTGCGCCGTGGCGGGAGCCCCCGGAGCAGCTCTTTGCTGCTAGGGTAGGGGGCGGAGGAGACTGCCTGAGCCTGGCAGTTTGTTGGCGAAGCTGGAAGCAGGAGCTCGCAGGGGCCCCGGGCGCCCGTTAATGGGGAAGGAGAGGCCGCTTGGGGTCGCCTGTGAGGCCCTCAGCGAGTAGACAGCTACGGTGGCAATGCTGCCCTGGAGGCGCGATCGGTTGCAGCCACGCCAGCACAGGCCAGGCATGGTGCCGTAGCGGCTGACTCGAGTATAAGCCGAGGGCGGTTTTTTCAGCACAAAAAATGGGCTTATACTCGAGTATATACGGTAGTTAATACTGGTTCGTTGTAATATTTTTCTGTCAGTGTAATTGCATCACTCTAAAATCAGGAAAGGTATGTTGTATTGTATAGGTAATAATAATGAAATAGGAATGGAAGAAAATTGGTTTAGGAAGAAAATGTCTTTGAGCAGGGGTGTCAAGCTTACGATGTCATGGTGACATCACGTGACATATCGGGACTTTTTCACCTTCGCTAAACTGGTTGTGGGCATGGCCAGCGTGTGACACATCTGGCCCACACGTCGGGAATTTGACAGCCCTGTCTTAGAGAGAGCTTGGATGGCAAATAAGCCAATTTGGAACTTACTGTGCACAAAAAGATAGTGCCATGGTAACCTACACGTTAGGATGTTATTTCAAAATAGAATATGGATTTGTGCTAAGCAGATGATACATGTAGAGTGCTGTCCCACAAACCAACACAGGTGTTCTGACCAAGGCTTCCTGAGACAGTATCAATCACACGCTGTTCCCAAAAACCTTTGTTTTTATTTCAACGGCTGTGAATTATATGCATTCACAGCCCGTAATGAGTCCCAAACAGTTTATGAATAGTCCAACAGAAGTCTGCTACAGTTTTTCGGGATAAGGCTGATAAGCACCCACCTTTATCTCCCTTGAAATGCTGCCAACGACTAAATTGCCAATTAGCTGTCCAAGGCCAAACGGAGCATGGTCAACATGGAGCTACAGAGTTTAAACCAACCAGAACAAAGTTGCTTCCTGCAAAGGTTCATGTCCCTTTGCTCCTCCTTTATGTCTTATGGGAGGGGCCAATCATCTCCAAGCCTTACTCCCGAGTTGTCCCTTTTGTCTTAACTGTTCTTGCCTTCTGGCAGCTCTGCACAGGCACGCACTGGGAACAGGCTTCCCCTGTTCCTTTGCCTCGCTGATGTCAGATTCTGGAGGCTTCGAAGTCAGCACATAACTCTCAGCTGGCCCTGGCCCCATCTCTGTGTCAGACACAACTTCCTCATCCAAGCCCTCCCCAGACTCCAGAACTGGCCCATGTTTCTCCCCACTGTCTGACTCTGCTGCCAGCTCCGCAGGCCACCAGTGGACCGCAACAGGAAGTCCTTACTACCAACCGCAATTGGGACCAGCAATTCCATCCCTGAGTAAATGATTAAACCTAACATCACATGACCACAACTTCCTGCTGGATTCCCCATTGTCCTTGCCTGTCAGAAACTAACTGAAGGTCACAAATGTCAATGTGACCCTGGGATACTGAAGCCTTCATAAATGTCTGCCAGTTGCAAATTTCCCAAATTGCAGTCATGTGACCACTGGGACACAGCATTTAAACAGTCATTGAATGAGGCAGTCAGTAAGCAAGGACTACCTTTATATGTATGTGTATATATAACTGTTCTTCCACATTGTAAGCCCTAAAAATGTCAATTAATGAATATCTTCAATCCTCATTAAAGTACAGTGGTTATAAAAATTCTACACAGCCCTGTTAAAAGGCCAGGTTTTTGAGTTGTAAAAAAAATCAGAGAGAGATAAATCACTTCAGATTTTTTTCTACTTTTAATATAACATATGAACTGTACAATTCAATTGAAAGCAAACTGAAATCTTTTAGTGGGGAAAAATAAAAATAAAAAGCATTACACTGACATAGTTGCCTAAGTGTCCACTCCCTCTTTCTTATAAGTAGGGATGTGGCTGTGTTCAGAATTAACCAATCACATTCAAACTGATGTTAAATAGTAGTCAGTACACACCTGCCATCAACTAAAGTGACTGATCAAGCTCATATAAAGTTCAACTGTTCTAGTAGGATTTTTCTGACATTTACTCAGTTGCCTCTTACAGCAAAAGCTAGAGTGTGCAAAGAGCTTACAAGGCATTAAAGGGATCTCATTGTTGAAAGGTATCAGTAAGGAGAAGGGTACAAAACAATTTACAAGGTATTGGCTATACCATGGAACACAAAGTAAACAGTTATCAATAAGTGGAGAAAATATGGCACAAGAGTGACATTACCAAGAACTGGGTGTCCCTCTAAAATTGATAAATACACAACACGAAAACTGGTCTGAGAAGCTGCCAAGAGGCCTACAGCAACATTAAAGGAGTTGCAGGATTTTCTGGCAAGTACTGTTTGTGTACTATCACGTGACAACAATCTCCTGTATTCTTCATATGTCTGGGCTGTGGGGTAGGGTAGCAAGACGGAAGCCTTTACTTACAAACAAAAACATCCAAGCCTGGCTATATTTTGCAAAAACCTACATCAAGTCTGACAAAAGCTATGGTAGCAGTCTTCCAATATTTGAGAGGCTGTCTCAAAGAAGAGTGGGACAACCTATTCTCCAAAGCACCCGAGGGGAAAACATGAAGTAATGGATGGAAACATATCAAACAGATCCAACCTAGAACTAAGAAATTTCCCGACAGTGAGAACAATCAGTGGAACGGCTTGCCTTCAGAAGTTGTGGGTGCTCCATCACTGGGGGTTTTCAAGAAGAGATTGGAGAACCATTTCTCTGAAATGGTATAGGCAGGGTGTCCTGCTTGAGCAGGGAGTTATTCTATATATTAAAGGCAGAAAAAATTGTGAAGTGATTTATCTTGGCCTGATTTTTTTACATCTCAAAAACCTGGCATTTTAACAGGGGTGAGCAGACTTCTTTCAATTATATCCACTCTATATATCTGTGAACTGTTAAATTGCATGATCATTGGAATGAGCCACTATCAACAGAAATATTTTGCATTTTCTTCAAAGGAGGCGCTCACCTTCACCATACTATAATCGTTACAGATCAAGATCAAGATCTCGTTCCTACAGTCCAAGTAAGCGTAATTATATTATACAGTAAATATGCGCACTTAGTATAGTGAGATATGAAATGGCAATACAATATTCTATGCTGGAAGGAAGGAGAACTAAATGTGGAAGCTGATGCAGAGGTATGAATTTATAGTTACAGTATTCTTTTTTTTCTTTCAGGGCGTTACTAAAGAAGAAAAGCCAGTTACAGAGCAAATACCATTTTTAAACAGCATGTTCCAATCCTAGCTTTTCCTGTAGGACCCCTACAATTATCTAATACCTAATTAAAATATCCCCAGGTTCATTTAGATGTATTTTCTTTTGAAATACCCGTTTTCATCTCTTACTGTAATATTCCAGATGTAATTGTTATAGTTTTATGTACTTAAATATCTTTAAGCAAAAATTAATGGGAATCCCAGAGTGGTAAAAGATTTTGTAATTCATGTTTTTGTTCATTTTTTAAACAAGTAGATTTTCGTTGAACCTTATGAATGAAGAGATCTGGTACGTGTCAATGCTTGCATGTTGTATTTTCAGTAGAAAGCTACTATTTTAATAGCCTCTCATATTTCTGTTTTTTAAAAAAAACCTGTTGTCCCGTTTGTTCAGTTACAGCACAATTTGGTATGTAATCTTAAACCAGAGTTTTCCTAGATTTTCAGTTTAATTGAAACAATATTAGATTGGAAGGAAAAAAACATTTGGAGGAAAAAACCCTTGTACCCTACATACACTGTTCAGTGGTGCATGATAAAATAAACTCAAGTGCTGCTCAGAGGAAATTGAAATTTGCTTTAAACACTAAGCTGACCTGCAAAGAATTCCTCTTATTTTTACTACCCCATAATCAGAACAAGCCTAACTGACTAGCTATAAGAAATATTTGGTCTGTTCAGATGAATCTGTATAATATAAAAATTAAGATGGAGCAGGTTCTATTTAGTAGTATAATCAGAAATTCTTATTCTCAAAATAAATTTAAATTGTACAAATACAGCTGTTCAGAATTTAATATTTATCATTTGTTAAGAGTTCTTGAATTTGGAGCTGGGAATTTAATGCAAAGTAACAATACAACAAGGAAATACACATGTTGATATGCTGAGGGCAAACTGCTTGTGTCTGTCATTGAACTCTATATTCCATGGAAAGATCACTTGAATTAACATTCTGAACTGAAAAATAGTACAAAAACTCAGATCTTAAAATTCAGCATGTAAAAGTGAATTTAAGAATGTGATTCTTATCACTTCTCTATATTATTAAATGTTGGGTTCTACATGCAAATATGCTAAGAGAAAAAATACAGGCAAAGGAAAACTTTTAACTGGAAGAAAATCTGAGGCCATACATCTGAGGCTGTGATTTCGTAAGGTCAAAGGCTGTATCTAATCCCAGCAGAATCAGCATGAATTGAATAGCTGGTAGCAGGCCTTAGTAGTAGGTAACATTCAGGTGTAAGACATTGCCAGAAACTGGACACTAGGCTGAAGAAAAGCAAGAATTATATTCTGCAGAGGATGAGAACACAATACCTACCCTTATATAATATTATGGAAAATTAGAGGTTTAAATCCAGTCGATTCTTTTTCCTAATTTTTCATTTCTGGAAATAAACTGTGATACAGCTGTAATGAATGCTCTGCCATATTGTAATACCACATCCTTTCCTGACAGAACAATTAATCAGAGGAACAACTTGCCTTCAGAAGTTGTGAATGTTCCAACACTGCAAGTTTTCAAGAGGAGACTGGATAGCCATTTGTCTAAAATGGTATAGGGTCGCCTGCTTGAGCATGGGGTTGGACTAGAGGACCTCCAAGGTCCCTTCTGTCAGAGTGTTTGACAGCGTGACTACCTTTATGAGATAACCCAGATGCAAAACACAGCACACAGAGCCATAGACATTAACAGTGGTATATATACAAGAGTTATATACAGACAATACACATGGTAGGTAAAATACCTTTTCAAGCAAACTTTCTTCCTCTTAACACACTGAGAACTTCTGCACTGAATACTGGTCACAAGGAAAGAGAACCACACTCTCCAATGGCTGCCTTTTATATACACACCTCTTAAGGGCTCTTTACTCTCCAGTCTTAAAGGGAAAATACTCATACTATGCTAAATCACTCTTGTTACATCAGCCTATATTACATCAGCTTCACAGCATCTAGCAGCTATTCACTGCTGGTCAGTTCTTAAATCGTAATACCTTAACACCTTCCAACTCTTATTATTCTGTTATATGTGGTGTTGAATTTAGGGTTGAACTGTGGAGTCATTGATACTCTTTGATCTTGGTTGTGTCAACTTGTAAAACATTCCTACACTTGTTTCCAAGTTGCCATAAGAAAGAGGGGTGGGTGGGTTTCTCAGACTGGAGAAGCATATGGCAAATGAACTTAGAAGCACATTCCAACCTTATCTTAAAAAAGATTGTACTGGAGCTTTTGCCTGTGAAAAACTTTAATTGGAGAATGTGATGGATGACACCTAGTCTGTGTACATGCTTAATTGGAGTACTGATTTATGGCACACGGGGGGAGGGAGGAAGCAGGGTCACAGGTGACTGTAATTGCATATGCCAGAATCGGCTTCATACAGGCCATGCCAGTATGTTGCTCCTAATGAATTCTTTGAAGTTTTTTGAAGTTTGGCTCAAGGCTCATGATTTAATTAGGGCAATTGCTGGAATCCCGACAGCTTATTTCCTTGCAGGAGTTTCATAAATCATCAGTGTGGGTTTTGCTCCCTGTTTATATGCAGTAGCTTGCCTTAGTTGTTGAGAAGCATCCAGCCAGGCAGGAAGGAGGGATCAAGAGTGGAGTGATCCTGGAGTCACTGCACAACCGCAAAAAGGCTAGGGCAGACCCTAGATAGGTTCCTTAGAGCCTTAACTGATTGTTCCCAGGAGTAGGCTGGGTTAGGGAGACAAGCTAAACAGAATGTGCAGCTTAGTCAGATAGGCACACAGATAAATGAGTGAGCTAAGCTTGTATGTTTATTAACATACAGTAAAAATGACAGATACGCTTGTGCTATCAAATATATAGTTTATTCCATTATGAGTTCATAGCATAGTCAAAATAACAGTCCAATAGTCATGTATCATTTAGTCAGTCCATTCAGGGATATTCAGTTAGCAAAGTCCGTGTAGAAATATCCTATGTCAATTGACTTACAAGTCTGTCCTTTGTTTTCTCTCCCGTTCGAGCAATGCAGTCTTGTGTCCTTGCAGTAATCAGGAATCATCAAAGCCAGAGAGCGAGCAAGCTGCAGCCTTGCTTCTTTTAAAGTGCTTTCACAACCACTCCCTTAATTACTATCCCACAGTTAAAGTTGCAGACACTTTAACATACAAACTATGATTACATATTATTATTTACCGAAACCAGTTAGGGTAAAACAATGTTATCCCTAACAGTATCTGTGTACTGTGTGTGTATTATTCAAACACTTCTCTCAAATATGTCTCCCTGTATGCGCTCATTCTTCTAACGGGGAATTACCTCAACACTCCTTATGATTGAACAGCTTGTAGAACCACCATTAGCAGCAATAACTTGGAAGTAATTGTTTCCTGGATTACTTTTATCAGCCTGTCACATCGTTATGGAGGAATTTTGGCCCACTCTTCTTTACAACATTGCTTCAATTGATTGAGGTTTGTGGCCATTTGTTTATGCACAGCTTTCTTGAGGTCCACCACAGCATTTCAATCAGGTTGAGGTCTGGACTTTGGGCCATTGCAACACCTAGATTCTTTTCTTGCACAGCCATTCTCTTGTAGATTTGCTGGTGTGCTTGGGATCATTGTCCTGTTGCATGACACAATGTTGGCCAAGCTTTAGCTGTCAGACAGATGGCCTCACATTTGACTTTGGAACACAGAAGAATTCATGGTCGACTCAATGTCTGCAAGGTGCCCAGGCCCTGTGGCTGCAAAACAATCCCAAATCATCACCCCTCCTCCACAGTGCTTGACAGTTGATATGAGAGGATTGTGCTGATATACTGTCTTTGGTTTTTGCCAAACATGGCACTGAGCATTATGGCCATACTACTCCACTTTGGTCTTGTCTGTCCAAAGGACAGTGTTCTGGAAGTCTTGTGATTTGTTCACATGCAACTTTGCAAACCAAAGCTGTGCTGCCATGTTCTTTTTAGAGAGAAGATTCTCCGGGCAACCCTTCCAAACAAACCACACTTGCTCGGTCTTTTTTCTAATTGTACTGTCATGATCTTGCTAACTGAGGCCTGTAGAGATGTAACTCTTGGATATTTTGCAATTTCTTTTAGCATTGCATGGTCTGACCTTGGAGTGAATCTGCTGGGACAGCCACTTCTGGGAAGATTGGCAAGTGTCTTGAATGTTTTCCACTTGTGAATAATCTGCCTCACTGTAGAATGACAGACTTTAAATTGTCTGGAAATGGCCTTATAACCCTTCCCAGACTGATGGGCAGAAACAATTGCTTCTCAAAGATCATTGCTGCTGTCTTTACACTTTAGCATTGTGTTAACACACACCTCAATACTGGAGACCAGCAAACACCTAAAACTTTGGCGTTTATAGAGGTAGTCACACTTGCTGATGATCAATAGAGCAAGGGCACTTGATTAGCAGCACCTGACTACAACTTAGCCTCTTCATACCTGTTAGGGATAACATTGTTTACCCTAACTGGTTTAGGTAAAATAATAAATTTGTAATCATAGTTTATTAGTTAAAGTGTCTGCAACTTTAACTGTAGGAATGTAATTAAGGGAGTGGTTGTGAAAGCACTTTAAAAGAAGCAAGACGACAGCTTGCTCTCTCTCTGGCTTTGATGATCCCTAATTACTGCACGGACTCAAGACTGCTTTACTCAAACGGGAGAGAGACAAAGGACTGATTTGTAAGTGAACTGACATAGGATATTCTACACGGACTTTGCTAACTGAATATCCTTGAATGGACTGACTAAATGATACATGACAAATGGACTGTTATTTTGACTATGTTTTAAACTCTAAATGGAATAAACTATATTTTGATAGCACAAGCGTATCTGTTATTTTTGCTGTATGTTAACAAACATACAAGCCTATCTCACTCATTTATCTGTGTGCCTATCTAACGCTGCACATTCTCTTTAGCTTGTCTCCTTAACCCTGGTTGGGGAACTCAGGCTTAACACTCGTTTTGGGCCCAGAGGCTGCAAAGTCAGTTTAACTTGGATAAAACAGATTTATGTAAAAAGTGAGAGTTTGTGTTGTTATACATTACAGTAAACAGACAGCTGTGTTTTATTAATTATAGTTTTATATCCATATAAGAAAACATGGCACAAGTCAATCTACAAAGTTTGTCCCTTATATCCAAGCTGGATAGAACAAACTATGTATCATGGTCTATGAAATGTAGTCTACTTCTGCGAAGAGAAGGTCTGTGGAACATAATTGAAAATCCACCAAACGTAGAAGAATGGGATCCAGAGGATGATGAAGATAGACTAAAAATAGAAGAATTTATGCATAAAAATGTACAAGCTATTTGCATAATAGGTTTAACACTGTCTGACCAACAACTTGTTCATATCCACGGAGAGCAAACGGCTGTTGGGTGTTGGCAGAAGCTGAAGAGGATTTATGTCCGAGATAATGTTGATGCTCACATAAATCTAACACGGAAGCTTTTCAGTACGCATCTCCAGAAGAATGGTGATATGCTTAGTCATTTGAAAAATATGCAAAGCATTTTTCAAGAACTGCAAGAGAAAGAGCTTATTTTCTCTGAACTACACCAAGTCTACATAATTCTATCTTCACTAGACGAAAGTTATGACAACTACATCACTTCCCTTGAAATATTGCCTAAGGAAAGTTTAACTTTAACTGATATAACTGGCAGATTGATTGAAGAGGCAAGAAGAAGACTTGAAAGATACCATTTAAGGAGGGAACAACCTCAAAAAGAAGATAATCTCCTACTGCATACACAATTAAAAAGTGTTTTAATTGTGGAGGAAGAGGACATTTGGCAAGATTTTGTAAAAAAGCAAAGCGCCAGAACGCTGGCCAGAATACTAAAAGTTATCAAAAGATAAATAAAAATTTAGAGTTAGCCATGTATAGTAACGGAGTTGTAAAAAATAATTTATGGGTGGTTGACAGTGGAGCATCCCACTGTATAACAAATGATAACAGAAATTTTATTAAAATGTCCAAGAGTACACAGCAGATATCATTAGCCAATGGCTGGAAACTGAAAGCTAAAGGTCAAGGTATAGCATATTGTTCTTTCATTAAAGAGAATGTAAAAATGTTATATGTACCACAACTTAAGTTTAACTTAATCTCAGTTAGAATTTTGGTTAAACTTGGATATGTAGTTTCCTTTAAAGGAGATAACTGCATAATTGAGAAAGAAGATAAGAAAATTACTGCATCTTCAAGAGGTGAATTATATGTGTTAAATGATAATGGTTTAGAGGTGGCTAACACGGTTTATGATAATAAGAAACCTCATGATGAATGTATTCACTTGTTACACCGATGGCTAGGGCATTTAAATTTTAAAATGCTTTCGAGAACTGTTCAACTATCTTAGGGAATAAGTTTGAAACCTTGAAATAAGTATTTGCAATGTAATGCTTGCAATCAAAGCAAGAGCAAGGTCAAACCGGCTAATAGAGTTGATGGATTTACTACCAAAGAGCCTTTAGAAGTAGTATTTGCTGATTTAATAGGTCCGAAAAAACCAAGTGTAGGAGGAGCTCGTTACATATTAAGTATAATGGACCACTATTCTAGATATGGGTTTTGCTATTTAATGAAGAGCAAAACTGAAACGTATCTAAATATCTTTAATTGGATTAAATTTGCAGAAAGAAAAACTAAAAAGAAATTAGTAACTCTTATAACAGATAATGGTGCGGAATTTACAAATAATAAATTCCAGAATAGACTTAGAATGTTAGGTATACAACATAAAAAGTCTGCACCGTATAGGCCACAACATAATGCCTTTATAGAGAGACGAGGCCAAACATTACAATCAGTGACATGAACTATGATGTCTGATTCAGGATTACCTGACAATTTATGGGGAGAAGCAATAATGTGTGGTAATCATATATTAAATAATGTTGTTAAAACAACAACAGGTGAATTACCATTCACACTGTGGCATGGTACAAAACCTGATTTAAGTTACATGCACACATTTGGAGCACCAGCATGGGTGCATATCCCTGCACAACTTAGACAAAAAGAACAGCATAGAGCTAAAAGATTATTTTTTATAGGATATAAATCTAATCATAGATCTTATAGATTCTGGGAACCAGGTACATGTAGAGTTTACACCAGTGCTAGTGCTAAATTCCTAGAACATGTAGGATGGAATAGATTAGAGCAAGATTTAAATAATGAAGTAATTATTGAACCCTACAAAAGGCAGAAAGAACAAACTAGTTATAAGAAGAGTCCAATTAAAGAAGAAGTCCACGAAGAGCAAATAGGACCAGAACAAGAGGAAACAGTTGATCAGGAAGAGTTAGATAATCAAGAACAGTTAATAAATGAAAGTCCACCTGTAAGTCCTGTAATACCTAGAGGTACTACACCTGTAACTAGACCACCTGATAGGTATCAAGCAAGTATAGTTTGCCAAGTAACTAAAGTTCCAACTAGTATGGATGAACTTAAGATGTATCCTGCTAAGGATCAGGAGAATTGGCAAAAAGCAATGGAAAAAGAACTAAATTCATTAAAGGTAATGAAAGTATATGAAGATGCTAAATTTCCTCCAGGAGAAAAATCCATTGGGTGCAAATGGATATTTAAAGTAAAAACTGGAAATGATGGGACTGTTACCCATAAGGCTAGGTTAGAAGCTCAAGGATTTAATCAAACTGCATCTTATTACAATGAAGTTTTTGCACCAAGTCTTAAAGCAACATCTTTGAGAGCAGCTTTAGTGTGGGCAGCTAAGAAAAACTATGTCATAAACCATTCAGATGTAGAAACTGCTTATTTGCATGCACCATTGCAGCACACTATACATTTACAAAAGCCAGTTATTATAAAAGACAATAAAGTAAATAGTAATGATTGTTGGAAACTCAAAAAGAGTCTTTACGAGTTGAAACAATCTGGCTTTGAGTGGAACCAATATATTGTGAAAGAATTAAACAATATAGGTTTTAAATCTGGTTTAGCAGATCTATGTGTGTTTAAAAGAGAAAATAATGGAACGGTGTCATTATTGTTATTATTTACAGATGATATTGCTTTGATAACTAAAACTTATAATGAAGCTAATGAGATTATATCATTATTAGCCAAAAAGATAAAATTAAAGCATTTAGGTGAAATTAAAAAGTATCTAGGATTGACAATTAACAAAACAAAAAATGGATTTAAGATATCTCAAGAAGATAAAATTTGCCAATTAATTAAAATGTATAAAATGGAACTTTGTAAACCAGCAAAGACTCCAATGAGTCAGGAAGTTTGCCAAACTGATGTGCAAAGTCCCAAATTTGATAAGTCCATATATCAATCTTTGATTGGCACCTTATCATATATCAGCAATTGGTCTAGGCCAGATATAGCTTATAGTGTAAATCAGCTGGCACGTTTTAATTCAGATCCACATCAATGTCATTGGCAATCATTAAAGAGAACTTTAAGATATCTTAAAGGAACAATGAACCATGCATTGTATATAGAACCAAAGGGTGATTTGAGTCTTAGTGCCTATGCAGATGCAAGTTTTGCAACTGACATAAACACTAGAAAATCAACATCTGGGATGGCTATATTATTTGGTAAGACACTAATAGGATGGAGGTCAATCAGACAACAGCATATTAGCTTGTCCACGATGGAAGCGGAATTTTCATGTCTGTCATTACTATGCACTGACTTAATTTTGTACAAACAGTTATTATTAGACATGGGTATAACTGTTAAAGATTCCATTATTGTGTACGAGGACAACCAAACAGCCATAAAGTTAGCTACTAGTATTGCTGTAAAAACTAGATCAAAGCATACTGACTTAAGATACTTAAATGTTGGGGGGGGTGGGAACAAACCTAATTCTTTGTATGTGGATTCTACCCGCCAATTTCTCAGTTTCGGAATTGATTTGTAGCTTCCACTTTATTTTCCAGTAAAAGGATAACTTTGCTCTACACCATGGAGTCTGAGTATTTCTTTCTTGGGATTTGAAGGGAGCACAGCCTGACATTATTCCGAAACACCCACATCAACCCACCCGGAGAAAACAGCAACTTTTCTTCCGAGGGGGTTTCATCTCATGTTGTCTCCAACCAGCGATGAAGAGGATCAGGGAGCTGCGGGGGGGGGGGTGTCAGCCAATGCTGCTACTGGAGATGTCGGTGACTGACCTGCTGGCCGACTTGACTCTGGAAGAAACCTCAGCCGAGATGCCCATATGGTCGTTGGGGGTTGGTTGGAGAGACTCTGAAGACCCCCCTTCTCCCAGAATCACTGTAAGATGAAAAGGTTCGAGGGAACAGCTGTGGCAGGAGGGGGAGGAGATGGAATGCAGACTGGATCAAGCCGGGAAATTCCTTATGGATGCTTCTGAGAAGCCCGGCACGGCTCAAAGGTATGAGGGGGAAGAGGGAGCGAGATCAGCCCGGGGAAGTCAAGCTATCCCTACCCCCCTTGCCCAGCCTATGCCAGTGCAGCCGCCCGCTGCCGCCCGGGGAGCCCCAGCAATAGGGGTGGTTCCTGGTAGACGCCACCTGCCCCCCCTAGATGTGAAGTTTGGAGGAAATCCCAGAGATTTGGGATTTTTCCTGGTACAAGTTGGGAGTTATATGGCAGAATTTGAGCGGGAGTTTACCTCTGAAGCAGCCAAAGTGAGATGTGTTACCAGAACCCTGGAAGGGATGGCAGCAGACTGGGTGGTGACTTTGTACAATGATAACTCCCCCCAACTGCAAACCCTCGATGTTTTCATGGCTGCACTGAGAAGGTTTCAGGACCCTCTGGCAGAGAGAAAGGCCAGAATCAGAATGAAGACCCTAGTCCAAGGGGGGAGATCGGTGGCAGACTACACCCAAGAATTCAGGCAGCTGGCATACCACGTCCGAGGTTGGTCCCAGGAGGCCCTGGTGGAAGCCTACAAAGATGGCTTAAATGAAGATGTCTACCACACGTGCATCTCCAGAAGGGATCCACGTGATTTACAGTCGTGGTACTTGCTGGCGGAAGAGGTGGACATTGATCTAGCCCAAAACAGACGCAGGGGAGGTCCCGCCTGGAGAAAACTGCTCCCCCCATGTCTCCAAGAGACCTCAACCCCCCAACCGGGAGGGGTGGCGGCAAGAGCCAAGACCACGGCATGTTTCCGTTGTGGGAAGGAGGGCCACCGGATGGCGAATTGCTGGGTAAAGACGAACCCACCGAAAGCGCGGGACCCCAGGAGGAAGCCTAAAAACCCCTCAACCAAGCCTCGCGAGACCGGGCTGAAGTCAAGAGAGGTTGTAGAGGTCGCCCTTTTGGTGGGAGAGGAGCTGGGACCTCCAACCCCACTCGACGAGAATGAGACAGATTCGGAAGATGACGTCCCGGTAAGTCCTAACGAAGGGCCCATGACCATCCCAATAAAGTTAAGGCGGCCCACATCTGGGACTGAGGGAGTGATGTTGGCCTTACTGGACTCGGGGTGCACGAGGTGTGTAATAAACATGAAAGTGGTTAAGGGGATGGGCATCGGACTGAGAACTTTAAAAACGCCCATATCTTTCTGCCAACTGGATGGATCGGTGGCGGGAGGTTGCCTCGCACGTTTTATAACAGAACCCCTAGAGATGACCATGGGAAACCACCATGAGACCCTGTGTTTTATTGTGGCCCCTGGGATGGAACAGCCTCTAATATTGGGACTACCATGGCTTCGGAAGTGGAATCCCCATGTGAACTGGAGAGAGGGGTGGATACGCATCCGCACCGATCGGCCACCGGAAGGGGAGGAGCAACCCTATCCGGAAGGGGAGGAGAAATCCCATCCAAAGTCCCAGGTACCCGCCGAGATAGCTTCTACAGGTGCCAAACACGTGGAAGGGGAGGAGAAAATCCCGAAGGAGTATTGGGACTTAAGAGAGGTGTTTAGTGAAGAGGCTTCCAATGAGCTCCCCCCACATCGGTCGACCGATTGTAGCATTGAATTCCTACCGGGGGTGACGCTCCTGAAACCAAAGATGTATCCGATGACACCGGGGGAGTTGGGGGAATTGAGGGCATTTATTGACAAGAACTTGCAACGGGGTTTCATCACGCCTGCCAGACCTCAAGTGGCGGCCCCTGTGATGTTCCGCGAGAAGAAAGATGGCTCCAAACATCTGGTAGTGGACTATAGAAACCTGAATGCAGTATCCGTAGAGAACATGTACCCCCTCCCTCTGATGAAGGACATGTTAGCCCACCTGGCAAAGGGGAAGATTTTCACAAAGCTGGACTTGAGGGAGGCGTACTACCGAATCCGGATAAAGGAGGGAGACGAGTGGAAGACTGCGTTCAACTGCCCAATGGGTTGTTTCCAGTTCAATGTTCTCCCTTTTGGCTTACAGGGGGCGCCTGCTGTTTTCATGCAACTGATCAATCAAGTGCTTCACGAACATTTATACAAAGGGGTTCTGGTACACCTTGATGATATTCTTATCTACACGGAGACTGGAGACGAACATGTGAAACTGGTACGCTCTGTGTTGCACAAGCTGAGGGCCGCCAAATTGTACGCCAAACTATCCAAATGTGAGTTCCATCAAGAAAAAATCGAATACTTGGGATATCGTATCTCCCCCGAGGGCATTGAAATGGACCCAGAAAAGGTGCGAGCCGTTTTGGACTGGGCCCCACCAAGAACTCGTAAACAGCTTCAAAGTTTTCTGGGATTTGCCAACTTTTTTTTTTTTTGTAAAAGTTTTATTGATTTTAACAACAGACAAAAAACATATAAGACATAACACATGACATAAAAAAAATAAAAAATAAAAAATAAAAATTTAGACATTCTTCATAAATTTACAGTGTATCGGTTGGTTTACCACTCCCTTTTGTGCATCCATTTCTTAGTCATCAGATTATATTACATAATAACTCACATTATCAATCATCAATAAAATATCCCAATATCATTATTAAACAATCATTTGACTATAATTTTACTAATTCATACTTAAGCGAGATAACTAAAATTAGGTTAAATTATTTTATGACAAATCATGAAATCATATCAAATCTATCATAATAAAATATTCTTAAGAATTATCAAAACCAAGAAAAATTATATATTCATTATTTCCTAAATTTCTAAATATTCTATTATCATATTGTATTATCTAACCATTGATAAAAAAGATCCCAAACTTCATAAAATTGTTTATCTTCTTGTTCTCTAATTTCAAATGTCAATCCACTCATTTCAGCACATTCCAATATTTTCTTAATAATTTCTTCCTCTATTGGTATTTTCTCACTCTTCCAAAGTTTAGCAAATACAATCCTAGCTGCTGTTAATACATTTACAATCAAATATTTTAAATTTTTATTACATATATCAGGTACGATTCCCAATAAAAAAATCTCTGCTTTCAAATCTATGTGTTTCTTTATCATTTTTTCCAGCCATATGCGAATTCTAGTCCAATATTTCCTGGCCTCCTCACAAGTCCACCACATATGGTAATATGAGCCAGGTATCTGATGACATTTCCAGCACTTTTCAGATTTATTCTTGAACATTCTTGCTATTCTTGTCGGGGGAAAGTGCCACCTGTAAAACATCTTATACAAATTTTCTTTATACGCTGTTGACATTGTCATTTTATAATTTTGTGACCACAGTTTTTGCCATTTCTCTAAATCAATCCCATATCCAAAATTCTTCCCCCAAGCCATCATTGTTTCTTTAACTTGTTCTTCCTCTAATTTAATTTCCAACAAATAACTATATAGTTTTTTAATCACTTTTTCATCAGTACCTGTCAAAATCCTATCTAAGTCAGTCAATTTATCATAAAATCCTTCTGTTTTAGAATCTTTAAGATACCTTGCATGTATTTGCACATATGAAAACCAATTCATCTTTATACCTTGTTCTTCTAAATTTTGCATCGTTTTAAGTTCACCCTTTTCATCCAATATTTCCTCATATCTAACTGTTTGTTCCTTCTTATAAGTTATAGGATACGAAAAAGCTTCAATAGTTGATAACCAAACTGGAATTTTCAAATAACATTGTTTCTTAATTTTCTCCCAATTCAACCATAACGATTCCCGTATATAATGCCTTCTGAAATAACCCTGTGATTTAGTTCCCTTATACCATAAAAAAGCATGCCAACCCAATGATAAATCATGACCTTCTAATGTCAACAATCTAGTCTTTCTTAACGTTATCCATTCTTTAACCCACATTAAGTTTGCAGCTTGATAATACAACTCCCAATTAGGAAGGCCAAATCCTCCTCTAATTCTAACATCCTGTAAAAGTTTGAATTTTATTCTCGCTTTCTTGCCTTGCCATATATACTTCAACACAATTTTATTTAGATCTTCGAAGTAATCCTTACTTAACCTAATTGGTATTGTTTGAAACAAATATAAAATTCTGGGTAAAATATTCATCTGGATTGTTGAAATTCTACCTATCAATGACAATTGTAGGTTTTCCCATTTTTTCAGGTCGGATGCTATCTGCTGTTTAAGCTTAATATAATTATTCTCTTTCAATGTAGTACACCTTGACGTCAAATATATCCCCAAATATTTAACTTTATTCGTAACTTGAATTTTCAATAAATCTTCCAGCTCTTCTCTTTGCCTTAATAACATGTTCTTTGTCAAAATCTTTGTTTTGTCTTTATTTATTTTTAAACTAGCCATCTCACCATACGTCTCTATCTTTTCCAATAGTTTTAAAGCTGTCTCTAAGGGGGTTTCCGGTTTCGCGTGGCTTCGGGGCAGCAGGAATTCGCGACAGCTCGCGATTCCTGCTGTGCTAGCCGCCGAGGTACCCCCGATCCAGATGGGTCAGGGGGATATGGCTGCCCTGTAGGGACAGCTGAAGAGAGAGGGGAGTCGGACAGGGGGTTGGGGGTGTCGCAGACCCCCTCCCTCTCCAGAAAAACCCCTTTTTCCCAAGGCGGTGGAGCGGCGGTAAGCAATGGCCGCCACGAAGAAGCCAGCAACCGGGTAAGATTGCGCTGGAGGAAGTAAGGAGTGAAAGTGCTGTCTGAGCCGGGTCAAGTAACATCTTGCAAATTGGCTGGAACTGAGCTGTCTGAATTGCTGGAGGATACATTGTATCCCTAAGAAGATCGAAAGCGGCGGAGAAGCTGTTAAAGGGAACTTTTTTTTTTCTTCACTCTCCCACCCCATGGAAACAGCAGATACGTTTGGATATACTGGTCATTGAAAGTGAATTGTTTTGAGAGTTGAAGCTAAGGGACAAAAGGGTTTTTGGACATTGAAAAACTTAAGAAATTGGAAAACCCTTGTTGGAGGTATGGATTTCTGATTATTTAAAATTGATATTGCAAGTGGGAAGGGAGAGGAAAAAAAATTGGAGCAGAAGCTGAAAAAGGAGGAGATTGCCTAGAATCCCAAAGAAAGGTATATGGTAATTGGACCTCTTTGATTAAACATTAATCCCAGAAAGAGAAAGAGAAGAAGGAAGAAAAGTATTAATTTTTGGAATTTTTTTTTTTTTTTGAATTATTCTTGATTAAAAATATTTGTGGTTGTTTTGGGAAAAGTTTCTTTTTTCATGATGGCATCGCTTGTGGATGAACTAAAGACTGAATATCAAAAATATAAAAAAGAAGATACTTTGGGCAGTTTGTTTCAATTCTTAGAAATGGCGTTATGTACTTATGAAAAGTTGACTACGCAGCAGAAGGACTGGGACAAAGAAGAAGAAGAAGCCATCTTTGATGAACAATGGGTTCTTTCCGGGGAGGAGGAGAAAAAGGATAAGAAAAAGGGGATTTTAAGAATTATAAAAACAACCAAAGAAGAGAAAAATGAGCGGAAAGGTGGAGGCAAGGTTACGAAGCAAAGGAAAGGGAGTAAGAAAAGGGAGGAGGAAAGACAAAGGGGTAAAAAGGGCAAGGAGAAGAATAAGCAAGAGAGAAAGGGGGGGAGGAGAAGCCTCAATGAGGGGAAGCAAGATCTAAAGAAAAAAAGTTTATTCAGAGACAATGGGTGAATTTAATTTAGGATAAAAGAGGGATTCTGGAGGGTACATAAGATTGTGTTTTTTATATGTGTATTTAGAGTATAAAATTCATTGTGTAATTTTAGAATCTTTTAAACAGAATCCCAAGAAAAATTGTTATATGAAGTACTTTTAATTTAGGGTAATGAGTTAAAGGTGGCACTCCAGTTAGTGTATAGGAGAAGTATAGTAAAAGAAAAAAGATGAATGGATAGTTGGAAATAGAACAGACAAAGAATGTTATTGAAAATGGAAATAAGATTTGGAAGGATATATAAAGGTTTTGTTAGGGATAACATTGTTTTACCCTAACTGGTTTAGGTAAATAATAATATGTAATCATAGTTTGTATGTTAAAGTGTCTGCAACTTTAACTGTGGGATAGTAATTAAGGGAGTGGTTGTGAAAGCACTTTAAAAGAAGCAAGACGACAGCTTGCTCTCTCTCTGGCTTTGATGATCCCTGATTACTGCAAGGAAACAAGTCTGCATTGCTCGAACGGGAGAGAAAACAAAGGACAGACTTGTAAGTGAATTGACATAGGATATTTCTACACGGACTTTGCTAACTGAATATCCCTGAATGGACTGACTAAATGATACATGACTATTGGACTGTTATTTTGACTATGCTATGAACTCATAATGGAATAAACTATATATTTGATAGCACAAGCGTATCTGTTATTTTTACTGTATGTTAATAAACATACAAGCTCAGCTCACTCATTTATCTGTGTGCCTATCTGACTAAGCTGCACATTCTGTTTAGCTTGTCTCCCTAACCCTGGTTGGGGAAACCAGGCTTAACACTGGTTATGGGCCCAGAGGCTGCAAAGTCAGTTTAACTAGGATAAAACAGATTTATGTAAAAGTGAGAGTTTGTGTTGTTATACATTACAGTAAACAGACAGCTGTGTTTTATTAATTATATTTTTATATCCATATAAGAAAACATGGCACAAGTCAATCTACAAAGTTTGTCCCTTATATCCAAGTTGGATGGAACAAACTGTGTATCATGGTCTATGAAATGTAGTTTGCTTCTACGAAGAGAAGGTTTGTGGAACATAATTGAAAATCCACCAAACGTAGAAGAATGGGATCCAGAGGATGAGGAAGATAAATTAAAGATAGAAGAATTTATGCATAAAAATCAACAAGCTATTTGCATTATTGCTTTAACCTTAACTGATATGCAGCTTGTTTATATCCACGGAGAGAAATCAGCTGTTGGGTGTTGGCAGAAGCTGAAGAGGATTTATGTTCGAGATAATATTGCTGCTCACATAAATCTAACACGGAAACTTTTCAGTACACATCTCCATAAGAATGGTGATATGCTGAGTCATTTGAAAACTATGCAAAGCATTTTTCAAGAACTGCACGAGAAAGAGCTTATTTTCTCTGAACTACACCAAGTCTACATAATTCTATCTTCACTTGATGAAAGCTATGATAACTACGTAACTTCCCTTGAAATATTGCCAAAGGAAGGCCTAACTTTAACTGATATAACTGGCAGATTGATTGAAGAAGCCAGAAGAAGGCTTCAAAGAGACGAATTAAGCTAAAGGTCAAGGTATAGCATATTGTTCTTTTATAAAAGAGAATGTAAAAATGTTATATGTACCACAACTTAAGTTTAATTTAATTTCAGTAAGAATTTTGGTTAAACTAGGATATGTAGTTACATTTAAAGGAGATAACTGCATAATTGAGAAAGAAGATAAGAAAATTACTGCATCTTTAAGAGGTGAATTATATGTGTTAAATGATGATGGTTTAAAGGTGGCTAACACAGTTTATGAAAATAAGAAACCTCATGATGAATGTATTCACTTGTTACATCGAAGGCTAGGGCATTTAAATTTTAAAATGCTTAAGAAAACTGTTGAATTATCTAAGGGAATAAGTTTGAAACCTTGTAATAAGTATTTGCAATGTAATGCCTGCAATCAAAGCAAAGCCAGGGTCACACCGGCTAATAGAGTTGATGGATTTACTACCAAAGAACCTTTAGAGGTAGTATTTGCAGATTTAATAGGTCCTAAAAAACCAAGTGTAGGAGGAGCTCGTTACATACTAAGTATAATGGACCATTATTCTAGATATGGGTTTTGCTATTTAATGAAGAGCAAAACTGAAACGTATCTAAATCTATTTAATTGGATAAAATTTGCAGAAAGGAAAACTAAAAAGAAATTAGTAACTCTTATAACAGATAATGGTACAGAATTTACAAATAATAAATTCCAGAACAGACTAAGAATGTTAGGAATTCAACATAAAAGGTCTGCACCATATAGGCCACAACATAATGCCTTTATAGAGAGAAGAGGCCAAACATTACAATCAATGGCAGGAACTATGATGTCTGATTCAGGATTACCTGACAATTTGTGGGGAGAAGTAATAATGTGTGGTAATCATATATTAAATAATGTTGTTAATTCAACAACAGGTGAATTACCATTCACATTGTGGCATGGTACAAAACCTGATTTAAGTTACATGCACACATTTGGAGCACCAGCATGGGTGCATATCCCTTTACAACTTAGACACAAAGGACGACATAGAGCTAAAAGATTATATTTTGTAGGATATACATCTAATCATAGATCTTATAGATTCTGGGAACCAGGTACAACTAGAGTTTACACCAGTGCTAGTGCAAAATTCTTAGAACATGTAGGATGGAATAGATTAGAGCAAGATTTAAATAATGAAGTAATTATTGAACCCTACAAAAGGCAGAAAGATCAGACAAGTTATGAGAAGAGTCCAATTAAAGAAGAAGTCCACGAAGAGCACATAGGATCAGAACAAGAGGAAACAGTTGATCAGGAAGAGTTAGATAATCAAGAAGAGTTAATAAATGAAAGTCCACCTGTAAGTCCTGTAATACCTAGACGTACTACACGTGTAACTAGACCACCTGATAGGTATCAAGCAAGTATAGTTTGCCAAGTAACTAAAGTTCCAACTAGTCTAGATGAACTTAGGATGTATCCTGCTAAGGATCAGGAGAATTGGCAAAAGGCAATGGAAAAGGAACTAAATTCATTAAAGGTAATGAAAGTATATGAAGATGCTAAATTACCTCCAGGAGAAAAATCCATTGGGTGCAAATGGATATTTAAAGTAAAAACTGGAAATGATGGGACTGTTACCCATAAGGCTAGGTTAGTAGCTCAAGGATTTAATCAAACTGCATCTGATTACGATGAAGTTTTTGCACCAAGTCTTAAAGTAACATCTTCAAGAGCAGCATTGGTGTGGGCAGCTAAGAAAAACTATGTCATTAACCATTTAGATGTAGAAACTGCTTATCTACATGCACCATTGCAGCACACTATATATTTAAGAAAACCAGTAGGTATAAAAGACAATAAAGTAAATAGTAATGATTGTTGGAAACTCAAAAAGAGTCTTTACGGGTTGAAACAATCTGGCTTTGAGTGGAACCAATATATTGTGAAAGAGTTAAACAATATAGGTTTTAAATCTGGTTTAGCAGATCCATGTGTGTTTAAAAGAGAAAATAATGGAACGGTGTCATTATTGTTATTATTTACAGATGATATTGCTTTGATAACTAAGACTAATAATGAAGCTAATGAGATTATATCATTATTAGCCAAAAAGATAAAATTAAAGCATTTAGGTGAAATTAAAAAGTATCTAGGATTGACAATTAACAAAACAAAAAATGGTTTTAAGATATCTCATGAAGATAAAATTTGCCAATTAATTAAAACGTTTAAAATGGAACTTTGTAAACCGGCAAAGACTCCAATGAGTCAGGAAGTTTGCCAAACTGATGATCAAAGTCCCAAATTTGATAAGTCCACATATCAATCTTTGATTGGCAGCTTATCATATAAAAGCAATTGGTCAAGGCCAGATATAGCTTATAGTGTAAATCAGCTGGCACGTTTTAATTCAGATCCACATCAATGTCATTGGCAATCATTGAAAAGATTTTTAAGATATCTTAAAGGAACAATGAACCATGCATTGTATATAGAACCAAAGGGTGATTTGATTCTTAGTGCCTATGCAGATGCAAGTTTTGCAACTGATATAAACACTAGAAAATCAACATCTGGGATGGCTATATTATTTGGTAAGACACTAATAGGGTGGAGGTCAATCAGACAACAGCATATCAGTTTGTCCACGATGGAAGCGGAATTTTCATGTCTGTCATTATTATGCACTGATTTGATTTTGTACAAACAGTTATTATTAGACATGGGTATAACTGTAAAAGATTCCATTATTGTGTACGAGGATAACAAGGCAGCTATAAAGTTAGCTACTAGTATTGCTGTAAAAACTAGATCAAAGCATACTGATTTAAGATACTTAAATGTTAGAGAATCTGTAAAGAATAGGCTAATTAAATTGGAATACTGCATGACAGAAGAAAACATTGCAGATCAATTTACAAAAGCTCAAGGAGTAACTAAGTTTAAAGAAAGTTGTAACAAATATGATTTAAAGATGTAAATAGTTATATTTATTATTATTTCCTAAAAGGGGAGAATGTTAGGGATAACATTGTTTTACCCTAACTGGTTTAGGTAAATAATAATATGTAATCATAGTTTGTATGTTAAAGTGTCTGCAACTTTAACTGTGGGAAAGTAATTAAGGGAGTGGTTGTGAAAGCACTTTAAAAGAAGCAAGACGACAGCTTGCTCTCTCTCTGGCTTTGATGATCCCTGATTACTGCAAGGAAACAAGTCTGCATTGCTCGAACGGGAGAGAAAACAAAGGACAGACTTGTAAGTCAATTGACATAGGATATTTCTACACGGACTTTGCTAACTGAATATCCCTGAATGGACTGACTAAATGATACATGACTATTGGACTGTTATTTTGACTATGCTATGAACTCATAATGGAATAAACTATATATTTGATAGCACAAGCGTATCTGTTATTTTTACTGTATGTTAATAAACATACAAGCTTAGCTCACTCATTTATCTGTGTGCCTATCTGACTAAGCTGCACATTCTGTTTAGCTTGTCTCCCTAACCCTGGTTGGGGAAACCAGGCTTAACAGGTTTTGTTATTTTTTTTTTTGTATATTGATAAAAGGCAATAACATTTTAATCAATAAGAAATAATTTGGATGAAAAGGAGAAGCTGGAATAAGATATGAAGTTAAATAGATAAAGTATTGGTCTGTTCTTTAATTATTATTATTTTTTTAGGAAAGAATTTATAAGCTGTTATGCCTTGATTGTTTATGCACTGTTTTTGTAAAACTGATAAAATTGGTTTTTTTTAAAAAAAAGAAAATGATAATAAGATATGGAAGGATATATAAAGTGAATATGATGTTTGAATTTGTGTCTGTGTGAAGAGTTTCAACCCGGGATTAGGCAGCCTTCAGAAAAGATGTTTTAGTTTTGTTTATGTTTTGTGTTTTGTATGTTTATGAAAGGCAATAAAATTTTAATAAGCAAGAAATATAATTTGGATAAAAGGAGAAGTTTGGATAAGATATGAAGTTAAATAGATAATCTAAATATTGATATTACAATTTGGAGTTATGTTCTATTGGCTTTCTTCTTTAATTATTATTATTATTTTTTTTAGAAAAGATTCTTCAAGTTGTTATGCCTGGATTGTGTATTGTTTTTTTTTGTAAAATTAATAAAATTTGTTTAAAAAAATTTTTTTTTTAATAAGAAATATAATTTGGATAAAAGGAGAAGCCTGGATAAGATATGAAGTTAAATAGATAATGTAAATATTGATATTATAATTTGGAATTATTTTGTATGTTCTATTGGCTCTCTTCTTTAATTATTATTATTATTTTTTTTAGAAAAGATTTTTCAAGTTGTTATGCCTGGGTTGTGTATTGTTTTTGTAAAATTAATAAAATTTGTTATAAAAAAAAAACTGCTGGCAGGTCATAGGGGCTTTTTGGAGGGTCACGATATTTAGTTTTAAGTTAGAAATAAATAATGTCAAAGGATGTGGGGTATGCCAAGTATTATATAAATTACTGGAATTAAAGGGGAAAACCATGTAGGACAGACATTCCTGGAAACAGACTCATACCCCACCTCTGATCTTGACCAATGAGAATGTGATAACTGTCAGCTTAAAAATTCAGCTGCCACATCTTTTTAAAGAGAGTTGGAGGAGTTGAAAAGTTCAAGGTTATTCTGTATGTCGTATTAAGAAATTCCAGTGGCAGTTAATTGGTTCTTGTGATTTATGAAGCGTAGAAGTGGGAGGAGAGAAGGTGGATTCTGTGTAATGCGCGAAAATATTTCACTTGGGAAATTGCCTTTGACATGCCAGAACTGTTTCTAAATAAATCAATTGAAGAGAAATGTCTTGGAGTGATTGATATCATGGATACTTTCTGGATGCCTTACAATAACAGGAAGTAACAGATGTTAGGCTTTTGAAGCTGTATAAAAATCTCTATTGTATCACTGGAAACTTGTCTCTCACTATCTCCCACAAGGAGATTGAGAGTCTGCCTTTGCAAACGCTTAAAAATATATATATCTACCGTGTTTCTCAGAAAATAAGGCTGGGCCTTATTGTTTTTTGACCCCCCCAAAAACGACCAGGCAGTCTTTTCAGATGTGACTTAGTTTTCCCCCCACACACACCTTCACCTACAGTGCCCCATGGGCAGCCACGCCTCACGACCAGCCGCTTGTAATGGCCGATCATGGCAGAGCCCGGACAGCTCCCTACCCCCACCAAGCGCCTTTGCTGCAGACCCACGTATGGTGGTGGCTGCAGGCTGGGTCAGTAGGCAGGCGGCAGCACCGGGGCACTTTGCATCGCAGGACCTTCGTCGGCTGCCACTGCTGCTTTCTTCTCTGCCGTTGCAATCCCTTCTGCCCTCGCCGCAGCTTATGTCGCGTTTGGAGTGCTGCCATTGGGCAAGACACAGAGCCAGAGTCCTTGCTGGACATCGTGGCGAGTAGCGGAGAAGTGGCCCTTCCAGCGGGTGGAGGAATGGTTCAAGGGCATCCCGGAGCCCATGCAGCACTGCATCGTGTACTGGTCCTTCCCCTGCAGCGAGAAAGATCTGCATGTATTCTTCCTTCAACACTGGTGCTGCTGCCGAGGATTCCTCCACTGGCAGCGTTTCAGCCGCTTCCTCGGGTAGGGGAGCCGCCTCTGTAGCTTCCACATTTCCCACCGGCGGTGGTGCCTCTCTCGCCAGCGCTGTCTCCAACAGTGGTGGAAGCGGGGGGACAGACCCCACTGCTGATGAAAACCACCTGCCCTCCCACAGGGGCATCGCTTTGCTTGACGGCAGCTGCGTTGACAACATCCTGCAAGTCGGTGAGTCATTCGGGCTTTGGTGGGTGGAAGCAGCAGCGGGAGGGTGATGCCATCGTTTCTCTCCCCCCACATGCCTCGCTTTGCTTCCCACCCCAGAGCTTCGGGTCACGGTCTCATCGGAGTCTGTCCCTCCCGCCCGCATTCTTCAAGCGGCCTGTCTTGGCTCATTCACCTGTACAGTCGGGCGCTCTCCTCTTGTTCTAGCCACCTGAAACCCCCCCATGGACCTTTTCCCCCTCTTTAAGTTTTCTTTATTCTCATTCCCTCCGTCAGTTCCCTAAGAATACAGACTGGCCAGGCAGCTTCCTCCCCACCCCCCCAGGTAGTTTTAAAAAGGAAACCATCTATCCATTTTGCCCTTTAAGCAGAAGCAAACCTTCCAATCCAAACATAAGAGAAAGGGAATTATCCTACAGACCCTTAGCAACCCCTTAAATGCATTCCCCACCTTCATCTCCTTGAAGGACTGAAATAGGATGGAAATCCACCTCCTGGATTTCTCCTGACAAATCCTGACACTCTTCCCTCTCTCCCTCCTTTCCCTGCCAAACTTCTCAGAGGATTCTCCTGCTGATTCATTCATACTTCTAAAGGGGTGCTAAGGGCCTGTAGGATGATTCCCTTTCTCTTATGTTTGGATCTCCCTTGTCTGACCCAGCCTGGAATGCTTATCTCTAGGAGGTGATGTTAAACTGCCAGCTACAAGGGAGGAAATGTCAGACAAGGGAGGAAAAAACAAGAGATAAGCCTCAATTGACCAACATGATGGAAGCAAAAACAACAGAGCTAATAACAGATGGGAGGTGTGCGAGGGCTAAATTGATTAATGATATATAAAGGCAAAGATCTCTGTAATGGTAGCTTAATACTCTGACGATGTCAGCAGAGGCTGACGAAAGCTTAGTAAGTACAATAAATGTAATTTTGAGTTCCGGAGATCGCAGTATGTCTGTTTCTTCTTTTACAAGTATACCTGGAACTCTTATTTTTAGAATACGCGCGCGCGCACACACACACACACACAGAGTTAGCAACATGGTTATTACGTGAATCTGGCTTCCCCATTAACTTTGCTTGTCAGAAGGTTGCAAAAGGGGATCGTATGACCCCAGAACACTGCAACTGTCATAAATATATCAACCAGTTGCCAAGCATCCAAATTTTGATGACGTGACCATGGGGATGCTGCAACAGTCATAAGTGTGAAAAACGGTCATTAGTCACTTTTTTCAGCACAAGCGGTCACTAAATGAACTTTTGTAATTCGAGGATTACTGTATCTGCTTCGAATATAATACAAATGTAAAACCTGGTAATATATGAGCAGTAGCTTAAGTTTCCAGATGCTGCAAAAGACCTTCTGGTAATGTCCTTAAAAGCTGTAGGTCTGAACATTTTTGGCATATTTTTCACACATTTTGAGGGAAATTTACATGTGGGATTTTGCTTATGTAGGCTATGCACTATTATCCCTCATTTTAATGTTGCAGTGCTAATTGATCATTTGTCTCCCACATTTAGTAGTGTACTCTCAGGTCAGTCTGGTGTACACAAATGGGAAACAAACATTGGATTACCTGAATGTTCCTTTTCTTCTGTGGTTTAGTGAGTCCAGATAGGTTGGGTAATATCAGCTCCTGCTCTGTTGGACTGAGTCTGCTCCAAAATTCAAGCTCTGCCCTATGCTGTGGCCACACCCCAGCTTTTGACGAAGCACTTGGCAGACCAGACGTGGTACTGTAGTTGCAAGATAAAAAGAACACATATTATTGCTCCCCCCAGCCCACCCCAGACCAGACGAACCAGGGTGGGGCTGGACTCACTACACCACAGAATAAAAGGAACATTCAGGTAATCCAATGTT
This sequence comes from Hydrophis major, assembly GCA_033807585.1. NCBI lineage: Eukaryota > Metazoa > Chordata > Lepidosauria > Squamata > Elapidae > Hydrophis > Hydrophis major. The sequence goes on from JAUCBL010000051.1 coordinate 756,431, forward strand.
CATTTTCCTATCTGTGGTTACTTGAGTCCAGACAGGTTGGGGCATCCCAAAGCCGGCCAGTTCCAGGGAGGGCAAGAGTCTGGTCCTACTTACATCAGTGTTCATGCACACTTTGTAGAACCCTTCTGCCAAAAGCGGCATCAGCCGCCACAAAGGCATCGAGATGGTAATGGCGAATGAAGGGAGACAGCGAAGACCATGTGGCAGCTCTGCAGATCTCAATGGAGGCTTGGGTAGCCCATGACGCCGTCATTGCTGTGCTCCTAGTTGAATGAGCCATCACTCCTCGAGGCACTGGAAGAGCCTAGTTGTGATGAGCCTTAGCTTTGCAGGCCCGAATCCACCTGCCCACTGTTGTTGGAGACACCTTTAACCCTAATGAACTGGGTTGGAATTACACAAACAGTGCCTCTGACTTGCGGAAAGGTCATGTCGTCTGGATGTAAGTCCTTAAAGCCTGACGTACATCCAGAGTATGCCATGCTCGCTCAAGGGCATGGGAAGAATTGGGGCAAAAATTTGGAAGAACAAGTTCCTGAGCCCTATGGAACCTGGTGTTAACTTTAGGGATAAAAGATGGATCTAAATGTAACACCACTCTGTCTGTATGGAAGACACAAAAGTCCTCCCTTACAGAAAGAGCGACCAACTCTGAAATCCTCCTAGCCAAGGTGATGGCTACAAGGAATGCCACTTTGAGAGATAGGTGGTACAAATTTATAGATTTAAGTGGTTCAAAAGGCTGTGACATAAATGCCTTCAGGACTTTAGGAAGCTCCCAAGTAGGGAACCTATGAACCATTGGTGGTCTTATGTTAGAGGCCCTTTTTAGAAACTTGTGAATGGGTCTGATTTTGGGACAGGGAACCCTTCCTATGCAAGAACAAAACAGAAGAAAGAGCTGTTACCTGTCTACGTAAGGTATTAGCTGAGAGGCCTTTGTCCAGACCCTCTTGCAAAAAATCCAGAACATTGACCACTGAGGCCGAAGAAGGGGAAATCTTGATTTTGAGACACTGTTGGCAGAATGCTTTCCAAGTGGCTTGATAGATCCTGTTAATGGAGGGTCTTCTGGCCGCTAGAATGGTCTGGATGGCCCGCTCTGAAATCTTCTGCCTCCTCAGTGCACTCTGCTCAACTGCCATGCGGTCAGATGGAACCACTGAGGATCTGGGTGTGTTATCTCTCCTTGGTGGAGAGTGACTTTGAGAGGAGGGATCCTCCAAGGGCGGGAGCATGAGAGGTTCAACAGATCCATGAACCATGGGCGTCTGGGCAAGTAAGGAGCCAACAGCAAGACCTCTGCCACCTCCTCCAAAATTTTCCAGATTACCACTGGCAACGACGGAAGAGGGGGGAAGGCATACAGGAGGCCCTGAGGCCAACTGCTCCTGAGGCCGTTGGTCCCTTCTGCTCCTTGGCTTGTGAACCTGGTGAAGAACCTGGGAAGTTGGGCATTGGACGGAAAGGAGAACAGGTCCACCACTGGAAGTCTGAACTTTCGAACCAGCTCCTGAAATAAAAGAGGGGGAATATTCCACTCTGAGGGGTCAATTTTAGCTCTGCTTAGCCAATCAGCCTGCACATAATCCCCCCTGGAGATGTATTCTGCCCTGATTGACAGGAGATTCTTTTCAGCCCAATGCCCCAGACACTCAGCCTCTAACATTAAGGCTAGATATCTTGTACCCCCGTCTGTTAACGTGTGCCTTGGTGGTTGTATTGTCTGTCAAAATAAGAACATGAGAGCGATGTATGCTGTTCTTAAATTGTTTGAGAGCCCACCGTACAGCCCTCAATTCCAACCAATTAATACTCTTCCCTTTCTCTAAGGAGGACCACTGGCCCTGCGCCAATTGTGCACCTAGATGGGCTCCCTAGCCGGAAAGACTGGCATCTGTGGTGATAACCCTACAGAAAGTTTCCTTGAACAATTGTCCTTCATGCAAGGCCGGAGACGACCACCATGACAACCTTTTGACTGACACAGGGACAGAGACCCTGAGGGCCGAATGACTTCTGCCCCCCTTTTGATGTGGCAAGAGGAACCATTGTAGCTTCCTGGAATGAAGCCTGGCCCAAGGCATGATAGAGATGGCAGAAATCATTTCCCCTAATAGTTGGGAAAGAAAAGCCAAGGGGGAAGAACAAGCCTTCACTACCTCCAATGTCATTAATTGTAATCTGTCTATCCTCTCCTGTGAGAGAAACACTTTGCAAGATAATGTGTCAATCCTAGCCCCCAAATGTAATAAACTTGTGGTAGGTGAAAAATGGCTTTTCTTCTTGTTAATCGAAAAACCGTGGTCTTGTAACAGAGTAATGGTTGTCTGTAGATCCCTTAGGGCCCAGTCTTTAGAAGATTGGATCAAAATATCATCCAAGTAATATTGGACTCGAACAGGAATGGTCCTCAAGTGAGCAGCCAAGGTTGCTAAGATTTTAGTGAACACCCTGGGCACAGGAAAGTCCAAAGGGCATAGCCCTATATTGGAAATGGTTACCTTGGTAAGTGGAGCATAAATACTGTCTATGTGATTGGGAAATTCTGATGTGAAAGTAAGCTTCAGTTAGATCTATAGAAGTGAGGAAGCCACCCTCTCTGATGCTAGCCAAAATAGTCTGTAGCAAATGCATCTGGAAACGCTTGTACAACAAAAATTTATTGAGCCTTTTTAAATCTAGAATGGCTCTCCACCCCCCAGAGGCCTTGGGAACGACAAATAGACAGGAATAGAATCCCTTGCCTTGTTGATTAATTGGGACTGTTTGGATGGCCCTGATATCCCAAAGATGTTGTATTGCCTGCTCCTTCAATTTCCTGTGAGATGCTACCTTGGAAACTGAACAAGGCACAAAAGATCTGGGGGATGAGATCGAAATTTGAGAAATAGGCTCTGTCTAATTGTCCTCAAAACCCAAGCATCGGATGTAGTAGTCTCCCATTGGGTAGCAAAATGGGATAGTCTGCCCCCAATGGGAGGACTACTGCTACATTCAGCGGGAGTGCCTGAAGAAGCGACTTCCTCCCCCATGAAAGGGCCGCTTGCCTGAGAATTGTGGTCTATCTCTGGTTGCTCTGTCCTGGGGATGTTCCTGACAGTTGTAGGGCTGTCTGAGACCCTTGAGTCCTAGAACTAACCCCTCCTCTGAAAGAGGACCTGTGGGTATAAGGAGCAGCTCTGAAAGTGGAGTGCCGTGTCAGAGAAGGGAGATATTTCTTCTTATCCCTGGTTTCCACCAGGTGGGGCTCCAAGACTTCCCCTTTTGGTGAAGAAGCCACTTTCCACTTTTGACGCCCGTCAACTTGTCAATTCTTAAGCCAAATCATTCTACGGGCAGCAATCGACGTGGTGATGGCCTTAGAGGCAAACCTGGCACTGTTCAGAGTTGCATCTGCGGTGAATTCTGCAGCAGCCACCAATTTATGAATGTCTTGGTGAGCCCTAACATCAGAGGCTGGAACTCTGTCCTGTAGTTGGCGTAGCCACCTTAAAGAAGACCTCATAAAAAAAGAAGCAGCCGAAGCAGCCTGCCCATGAAGCCGCCAGGTGAGTGTGTTGGAGGGATTGTTCAATCCTCTTGTCCTCTGCTTTCAGCACCTCCTCTGGGTCAACAGGGTTGGAGGAGGCAGAAATCATAGCAGCTACAGATGCATCCACCATAGGTACCTGCAAGGAACTGGTGAGTTCAGGCCCCATAGTAAAGAAGCGCCGCTCGCTGGCAGACAACATTGTAGATGTACCCGGGGCTTCCATTTGCTTATGGATAACATTCAGGAATAGCCTAGGAACAGGAACCATTTCTGGTCTAACTGCAGGTCCATCAAAAAGTTGGTCAGGAGGGACTGTACCTTCCCCCTCTATTTCTCCAACATCAGTCCCTGGTCCTAATTTTGCTGTTTTCTTGGCCTTGAAAAATAATGCTTGAAATTTCTGAGCAACAAAAAGGTCTGTAAGGAGGGTCTCTCTGGGGCCATTATCTTCATCCTCCGAGAAATCTGACTCCTTTTTTTCTTCCTCATATGCTCTGTAGGTAACAACATTGTGTAAGGAAGGGACAGCGGAGTCCCTGTCTCTGAAGGAGTCTTTGCCTCTATCATGAAAAGACCTCTCTAGATCTGAATGGTCTGAGCCCTCAGAAGCTGGTCTCCTAGTTACTTGGAGAACCTCTAAAATTCCCCTTCTTATAGCTTTGGAGATGATGGCTTCCAGATGTGCTGGTACAGCCTCATCCTCATCTTCTGGGTTGGATGCCTCAGCCATTGCTCTTGTCCTTTTAGGTAGTGGAGGAAGAGATTCCTCCAAGACTAGGGGATCACCTTCATCCCCTCCGTGTTCTCCTAAGGGAGTTGGATCCCCAATAGCAGAGGAATTATCAGGAAACCAGATATGAGGGGTGAGATGGACCAGCAGAGATAGAAGGCACTGCTTCCAGATGCAAAACGGGTTTGCTCAGAAGGATCTGAGTCCTCTGGGAGAGGTGATCTCCTGCTCCTCCCCCCAGCCACATGGTGGCATTTCTCCAACCTTTTTCCAGGTGCCTTTTGCCCTTTCTGGGCCTCTGGTTCTTCTCTGGAGGGCGCTTTGGTCTCAGGGGCCTTTCTCTTCTGTCTCCCCCTGGATCTGTCTCTGGAAGTGGAGGGACTGGGCTCCCTTTCTTGCTCCTTGTCTGCCATCCCACCAGGAGAATTATCAAAGGCACATTAAAGAGCCAGAGGGAGAATGGAACCTGCTGGAGGGAGGGATGAGGTGTTAATAACCCAAGCACAATCAGTATAACCATTAAGGTCTTGTCCAGAATAAAAAATGGTCTCCTTACCTGGAAAACCGGCTAAGCAAACCTAGATAGACAACTGCTGGGCTGAAGCCATGCCCTGCCGGTTACAAAATCAGTTCTGGGACCTGCAAGCAGGTCTGGAGGCGCCCACACGATCTCTTCAGTGCCGGAGCTGGAAATGCAGCACTGGCACCGTGGTCGATAGTGCCCTCAGCTGGGGGCTATCTGCTTCCTCCTCTGATTGTCCCCCTCCAGCTGGGACCTGGCCGATTGCCCAATCTAGCGGCTGCTTTGCGCTGCTGCAAAGCACTCCTGAGCTGGCTGCTCACTAAGCCGCTGCTGCAGGCTGCTGTGCTGAGCATTTTGCAGCCAAGGCGATCCAATCAGTAAGCAAAAACGAAAGAGAAACCGCAAGCAGTTTCTGTGGTTGCCACGCTGCTGTGCCAATCAGCTGTTGGACCTTATCGGGCCGATCGCCTGGAGCCGCCCCATGTGGTCCTGGCTCCACACGCTAGGGCGGGTGCCCTGAGCATGATCCCCAAGCCCTGGGGGCTGAAAAACCCCACTCACTTGTTAGTTGTTGGTTCCAAGCCTGTGCAGCACTTTTAAAACTTTTTTTCCTTTTTTTTATCGAGGCTCCACGTTTATTGAAGTGGAGCCCTGCAACACACATCTGTCCTGGCTGGACTGAGTTGAAAACTGGGGTGTGGCCACAGCATAGGGCACAGCTTGAATTTTGGAGCAGACTCAGTCCAACACAGCAGGAGCTGATATTACCCAACCTATCTGGACTCACGTAACCAGAGATAGGAAAACTAGGATGCATAAGTGGCCCATCCCTATAAATACCCTAAATAAATAAGCAAAACACAGTTATGTTAACATGTCATTGAAAACAAATATCCTATACCCATATAATACAGCAGTTCTTGAGTTGTGAACCCTTCTGAATTTTCAGTATTTCTGTATAAAAATGACCTAAAATATGATTGGTTCTCTATACAAGCCCTAAAGCCAGAATGATCTAATGCTACATATTTGTGTGTATCAAAAGTATGAGAACTTGTAGGGTTTATCAATTCATTTAAAGGTGAAATTAGAATCAGGGGTTTCAATCAATAGAATGATAATCAGGTGTGATTATGGGAAGTTTTTTCATGGAATTCTAGATTTTAGGCCAAATTCCTGCAGTCTGTGCCGAACGGTCGTCAACTTCACACTGCATTGCGTCATTTCATCTTGTATACACCCAGGTGATTTTCTTCTGTCATGTTGGCACAGTCTCTAAATTCTTCTATCATCACTTGCTGTTGTGCACCTTTTCCTGCCTTTACCAGTGTAAAGTGTACCTCTTCAAAAAATTAGAAATGCCACCTTTGCTTAAGTTTCCACCAATTTTTTTTCTAATTTCTTTATAACTGTCACCTTGTTCACTTAATAATACTATTTTACATCGCTTTCTGGGCGACAGTCAACTCTTTGCACCATTACTTTAATGTTATTACATTTTACAAGCTCACTAAATGAAAGAACACAAAAAACCCAATCAACTTGATAGCAATCACATGACACACTGACAAATGTCCTCATCTCAGCTTCAATACATGACATCAATAACTGAATCTTACTGTGATCTGATTGGCTTATTGACAAAACAAGATGACACCTGATTGGCGCTCTAAACACTCATGCTCATTGGCTACAATCAGATGAAGGAAAGCTACCTGATATCAACCTAAGCAAGTTGTGCTTCCTTTTTCTGGTTATTTGGCTATAGAATACAGATAATTGAACAAACTTTGTTGCATTACATTCTTGATTAAATTATCTTTTCATTGATATACAATTTTATGGTACTGCTCCAAAGTGGTGTTATTACGCATCAAACCTCAAACATACACTTTTCCCAAAAGGTTTCCACAATTTTGGCCACTACTGTATAAGGAAGTGTGTCCTACCTCTAACAAAGGAGATTTCTGAGGATCTCTGAAACAGAGTTGTTGGTGCTCACTAGCAGGGGTGGGATGCAAATATTTTTACTGCCGGTTCTGTGGGCGTGGCTAGGTGGGCATAGCCATGTGACTGGGTGGGCGTGGCTTTTTTTGCAGCACCCTCTGTTTTATTTGCCTCCTGGGCCTCAGGAAAGCCTCTTGGGAGGCCGGTTTTGCTCCCAGGAGGCAAAAAACAGAGCGCAGGGGGGTGCACAGCAGCTCCCCTGCGTGCCCCTTTTTGCCTCCTGGGCCTCGGGGAAGCCTCCTGGGTGAAGCAGTAAGACAGTGAGGGGGATCCTGGCACAGCTGATCATCGCAACAGCTGATCATCAGGAGGAAAAAAAGAAATACCAGTTCAGCCGAACTGGTAGCATTTTTTACTATTGGTTCGCCTGAACCAGGCCAAACTGGTAGAATACCACCACTGCTCACTCGGCTGGAAAAGCTTACAAAACTAGTTTGGATTCCACCAATTGTCAGGGAGATTGTGTACAAATGGAGGCAATTCAACACTATTGTTACCCTCCCTAGCAGGGGCCAACCAACCAATATCACACCAAGACCTATGCCTGTAATACTTTGGGAGATCTGAAAGAACCCAGGGTAAAGTTGAAGGAATTAAAAGCCTCTCTTCCACTGGCACATGTCAGTGTTCATGAGACCACCATCGGGAGGAACTGAACAATGATGGTGTGCATGGCAGGGCTGCAAGGAAAAAAACACTACTCTCCAAAAAGAACACTGCTGCCCATCTACAGTTTGTGAAAGACCACAAGAATAAGCCCAAATCTATTGGAAAAATGTTCTGTAGATGGATGAGACCAAAACAGAACTTTGAAGTTGAAGCTGTTCTGTAAAAGGAATGAGCTAAGATTCCTCCAAGCTTGGATCTAGAAGCAAACTATGAAAGTTTGCTTCTGGATCTGATTTAAAGTGTTGGTTGTTACCTTTAAAGCCCTACCTGGCATGGGACCAGAGTATCTGAGGAGCCACCTCTCCCTGATGAGACAAACCCGCCCCACTGATGCCAGTGGGAAGAGGTCTGCTATGGATCCCATCTGCTAAGGAACTGAAGCAGGAGGGGTCAAGAAGAGCCTTTTTCACTGTGGCCCCATCCCTGTGAAGCATTCTACCACTGGTGTGATGACCAGTAGTCTCTCAAAATAACCCAGAACCCAAAACATACATTAAAGTCCAGTAAGGCCTTCAACTTAACTTCACTGTTTTATTAGGCACAGTTTAAAGTCACAAAAGTAAATAATGAAGTAAAAAGAAAACCAAAACAAACTGCATTGACAAGAGTTCCAAAGCAAGCCAAGATAACTAATCATAAACTCCAGGAAAATAACTGAGGAGAGTCCATGGGAAGAACACCAGCAAAGATAAACCTCTTTCAAAGTAAACACTAAACTCTGACTCCAGCAATTCTAACTGTGTAGTTACAAACTTATATACACAGCTCCCAGCTGCAAGCCATGAGGAGGATCATGGTAATCTCCTCTTGAGTAGACCTCACTTTTCCCTGATCCTCTCCTCCCTGCGTGACCTAGGATGGATAGGGGATGGGCCTGGATCCTCCTCTGACTGCTCAGCCGACCTCTGCCCTTCCCCAGCCTCCTCCACCACCTCTGGAGCCATACTCCCACTCCCTGTTGGCTGTTCCTCCTCTTCCTCAGAGTCAGTCTCCACCAGGGGCATGACAACTGGAGGTGAGAACTGCCCCCTCCCTTTTGGCCTTCTGGCAGGGTATGAAAACCTGGCTTTGCCAGCTGGCCTGAGCTGGAGATGGGGGATGCTCACTGCTGGAGGTGACTGATGGGGTAACAAGACCTCATCCCCATCCCCTCTGGCTCTTAACTCTTTCAGTTTGGTTTTAGTATAGTTCTTAATAATACTTTAATTCTGTATTTTTTACTTGTTTCACAACCTGTAAGCCACCCAGAGTCACCTTGTAGGGGAGATGGGTAGCATACAAATTTAACAAATAAATAAAATAAGCTGATATGGAGGACAGATCAACAGTTAGCAGAAACATCTAGTTGCAGTTATTGTTGCCCAATGGAAGCATACCAGTTATTGAAAGCAAAGATTCATCTACTTTTGCCACACAAATATGTACCTTAGGATAATTTTTCTCAATAGCGATAGCATTTAGATTTCTATACACAATGCTTTACAGCCCTCTCTAAGTGGTTTAGAGTGTCAGCCTATTGCCCCGAACAACCTGGGTCCTCATTTTACCGACCTTGGAAGGATGGAAGGCAAAGTCAACCTTGAGCCTGGTGAGATTCAAACTGCCAAATTGCAGGCAGCCGACAGTCAGCAGAAGTAGCCTGCAGTACTGCACTCTAACCACTGTGCCACCGCAGCGCTTTTAAATTGATAAATTAATGAACAAGTATATTTTTGACTCAGTTATGTAATTTGGTTCTCTTTATCTAGTTTTAGGACCTGTGTAGAGAACAGATGTCCAGGTCAAATTTATGCAGAAATATTGAACATTCAACATTCACAAACTTTTAAACACCACTTTGTGTATCAGAATTTATTGCTTGTATTGAAGCTCTCTACAACTACCACATCTGAGTATGTACCTGTAGCGATAGTCATATTCTTCATATCTGTCATATCCTCTGTCGTATCCCCTGTCATAATAAGAATCACGGCGACGGCCAGTTCCTCCACCTCCGCCACTTTTATAACAAAAAGGGACCAGGTAAGTTATGCAGAAAGCTATGCATTTATTTAAGTTCAAGGATGAAGACAACACACAGTGTATATTACAAAGTCTCTCAATGAAGGAACTGATGAGTCACAACTGACCTAATTTCAGCAGCTATTAAAACTGGCATCAAATATCCAAAATCATTTACAAAATGTGTTCCTGAGTCTTATTCTGAGCTCAGGGAAAAAAATGAATATGCTTCAGGAAGATCACTGAAAGCCTTCCTTTTCTAGCAACATTTCTGCTCCAGTTGATTGATACGTGGTCATGTATACATGTCTGTAATATTTCTAATTGACTGTTATTCTACAATTTGTTTAATTTTATTCTTCTGTTGAATACCACCCAGAGTTGTAAGACTGGGGCCAGTTGACAAACATAGTAATCAAAGTTTCTGGTGAAAAGATGGCCAACTGATGACATGCCCAAGGAAGGATCCCTGAGGGGTTTTCTCCTGGAATATAACTTCAACTACCAAGGGAAGGAACCAGCATTCCTTTAGTTTATATGACTCTCCTGGGTTAGGGAAAGTCCTAGAATCATCCCACAATATCCTCTGATATAGCAAAAGGTCTGCAAGTAGCTTCAGGAGCTGTGCTTCAAAGCAGCCTGTGTGCAAAAGCTGAGGGGCAGGGCTGCAATCAGTTCATTGTTGAAGAAGAAGTCATTTTGGAATTTATTTTTCAAACTGACTACCTTGTACCTTTCATTTCTTAATACCGTATATACTCGAGTATAAGTCGAGTTTTTCAGCCCATTTTTTGTGCTGAAAAAACCGCCCTCGACTTATACTCGAGTCAGATTCCCCTCTGAAAAAAAAATGGTGTGGAGCTCCGAAGCTGGGCAGCCGCTTCCCTGCTTCCGTGTTTCCTTTGCAACTTTTAAGCATGGGAGGGGGAGGCTTTTCTGAGCTCTAGGCTGAAAAAGCAACGCCAGCCGAGGTCGCTCCACTCAGTTTCATTTCCTCAGCTCCAGCTGCTTTCAGTCCACTCGGGAGGAGGGGGAGGGGGAGGAGGAGGGGGAGGCTTTTCTGAGCTTTAGGCTGAGAAAGCAACGCAAGTGGAGGTCGCTCCACTCAGTTTCATTTCCTCAGCTCCAGCTGCTTTCAGTCCACTCGGGAGGAGGGGGAGGAGGGGGGGGGAGAGAGAGAGAGAGAGAGATATCATAAGAACGGCTCTTGGTTTTTTCTTGCAAGGGAGAGAGTGACTCCTGCCTACCACTGTCATCATCATCATCTTTTGCGTTAGTGAATCAATCAAACCTTTCATGATAGTGAGATCGTTTCCCAAATTTCCCTTAAATCAGGGAAGAAATCAGAAACAAACCTTTGGGCTGAGAATAAGCTTGTTCCTATGATGCCATTTTTGTTCACTTCAGTGTGAAAAGTGTGAAAAAACACACTTCTTTTTCTTCATCTTCTTGTTCCCTATTTACTGGTCTCTTTCAAAGAGGAAATTGTGAACATCAAACTTATTCTCAACTGTCCTAGTGAAAGTTTTTATTGGCATCTATTTTTATTTTTGAAATTTACCAGTAGCTGCTGCATTTCCCACCCTCGACTTATACTCGAGTCAATAAGTTTTCCCAGTTTTTTGTGGTAAAATTGGGTGCCTCGACTTATATTCGGGTCGACTTATACTCGAGTATATACGGTAATTAAGGACTATTAATCTATGTTAAGCTAAAAGAGGCTCTCTTTAGTCCTAGCCTGTTATTCCTTTTTGAAGATCTGTGCTATTTTGGGGATTTCTTGTTAAACAACAAGGAAAAAAGCTGCTAAAGCAAGCTAAAATAAGGAAGTGTGGACTATTTTTTTTTAAATGGAGAAATATAAGGGCAGAAAGTTGTGGTTCTCGTTTATTTTGTTTAGTAACTTGTAGCTTGGTCTGCTTTGCTGTGGGTGGCTAAAACTTTACTATTTGTATGACTCCTGATTGGTCAGCAATTCTTAAGTGACTTACCAAAAAGCTACTCTTTGACTAAAGAGGAAGTTAAGAAGATGGAGGAGCAAATTGTTAGAGATGTATTTCAAAAATCTTTAAATAAAATTCACCAGTTCATAGATCAGCTATGCTCCAAGGATGTTAAAAAAAACTACTTCACAGATGTAAATGTGTGTAGGAAGTTACCAAACCACCAAGGCAATTTCACAAGTAGCTGACAATGCAGAGGAGTCAATTATAACTTTGGAATTTCAGCAACTTTTAAAAGGACAAGTTTGGGACTTTTTCCTCATGGACATTAACAAAGTTGAGAAACCCTTGAGAAAAAGATACGCTTATAACTACTTGACAAATATTCCAGAGAAGAAAAAGTCTTTATTCCATGAAGACAAGTTGGAAGGAGTGACTTAAACTTAATGAGTCAATTGGAATCAGGATGAATTTCCATTGATCTGATATTTGTAATTGAAAGAAAGTTAATCTAAAGTTTGAAAATTTATTTTTCCCTTTATACATAATGCTTAAGTAATTCCTAAAATTTGTGAAATATTATTGAAAGTGTGTTGGAAGTTACGATTCACCCCTCTCCTAGGAAAAGAAAAGAAATCTTAAAACATTAGAAGGGGAAGGAAAATTCCCGTAAAAGAAAGGAAAGGTGAAAACACAAGCAGGGACAGTTTCATTAGCCCCCACATTTGCATGAGACACACTTTAGCTAGGATCCTTTCCCATAGAAATCAAATAGATAGCAAGCTACAAAAAACTTGTGAAAAGCAAAAAGCATAACAGGAAACTCAGGATATTGCAACCAGGTGCAAACTGATAGCCACAAAGGATAAGGGAAAAACAGAGATTGGACTATAAAACAATTACTCCTACCAAGATCCCAGGAAGAGATCCCAATCTCTAGAAACAGGAACTCGAACACAAATCAAAAACTTCAAAGATTCACACCTACAAAATCAAAGAAACTGAAGTGTATAAGAAAGAGGTTTTCCTACTCACTTATTAGATTAATCTCAGGAATGCTGTGGGGTTTATTCTTATTTGCCTTCCTATTAATAAACTGATTCTGGCTTCCAATGCAGCTGATCAAATGATTTTGCAGTAAAATCTCCCAGCCGGAACATTTGAAACCACAAAAGGAAAGAACTTTGCCTTTTTCCTTAAAGGACAAGGCTTCCTTTTCCTTTCCTCAATTGTATTTGAAAATATTTGTTACGAGAAAGTTAAAGAAAAATGTATTAGCTTCAAGAAAAATTTAGAGTTTTAAAAAGGATGTATACAAGAAAAAAATTTCTAGGAGGGTAACTTGGAGGGAGTAACCTAAATTTAATGAGTTAATTGGAGTTAGTTGGAATTTTAGTGGTCTGAAAGCAAACTTTAAAGTATGTATGTTAAGAGGAAGTTTTTAAAAAGATGCGTTAGAATGTTTTGATTTTAGAAATGTTTTTAAAGAAAAACTTAGTGTGGATGAAAAAAAAGTATTTTTCCCTTTAAGGTTAAATATTAAAGAATGCTGTGAATTTTGTTAATATAAATGGTGATGGTTTATAAAAATTATTAAGTGCAAATAGAAATACATATTATTTCCACAGCAAGGAAGATAAGAAGATAATATATGTTCTTTATTTGAATATCACTTCTGGATTTTGTGCTTGTGATGAAAAAAATGAAACTTTGACTTTGGTTAGATAGATTTGTTGTTATACATGTTTTCCCAAAAATAAGTCCTGGCCTTTTCTTTTGGGTCCCAAAATAAGCACCAGGTCTTATTTTCAGGGGATGTCTTACCTGCTTACCTTAGGTTTAGGATCACTGCAGTCAGGCCCCCCACGCCCTGACACCTGTTGTGCTGCTGCCTCATTTCTTCTGCGGCTGCTTGCAGCCAGATACCACGTGGCGCATTATGCTTGTGTCACTGCTCACAGGCTGTGTGGCTTGTTCCACTGGTGCCACCGCTCACGGAAGGTGGTGTGGCATGTTGCACCAATGCAGCTGCTCATGGCATGCCGCGTGGTGCCATTGTGCACACAAGCAGCGGGACCGGCACAATGCACGTGGCATCCAGCCGCAAAGGAAGTCAAGCAGTGGCGCAACAGGTGTCAGGACGTGGGAGGCCTGGCTGCAGCAGTTCTAAGGTAAACGGGTGCAGGGCGCGTGGGGGAGCTCCACCCTCACCCTGATTTTTACACATGCGCCTTGCCCCACGTACCAGACAGTGGGACGGAGTGGGTGGGGTCTTAACTAGGACTTATTTTGGGGGTACAGCTTATATTAGGTCACACGTAAAAATCAAGCTAGGGCTTATTTTTGGGAAAACACAGTAGAAATGGCTAGTTATATACTAATGTGTAAAAGTAAAATTTGAGGCTGTAATGTTATCTTGTACTGTGTTAAAAAGAGTCGGAAGTCAGTGCCTTTTTCTTTCTTCCCCTGTACCTATTTTCTTCCCTTAATTTCCTATTTTTATTTTTACTTGTATTTTATACATTCATAAAACAATAAAAGTCATATAAAAACAAATATAGTAATCAAGTAACTAAGCATATAAAAATTAGCTGATACTACAGCAGGCATATGTACTATCTCTGAAGTCCTTGGTTGGATGTAGTGAATGGAGGAGAGTTTTTCTGGCAGTTGGCAAAAACAAAACTGTGCACTGCATGTTTTATTGGTCAATTCCAAGGTACTATATATAAAAACTGCAGTACTTTGTTAAACTTGGCAGGAAGGTTACATGTGCACTAAGAATGCTCAAGTCAATTGTTAGGGAACTATATTGTATACACCTGAGGAATTGTCTCACCCCAATAGGATTGGCCCACCCCACTTGTTCTGGCAGAAGAGGCATGCTACAGACCCCATTGGTCAAGGAATTTTGGCTGGCGGGGTCCAGGAGAAGGGGCTTTTTTGCTGTAGCTCTCACCCTCTGGAGCATCATGCCCCTTGAGGTGAAATACACCCCCACCCACTTGGCCTTCCAACAGAGCTTCAAAACCTGGCTCTGCCAATTGGCCTGGCTCCCAATGGGGGCATTCCACATGGAGGTGGGTAGTGGACTAAGAAGAAGCCCCTACCCTACCCTGTTGTATTCTGATTTCTGCTTTATTTAATTTCTCTTAATTTTAATATTAATGTTTTAATGTTTCTATTTTTGCTTTTGTAAGGTATCCAGAGTCACCAGACAGTAAGATGGGCAGCATATAAATTTTATAAATAAATGTTGTTCATGGCCTGTCCTGAATTTAATGCTTCTTAACTGGATTAGGTTCTGAGGCTATTTGTAAAGGAAGGCTGCAAAAGTGAATAGAACTGTTGCTTCCATTGATTGCTATGATAATTTTCAAATCATTTATTTATTCTTCAGGAAGAGCAGAGATTACAATTGCACCTACTTCTGGAGCCCTAGGACCAAAACATAAAGAGAAACAATGGGCCTATTTTGAGTCCTATTGGTTCCCTACAGCAGAATACTGGAACTATTTGGAGTTGCATTAAAACACAATCCTTTTGAAACATTCTGATGGAACACTTCAGTGAAGTAGGTTGTTCAGAGTTTGGAAAGAATATAGTGAAATAAAGCAGTCTTGAGACTAGAACATGTTTAAAGGAATTGAACACTTCACTTGAAGTCCCATGGCAAATGGAATAATAATAATAATAATAATAATAATAATAATAATAATAATAATAATAATAATAATAATAATAACAACAATAATAATAATAATAATAATAATAATAATAATAATAATAATAAGACAGTCTTCAAATAAAAAGAATATCTTACTGAGTTGGCCTGCCCATATAGATGCCAGGGGTGGGTGTGTGCGCTCTCTTTGTGATAGAGTAATCCACCCGGATTCTTCTACCATCCAATTCCATTCCATTTGCATGTTCCATTGCCTACAAGAAAAAGTCTCTTGTAATAATAATGTTTATTCTCAATACACAAAATTAGCTTGCCTGTAGTTATTACTCTACTATGAACTAAAGCATGCTGTTTTTTCTCTAAAGGAAAAATTAAAACATCGATTTCCTGAGACACTTAAGGTTACTTAAATATGATCATTTTTAAGCCAACACAGGAAGATGCTAATGCATCACTGACACTTTGTTTCTAAGCAAGACAAAAAAATACAAATAGGCAGCTATTTTTTTTAAGTAAAGCAAACCATTCTATGATTAACTTTAATCAGTGTCACACAAGGAAAGGATGATCAGGGGCATGCAACAATGTGGTTTCTTGCTATCATTTCATGATTTTCCCATCTTCATTTACAGGGATCTAGTCTAGAAGAACTTAGTATTACTGAAGTTTCAATAATACTCAATTCTTCTAGAACAGATAAAAACACAATACAAAAACATATAACAGCATAAACTTACAAGCAAAAAGCTAAACATCTAACTTAAAAACACCCCATATAATCAACTTCTGGCCTTCACTTTCCTCATATATCCATTAACCCTCTTTTCTCTCATTCTTTTATAGAACAGATCCCTGTTTATGTGACTTTCTAATTACTATCTTCTCTACTCAGCCATCACATTACACATGCTTAATTGTAGTGGTTATATAAAAAAACGCTCAAAAGTACTAGAGAAATACACATCAAAATATTCAGAAAATCCTAAAAATAAAATTTGAACTGAACCCACAAATATTTTTATGATGTATAAATGAAAAATATCACAATTTACTAAGATACATGCTGACAGCTGCAAGAACAAATTTGGCACAACATTGGAAAAGAAAAACTTTGCCTACAATATCAGACTGGAAACTAAAAATGGAGAATATGCAATGGCAAAATTGACTCTATATATATTCAACCCTAGCCTGGTAACCTATGTTACCCATATGTTAAGATTACCCAGCCTGCTAACAAAACATTCAGAAACCAACCCACAAGCTTGGAGAACAAACCTTCACACTCATCCTACACCCAAGCTACAAATATTTGCCACTATATCGATCCGGAGATCTGTTATCGGCTACAGAGGCCTTCAGGAAAGCCTTGGTGGTTGCAGAAGAAATGGGCCGGCAAGGCAGGTGTCAGGGTGTGCGAGTTCACTTCACAAGAAAAATAGCAAGGGACTGGGTTCTGGGTTGCCAACTTAAGTATAGGTAAGAGTAATGGATACTACAGGTATTATTGTTTTGAAGGAAATTTCTGTTAGAATTTTGAGAAAAAGGAAATCTTATATTGTTCTCATAGATATCCTGATGCAGAGAAGAAATCTTATTTCACTGGGATAGACTAGAAGGGTGCTGGGTGGTTGGCAGGGCTCAGGCGAGCCCCTAGCCGTGTTGGGCCCTCCCATCCGCCCTTGTTCTATGCTTTCCCTAAATAGCTAACTTCCCCCCCACCCACGCTGCCCAGCTGAGTTCTGCACCACCCTGCTGTACTCACCGGAGCTGCCTGAGTCAATTAGCTGCCTGTTTGAAGCTGTGTTTCAGCCCAAAAGCAGTGCATGTGAGCAAAGCGAGTGTGCGACCAGCAAGCCCCTTGTCAACAAAAGTGCAGCCCACTTCTGTACTTACCTACCATGAGCAAAGATTTAGGCTGAATTCCATAGAGAATGCTAAGGACTTTTTAATCAGATATAAGCTAATCCCTGACACATGTGGAGAAACAGGTATAGAAAAGAAGTTAGTGACTGACCAAGATCAAAAACAAGTGGTTGTGCAAGACCCTAAAGTTGGTATTGAACAAAAAGATGTGGCAGAGAGAAAAAAGAAAGAAGAGGGGCTCAAGGTAGTTGTACAGGAATCTATTATGGAGCTTAAAGATGGAGATTAAGATTTTCACATGGAATGTTAATGGAGCAAATGCTCCATCGAAGTGAAAAAAAATTCACTATTTGAGGAAACTTAATTTGGATATAGTCTGTCTTCAAGAAACACATATTAAGAAACAAGACAAGAAATATTTGATAAATAAAAATCTAGGAAAGGAATTTATATCAGCTGGTGTAAAAAGATTAATGGAGTTGTTTTATATCTAAAACCCCACTTTAAACCTAAGCTACTTACAGCAGATGATCAGGGTAGATTTATAGTAGTGGAAATAGAACTTTAATGGGAAAAAATCAATAGTGGTGGGTGTGTATAGGTCAAATGATGACAGAAGCAATTTTTTTACTATTTAATGGATCAATTATCACCTTTTTCGCATGGAAATTGGTTTATGTTGGGGGATTGGAATGGAGTGACAGCACCAGTCTTGGATAGAACAGCTATTAAAGGAGTTAAACCCTCACAGGGTAAATTACCTAAGACTTTTTTTGAGATGATGGATGGATTGGTGGACTAATGCCAGAGAATATACCTTTTTCTCTGAAAGACATAATTCTTTTTCAAGGATTGACATGATATGGATATCTAAAAATCTTGTAAAAGGGGAGGGCAGAGCTGACGTTGCGGCGATCCCATGAGCTTTCCTGGAGCACGGGAGGGGGGGTGTTGAAATCTCAGCTGTCAGGTGGTCCAGCTGGACCTAAATGGTCCCGGAGGGCTGATAATTGTAGAAGGCACACTCCGTTAATCCCAGGGAATCCGCAAATTCCCTGGTGGATCCGGAGAAAGCCTTCAAAGCTGACGGCAAGGGAAAGCGGCCATTGCGAGCCGCTCCGAAGCTGGGACAGCTACCGGAAGAAAGAGAAACTGGAAAGAAGGTGTGGTTGTGCTGGGTGAGAAACTTAAGTTAAAATTAACTATTGGAGAAAGCTCCTCTGGGAAAGTGGGGAGAAGGAGAGGCTAAAAGAGAGAAGTGGAAGTGGGTTTCTTTCCACTCCACCCCCATAAGTGGTGAGGAAAGTTTGTTTTAAAGAGACAATTGAAAAAGGAACTAATTAATCATGGACAATGTAAGGGATAACATTGTTTGCCCAAACTGGTTTAGGTAAAATAATAACTATGTAATCATGGTTTGTAAGTTAAAGTGTCTGCAACTTTAAATATAGGAATGTAATTAAGGGAGTGGTTGTGAAAGCACTTTAAAAGAAGCAAGGAACGTCAGCTTGCTCTCTCTCTGGCTTTGATGATCCCTAATTACTGCATGGACTCAAGACTGAGTTACTCGAACGGGAGAGATAAACAAAGGACTGATTTGAAAGTGAACTGACAAAAGGATATTCTACACGGACTTTGCTAACTGAATATCCTTGAATGGACTGACTAAATGATACATGACTAATGGACTGTTATTTTGACTATGCTATAAACTCTAAATGGAATAAACTATATTTTGATAGCACAAGCGTATCTGTTATTTTTACTGTATATTAATAAACATACAAACTTATCTCACTCATTTATCTGTGTGCCTATCTGACTAACGCTGCACATTCTGTATAGCTTGTCTCCTTAACCCTGGTTGGGGAACTCAGGCTTAACACTGGTTTTGGGCCCAGAGGCTGCAAAGTCAGTTTAACTAGGATAAAACAGATTTATGTAAAAAGTGAGAGTTTGTGTTGTTATACGTTACAGGAAACAGACAGCTGTGTTTTATTAATTATAGTTTTATATCCATATAAGAAAACATGGCACCAGTCAATCTACAAAGTTTGTCCCTTATATCCAAGCTGGATGGAACAAACTATGTATCATGGTTGATGAAACGTAGTCTACTTCTACGAAGAAAAGGTCTGTGGAACATAATTGAAAACCCACCAAACATAGAGGAATGGGATCCAGAGGATGATGAAGATAGACTAAAAATAGAAGAATTTATGCATAAAAATCAACAAGCTATTTGCATAATAGGTTTAACACTGTCTGACCAGCAACTTGTTCATATCCACGGAGAGCAAACGGCTGTTGGGTGTTGGCAGAAGCTGAAGAGGATTTATGTTCGAGATAACGTTGGTGCACACATAAATCTAACATGGAAGCTTTTCAGGACGCATCTCCAGACGAATGGTGATGTGCTTAGTCATTTGAAAACTATGCAAAGCATTTTTCAAGAACTGCACGAGAAAGAGCTTATTTTCTCTGAACTACACCAAGTCTACATAATTCTATCTTCACTAGACGAAAGTTATGACAACTACATCACTTCCCTTGAAATTTTGCCAAAGGAAAGTTTAACTTTAACTGATATAACTGGCAGATTGATTGAAGAGGCAAGAAGAAGACTTGAAAGATATCATTTAAGGAGGGAGCAACCTCAAAAAGAAAATAATGAATCTCCTACTGCATACGCAATTAA
Organism: Hydrophis major; assembly: GCA_033807585.1. Classification (NCBI taxonomy): domain Eukaryota; kingdom Metazoa; phylum Chordata; class Lepidosauria; order Squamata; family Elapidae; genus Hydrophis; species Hydrophis major. The sequence goes on from JAUCBL010000051.1 coordinate 776,088, forward strand.
AAAGTGTTTTAATTGTGGAGGAAGAGGACATTTGGCAAGATTTTGTAAAAAAGCAAAGTGCCAGAACGCTGGCCAGAAAACTAAAAGTCATCAAAAGATAAATAAAAATTTAGAGTTAGCCATGTATACTAACGGAGCTGTAAAAAATAATTTATGGGTGGTTGACAGTGGAACATCCTACTGTATAACAAATGATGACAAAAATTTTGTTAAAATGTCCAAGAGTACACAGCAGATATCATTAGCCAATGGCTGGAAACTGAAAGCTAAAGGTCAAGGTATAGCATATTGTTCTTTTATAAAAGAGAATGTAAAAATGTGATATGTACCACAACTTAAGTTTAATTTAATTTCAGTTAGAATTTTGGTTTAACTAGGATATGTAGTTACCTTTAAAGGAGATAACTGCATAATTGAGAAAGAAGATAAGAAAATTACTGCATCTTTAAGAGGTGAATTATATGTGTTAAATGATAATGGTTTAAAGGTGGCTAACACGGTTTATGATAATAAGAAACCTCATGATGAATGTATTCACTTATTACACCGACGGCTAGGGCATTTAAATTTTAAAATGCTGAAGAGAACTGTTCAACTATCTAAAGGAATAAGTTTGAAACCTTGTAATAAGTATTTGCAATGTAATGCTTGTAATCAAAGCAAAGCTAGGGTCATACCGGATAATAAAGTTGATGGATTTACTACCAAAGAGCCTTTCGAGGTAGTATTTGCCGATTTAATAGGTCCGAAAAAACCAAATGTAGGAGGAGCTCAATACATATCAAGTATAATGGACCACAATTCTAGATATGGGTTTTACTATTTAATGAAGAGCAAAACTGAAACGTATCTAAATATCTTTAATTGGATAAAATTTGCAGAAAGGAAAACTAAAAAGAAATTAGTAACTCTTATAACAGATAATGGTACAGAATTTACAAATAATAAATTCCAGAATAGACTTAGAATGTTAGGGATTCAACATAAAAAGTCTGCACCATATTGGCCACAACATAATGCCTTTATAGAGAGACGAGGCCAAACACTACAATCAATGGCACGAACTATGATGTCTGATTCAGGATTACCTGACAATTTATGGGGAGAAGCAATAATGTGTGGTAATCATATATTAAATAATGTTGTTAATTCAACAACAGGTGAATTACCATTCACACTGTGGCATGGTACAAAACCTGATTTAAGTTACATGCACACATATGGAGCACCAGCATGGGTGCATATCCCTTCCCAACTCAAACACAAAGGACAACATACAGCTAAAAGATTATTTTTTGTTGGATATAAATCTAATCACAGATCTTTTAGATTCTGGGAACCAGGTACATCTAGAGTTTACACCAGTGCTAGTGCAAAATTCCTAGAACATGTAGGATGGAATAGATTAGAGCAAGATTTAAATAATGAAGTAATTATTGAACCCTACAAAAGGCAGAAAGATCAGACAAGTTATGAGAAGAGTCCAATTAAAGAAGAAGTCCACGAAGAGCACATAGGATCAGAACAAGAGGAAACAGTTGATCAGGAAGAGTTAGATAATCAAGAAGAGTTAATAAATGAAAGTCCACCTGTAAGTCCTGTAATACCTAGACGTACTACACGTGTAACTAGACCACCTGATAGGTATCAAGCAAGTATAGTTTGCCAAGTAACTAAAGTTCCAACTAGTCTAGATGAACTTAGGATGTATCCTGCTAAGGATCAGGAGAATTGGCAAAAGGCAATGGAAAAAGAACTAAATTCATTAAAGGTAATGAAAGTATATGAAGATGCCAAATTACCTCCAGGAGAAAAATCCATTGGGTGCAAATGGATATTTAAAGTAAAAACTGGAAATGATGGGACTGTTACCCATAAGGCTAGGTTAGAAGCTCAAGGATTTAATCAAACTGCATCTGATGACGATGAAGTTTTTGCACCAAGTCTTAAAGCAACATCTTTGAGAGCAGCTTTAGTGTGGGCAGCTAAGAAAAACTATGTCATTAACCATTTAGATGTAGAAACTGCATATCTGCATGCACCATTGAAGCACACTATATATTTGAAAAAAACAATGATTATAAAAGACAATAAAGTAAATAGTAATGATTGTTGGAAACTAAAAAGAAGTCTTTACGGATTGAAACAATCTGACTATCAATGGAACCAATATATTGTGAAAGAGTTAAACAATATAGGATTTAAATCTGGTTTAGCAGATCCATGTGTGTTTAAAAGAGAAAATAATGGAACGGTGTCATTATTGTTATTATTTACAGATGATATTGCTCTGATAACTAAGACTAATAATGAAGCTAATGAGACTATATCATTATTAGCCAAAAAGATAAAATTAAAACATTTAGGTGAAATTAAAAGGTATCTAGGATTGACAATTAACAAAACAAAAAATGGATTTAAGATATCTCAAGAAGATAAAATTTGCCAATTAATTAAAACGTATAAAATGGAACTTTGTAAAACGGCAAAGACTACAATGAGTCAGGAAGTTTGCCAAACTGATGATCAAAGTCCCAAATTTGATAAGTCCATATATCAATCTTTGATTGGTAGCTTATCATATATAAGCAATTGGTCAAGGCCAGATATAGCTTATAGTGTAAATCAGCTGGCACGTTTTAATTCAGATCTACATCAATGTCATTGGCAATCATTAAAGAGAATTTTAAGATATCTTAAAGGAACAATGAACCATGCATTGTATATAGAACCAAAGGGTGATTTGAGTCTTAGTGCCTATGCAGATGCAAGTTTTGCAACTGATATAAACACTAGAAAATCAACATCTGGGATGGCTATATTATTTGGTAAGACACTAATAGGATGGAGGTCAATCAGACAACAGCATATCAGCTTGTCCACAATGGAAGCGGAATTTTCATGTCTGTCATTACTATGCACTGACTTAATTTTGTACAAACAGTTATTATTAGACATGAGTGTAACTGTTAAAGATTCTATTACTGTGTACGAGGACAACCAAGCAGCCATAAAGTTAGCTACTAGTATTGCTGTAAAAACTAGATCAAAGCATACTGATTTAAGATACTTAAATGTTAGAGAATCTGTAAAAAATGGGCTAATTAAATTGGAATACTGCATGACAGAAGAAAACATTGCAGACCAATTTACAAAAGCTCAAGGAGTAATTAAATTTAAAGAGAGTTGTAACAAATATGATTTAAAGATGTAAATAGTTATATTTATTATTATTACCTAAAAGGGGAGAATGTTAGTGATAACATTGTTTGCCCTAACTGGTTTAGGTAAAATAATAACTATGTAATCATGGTTTGTAAGTTAAAGTGTCTGCAACTTTAAATTTAGGAATGTAATTAAGGGAGTGGTTGTGAAAGCACTTTAAAAGAAGCAAGGAACGTCAGCTTGCTCTCTCTCTGGCTTTGATGATCCCTAATTACTGCTTGGAATCAAGACTGCATTGCTCGAACTGGAGGGAAACAAAGGACTGATTTGTAAGTGAACTGACATAGGATATTCTGCACGGACTTTGCTAACTGAATATCCTTGAATGGACTGACTAAATGATACATGACTAATGGACTGTTATTTTGACTATGCTATAAACTCTAAATGGAATAAACTATATTTTGATAGCACAAGCGTATCTGTTATTTTTACTGTATGTTAATAAACATACAAACTTATCTCACTCATTTATCTGTGTGCCTATCTGACTAACGCTGCACATTCTGTTTAGCTTGTCTCCTTAACCCTGGTTGGGGAACTCAGGCTTAACAGACTTCTTGGAAGAAATTTGGTGTTGAAGCTGGACTGGACATGTTGGAATAACTAAAAATATTGGATAGTGTTAAAACTGAGATTTAGATTTTTGTTTTTCTCTTGTTTTCAACTATAAACTACAAAAAGATAAAGAACTATACTTTATGTTGGGATAATATAAGGAAGAGAAAAGAGAAAGGAGAGCAACAGTGTCACCTGCAGGTTGAAGTGAAAATAGAAGATTGAAAAGAGAAAATACGACCTTGGTTACATGGGAATGGAAAGATAACAGGATTATTTTGTCTGAAGGTGAAAGATAAAGAGTTGATCACTGAAACCTTTGTTTTGAACAGTGTAACTCTTGGAACTTAATGAAAACAAATCAGACAAATGAGAACTAAACACTAAAAGATTCCCTTTCTCTTGGACTACTTTTTTTTCTGGTGCCTTTGAGTTTGTTCTGTGAAATCTCTTTTTTTAAAATCCTGGAAATACAACAATAGAGGATTGAATGCTGAGGATTGGTGGGCCAATCTGGATTACAACTTGTTATTTGGATTTTTCCCCCTTCCTCTTTTTTTTTGTTTCTTCTTTTGGTTGCTTTTTGTATTTACTACTCCTAATAAAATTTGGATTAAGGTAAGAAACACCTGAAGAAAAAGAACTCTGGATTTTGATGAGAACTGATACTTTTACCCCTTTCTTGGATTACAATTGAATTTCCTTTTTTTCTGGTTGGAAAGATAATAATTGAGGATTGAACACTGAGGGTTGGTGGGCAGGGATGGGATCCGACTGATATAACTACCGGTTCTGTCTATTAGCGTCACGCACGCATGCGTGAGACGTGCAAGTTGTGCGAGTGCAATTTACAACCTGCTGAGCTGCCCGGACATCTGAGTAGCACTGCATGCAAGTGCGCAGCAGTTGGAAAAGCCCTTGTTTCCTGCTTTTTCAACTGCAGCTGTGTCGCGCAAAGCAGCTGCAGTTGAAAAAGCAGGAAATAAAGGTCAGGCAAGAGCCCAAGCGGGCGGGCAGGCCAAAACAGCAGCAGACATAGAACCGGTTCTATGTCTGCTGCTCTTCGGAGCAACCGGTTCTACAGAGGTGGACAGAACCAGTAGAAATCCACCCCTGTTGGTGGGCCAATTTGGATTACAATTTGCTACTTTCCCTTTTTTTCTTTTTGTTTCTTCTTTTTGTTCCTCTTTTTTTCTATTACCAATAAAACATTTGGATTAAGGTAAGATGAACCTGAAGAAAAAGAAATTTGGACCTAGACTAGTTCATACTTTCATTTCTTGAGAGTGAGATAAGAAGAAATCAGATGTTGTAAGGAAACTGCAGAGAGACAGACAACAAAAAGAAGAGGAAGCAGATTGAGAAGAAAGAGCAATAAGAGAAGGAACGAAACCAAAAAAAACAAGAGAGACAAGAGTGACAAGAGCGACAAAACATTATTATAAATAAAGACATGGAGGAAGAAATAAAATTGATATCAATCACCATAAATGGATTGAGTTCAGCAATGAAAAGGAAAATGACTTTTAATAAATTAGAAAAATTAAAATTGGACGTTTTCAAGAAGTACATATTAAAAAGCAACATAGCAAAGTACTGGACTATCCTAAAATTGGGAAACTATATGCCTCCCTCCCAAACCAAAGCAAAAGAGGATTGGCACTTTACATTAAAGAGAAAATAAATGCAAAACAATTTTTTTATGGATGAAGAGGGGAGGATTTTGATGGTGGAGATAGCGATGAATTACAAACAGATACTCTTAGTGGCAATATATGCACCAAACAATAATCAAGAGGATTTCTATAATAAACTTCATAAAGAAAAAACAGAATTGGAATATGAAAATATATGTATTCTAGGAGACTTCAATACAATAGTAGATGTGGAATTGGACTATAAAACCCAAAAAATAAATAAACCAAACAGGAAAACATTAGCAAAAACCTTTTTTTTAAATGGCAGAAGAGTTAGCTATCCAGGACTCTTGGAAAGAAACACATTCCAAGAATAGTCAATACACATTCTATTCCAACAGACATCTGTCCTGGTTTAGAATTGATATAATGTGGGCATCAACATAAATAATAGCTAACATACAAGAAATAAATATTGAAACAAGCACTTGGGCAAACCATAATCTGATAAGAGTCATATGGAAAAGACTAAAAAAGAGGTCAAGATGGACAATGAACGATTCAATATTGAAAGAAAATGAATTTATCCAATTTATGGAAAAAGAATTGGACTTTTTCTTTCAAAGAAAATAGAAAAGAAGAAATGTATGGGACACAGCAAAGGCATTAGAGGGTTAACTATAACCATACACAGGAAAGAGAAACAGATAAAAGCAAGAAATACAAAAATCACTAGAAGAGGAATATCAGAGATTAGAGAAGGAATTGCATTAAAACCCACAAAAAAGAACATAAAAAATCAAATGAATCTAACAAAACACAAATTAGACTTAATAGATAAAGAAGAACTAGCACAGAAAATTAAAAGATCTAAGCAAAACTTTTTTGAAAATACAAACAAGCCAGGAAGATGGCTGGCATACAAATTGAAAAAAGAAAAAGAAAAGAAATGGATTAATCAACTAACAGATGCCAAAGGAACTCTTTATTATAGAAATGAAGACAAAAAGGAAATAATACAAAAATACTGTATTATGAAAAATTATATGATCAAAAGATAATTCCAGAAGGAAAAGTTTAACAGTATTTAGAAGAAGCAGATCTACCTAAAATACCAGAAACATTTAAAACAACACCAGAAAAAAGGATAACAATGATGGAAGCAATAAAAGGACAAAAGATCAGCAAAACACCAGGTCCAGATGGACTACCAGCAGAATTATTTAAAACCTTACAGAATTCTTTTTGTGACATAATGTTGGAAGTGTTCAATGAACTACTGATAGAGGTAAAAGTACCAAAATCATGGACAGAAGCATACATCACTCTCATACAGAAAGAAGAGTCAGACTTACAACAGATAAAAAATTACAGACTGATATTCTTTATTGAATGTGGATTATAAAATATTTGCTTCAATAATATGCAGAAAGACTTAGAGATTCTTAAATCAATTTATACATACAGACCAAAATGGCTTTCTGCATAAGAGACAAATAAAAGACAATATGAGAATAATTTTGAACACTCTGGAATACTATGAAGCACATCCAGAAAAACAAAGGGTGTTGATATTCTTAGACGCGCAGAAGGCGTTTGATAACATGAACTGGCAATTTATGCTAGCACAACTCAAAGAAATGGACTTTGGGGAGAGGTTTATTAAGATGATTAAGATGATGTACCAGAAACAAATTGCAAAAGTGATGGTAAATGGAGATATGACCGAAAAGGTTAATATTAAGAAGGCAACAAGACAAGGTTGTCCCTTGTCACCATTGCTATTTGTATTGACATTAGAAGTATTAAATAGAAACATCAGACAAGATGGGGAGATAAAGGGAATGGAAATAAAAAAGGAAAAATATAAATTACAGGCATTTGCAGATGATTTGGTTTTTATACTAGAGGAACCACAAGAGACAGGACCGAAGTTAATTGGAAAAATAGAGGAATATGATGAAGTGGCAGGATTGAAAATAAACAAGGGGAAGACTAAGATCTTAGTGAAAAATGTTGCAGAAAAACAGAAGAAAGAAGTAATGGAAGGACTAGATATTCAGACAGGGGTGGGATTCAAATTTTTTAACAACCGGTTCTGTGGGTGTGGCTTAGTTGGTGGGCATGGCTTTGTGGTCATGTGACTGGGTGGACATGACCAACTCGACATCACTCACATCGAGGGGTGCTTCTCCTCACCTGGCCACTCGTGACTGTGACGATGCTGCAATGGTCGTAAGTGTGAAAAATGATCATAAGTCACTTTAATCAGTGCCATTGTAACATTGAATGGTCACTAAATGAACTGTTTTAAGTCAAGGATTACCTGTACAAAAATACAAAAAGCCTCGTTGCTTGCAAAAAGCTGCCCTAAATATCAATCATTAGATTAAAAATACCTGCAAGTCAGAGTTACAAAATCAGGCAGGGTGCCAGAGCATCTTGAGGAATTAAAATAGTTAAAATGCAGTGATAACTATCAGCAGCCAACTCTTGCTCATAAAGTGAAACCCTTCAGCAGAGAGGTCATTTAAGCTCTCCAGAAAGAGCACACGCAGGAGAAGCAATCCTTAGATCCATTTGCACCATTTAAAGATACCAGCTGGTCTCACTCACCCCACAAGATATCCTAAGGAAATCATCCAGATTTAAGGAAAGGTCACTTGTGCCCCTGCCCCCCTGAAAGGTACTAAAAAAATCAGTGCCAAGCTTGCATCCTGCCTCTTGGAAGTACACCCCAAAAGGACAGTGCCAGAAACCATTAAAGCAGTGAAGACCCCCTCCCCAGATAGAAAAAGAAACCATGAGGCAGGAAAAAATTCAAACACAATACAAATAATTAAATCACAACAGTAGCTGTTGCTTGTTAAACCAATTACCAGAACAAACAGACACAGGAACTAGCTAGATTTCTCAACCCAGTTTTTTTTTCAGGGACAGAGATTAACCCTTTTCCTTCCAAACAAAGCTGAATAGGGAAAATTATCACATCAATAAACACAGGATTAAACGTCACCAAAAACCAGTTTTAGACTAAAACTCAGAAAGGGTATGTAAACTCATGTTTGAATGTCAATCTTTCTAGCTAGCCAAGAAGCCTTGCTGAATGTCACTCATCTTGGTTCCTTGTCATTAAAAGCTTCTTTCCTGCAGCTCTAGTTCGTTATTCAATTTTTTCTTCAAAGTGCTAACTCCAACAGGGGAGTATTTCCTCCCAACAGCAATGTAAAAAGCTTAAAACAACCCTTCCCCTTTAAGAAAGTCAAGCTGTCAGGTTTCCAATGGCTACACATGTCAATTTCAGGCTGACACAAGCAAAGTACCAGCAAAGGAGAAAAAAAAAACTCCAGAGAAGCTCCGGAGACAGGAAGTCTAGTCCTGCCAAGCATGTAATAAGGGCTAAAGGAGAGGCAGTTTCTGGAAGCTACAACACCAGAATGTAAGGAATGCCTTCCTTACAGGATTAAGCCTGTAAAGTGGAATAAACAAAAGGAGATTTCTTCTAACAACTGGTTCTCCAAACTGCTTGGAAAGTTAACAACCGGTTCTAGCAAATTGATATGAACCGGAAGAATCCCACCCCTGTATTCAGTTTACTCAGAAAATAAAATACTTAGGAATTCAATTGACAGCAAGATGTGTAATGATTAAGAAAGATAACTATTTATTATAAGTTGAAACAGCAAATTAAGATAGATCTTGAAAAGTAGAAAAACTTGCAATTATCCCTAATAGGAAGAATAACAACAATTAAAATGAATATACTACCTAGACTATTATATCTGTTCCAAACTATTCCGATAAAACTGGAGAAAAAATATTTTGAAGAGCTAAATAGAATAATACTAAAATATATATGGCAAGGGAAAAAAGCAAGAATCAATTTTAAAACGTTGCATGATACAAGAACTAGAGGAGGGTTTGGATTACCCAATTGGGAATATTACCAAGCTGAGGTGCTAACATGGATGAAGGAGTGGATTGTATTGAGGAATACAAGGTTATTGACGCTGGAGGGACATGATAGCAGGGATAGCAGCTTTTTATGGTAGGGGAAAATGAGATACATGGTTACTTTCAAATGCACTATAACAGAAATGCTTTATTGTTAATTTGGGAGAAAACGAGAGAACAACATTATTTGAAGATTCCAAGTTTGGCTTTCGACAATGTAAGCTGTTGAGGTAATTCCCCGTTAGGAGAATCAGCGCACACAGGGAGACGTAGTGAGAGTGGTGAAGAATAACACACAAACAGCACACAGATACACTGTATAGTAAAATGTAGGTTTTTACTTCCAATAAACGCTTAAGCAAAGTCCAAAACAAGCAGTCCAAGTCATTCACAGTTAAAGCAGTCAGTTTTCAGTCCAGGGATAATCCAAATAACAAAGTCCAGTATCAAAAAGAGTTCAGTAACAGACTTACATCAAATCCAAGAATAACAGTCAATCGGAACGGCAACACTCTCCAGAACAACAGAACAGGACCTAAACAACCCAGGTTTCTGGCTCCATCTTATGGCCATTTCAGGAACCACACCCAATTACAGTTTTAGCATTCTCTTAAAGCAGGGGTAAGGAACGTTGGCTCTTTTATCACTTATGGACTTCAACTCCCAGAATTCCTGAGGGAGCCATAAAAGGTTCCCCATCCCTGGCCTACTGGTTTTTTCAGTTGTGAGGGAAATCAATTTTTGACTTGAATGGGACTGTTTAATATACAAATGTAGGACATATTTTTATATATATTCTTTGTATGTCCTACATTTGTATATTAAACAGTCCCATTCAAGTCAAAAATTGATTTCCCTCACAACTGAAAAAACCAGTAGGCCAGGGATGGGGAACCTTTTATGGCTCCCTCAGGAATTCTGGGAGTTGAAGTCCATAAGTGATAAAAGAGCCAACGTTCCTTACCCCTGTCTTAAAGAGACAGTATAAAAATGTCTATCCTGGTTTATATATTTTCCCACCCAAGTATTAGGTGACTTACATTCCTAACATAAGCGCTTATACATCCAAATGTTATTAATAGGGGAAATATTGTTAGATACAAGGATATTTTGAATAAAAAGGGTGAGCTGAAAATGAAACAAGAATTAAATGAACAAGGGTTTGATATGGTTTGGTATTCATATATGCAAATACATTCTAGATATGAAAAAGATGTGAAAACAGAGGGTTTTTATAAACAACTGACAGAATTGGGTAAAATACTAACAGAAATAGAAGAAAAACTGATAAAAAAATTGTACAATTACTTATTGGGAATTAAACTGGAAGCAGAACAAGTGAAGGAGATGATAGTGTGGGCAAAAATTTTTGGTAATGTGATAGAACTAGACAAATGGCAGAACCTCTGGGATAGAAATTATAAATTAACAATGTCAACAGCATATAAAGAAAACTTACAAAAGATGTTTTACTGATGGAATTTTGTGCCAGCAAGACTGGCAAAAATGTTTAAAAATAAATCAGCTAAATGCTGGAAATGCTACCAGACACCCGGAACATATTACCACATGTGGTGGACATGTGTAGAAGGTAAGAGAGATTGGACAAAAATACACATATGGTTGGAAAAGATGATAAAGCAACATAGAGACCTAAAACCTGAAATATTTTTGTTAGGGATGATACCTGAAAATTATAGTAAAGACATATTTAATTATTCATGTATTAACTGCAGCTAGAATAGTATTTGCTCAAAACTGGAAAAGTGATTCCAATAGAAGAGAATATGATCAGGAAAACATTAGAATGTGCAGAAATGAATAGATTAAGACTGGCAATTAAAGAAAAAGAACAAACTGCATATTATATGATATGGGAATTATTTTATCAATGGTTGGAAAAGAAAAATGCAAATTAGAAATTAAGTATACGAAGATATATATGTGTGTGTGTGTGTGTACGTATGTATGTGTGTGTGTGTATGTATGTGTGTGTGTGTGTGTGTGTGTGTGTGTATATATATATATATATATATATATATATATATATATATATATATATATATTTCTGAGGTTCTCACGGGTATTTGTATGTGGATCTTTCGTTATTCGGGTTTTCTCCCGCGGAAGATTGGAAGTATCTAGGCAACGTTTCGATGAAGTCTCATTCATCATCTTCAGGCTTGGTCTTCAGCTCTGTGCTTCTCAGAGTGATGTGAGCTTGCAGCTGCTTCTTCCTTTTAACTGCTAGTGGGGGTGTGACTTGATTGGGTGGGGGCTTGGCTGTGTTCTGATTGGGTGGGGGTGTGTTCTCATTGGTTGGGGGTTTGGCTGTGTTCTGATTGGTGATCTTGCTGTTTGGCTTCGAGTTCGCGGTCGTGCTGCATCTTCATGGTGGGGGTCAGTTCGCTTCATGTTTGGCTCAGAGGGGTTTGAGGTGTTGGATCAGGGAAGAGGTCGGTTCTTCCTTTTTGATTGAGTTCTTATGTTCTTCAATGCGTGCACTTATTCTTCTGTTCGTTTGTCCAATGTATGTGGTGGGGCAGGCAGTGCAAGGGATTTCGTTGGTCAGATCTAGGATGTGCTTGGGGGGCTTGTATTTGTTTTGGATGGCTATCAAGGCTTCTTTTATTGGCACTTGGGTGAAGAGGGATATGACATCAAAGCTCACTAGTAGGTCAGTGGGTTGTAATAAAAGAAGCCTTGACAGCCATCCAAAACAAATACAAGCCCCCCAAGCACATCCTAGATCTGACCAACCACTGCCTATCCAATACATACTTCACCTACAATGGACAAAAATACAAACAAATAGAAGGAGCACCCATGGGATCACCCCTCTCACCTGTCATCGCTAACCTCTACATGGAACACTTTGAAACACAAGCTCTAGAAAAATATGATCACAAACCCAAACTCTGGCTCAGATACGTAGATGACACCTTCATAATCTGGCCACACGGGAAAGAAAAACTGAACAACTTCCTCACACACCTCAACAGCCTGCACCCCAAAATACAATTCACCATGGAAACAGAAGCTAACAACCAACTTCCCTTCCTGGATGTCTTGGTATACAAAAAATCCAATGGCTCCTTAGGACACACCACCCACCAGAAGAAAACACATACAAACCGCTATCTACACGCACTCTCACACCACCACCCAGCACAGATCAATTCCGTAGCCGAGACACTCATCTCCAGAACAAAATGCTTAGCCAACGAACAAAACCTAGAGACCGAACTACACACTCTCACTGGCATGCTGACAGCCAATGGATTCCAAAGAAAGAAGATCACCCACCTAATCCAAAAAGAAACCCCAACCAAAATCCAAGACAGAGAACAAGAGAATGGCAAAGCCCTCCTCCCATATATAAAAGGCACTACAGACAAAATCAGCAAGATCCTCCAAAAGCACAACATTAACACAGCATTCTGCACAAACAGAAAGATATCCACCATCCTAAGAAACCCTAAGGACAAAACCGAGTTAGAAAATCAAGGAGTATACGAAATCCCTTGCACTGCCTGCCCCACCACATACATTGGACAAACTAACAGAAGAATAAGTGCACGCATTGAAGAACATAAGAACTCAATCAAAAAGGAAGAACCGACCTCTTCCCTGGTCCAACACCTCAAAGCCACAGGACATGAGATTGACTTTAAAAATACCAGAACTATCACCAAAACTGAACACTTCAGCAGCAGAATAATCAGAGAAGCCATAGAGATAGAAAAATGCCCACACAGCATGAATAAACGAGATGATACCTCCCGCCTACCAGCCATTTGGAAAACCGCCCTCATGAACAGACGAGTACCTAACATGAAGAATGACACCAGACCCACACCCCTGAGAGCCACACAAGATGCCACCACCACACTTCCACATAGAAAGCAGACTCACACCCACACAGAAGATGAGACACAGCCACGGACCAGAAACCGCACTGCAGCTGCATCACTACCCACTTCAAACCCCTCTGAGCCATACATGAAGCGAACTGACCCCCACCATGAAGATGCAGCATGACCGCGAACTCGAAGCCAAACAGCAAGATCACAGCTCACCAGCTCAAATCCCCTAGCAACTAAGACTAGCCTGAGCATAACCAAGCCCCCACCTGAACAGAACATTCCTCCAGCCAATCAGAACACAGCCAACCCCCCAACCAATCAGAACACAGCCAAACCCCCAACCAATGAGAACACACCCCCACCCAATCAGAACACAGCCAAGCCCCCACCCAATCAAGTCACACCCCCACTAGCAGTTAAAAGGAAGAAGCAGCTGCAAGCTCACATCACTCTGAGAAGCACAGAGCTGAAGACCAAGCCTGAAGATGATGAATGAGACTTCATCGAAACATTGCCTAGATACTTCCAATCTTATGCGGGAGAAAACCCGAATAACCAAAGATCCACATACAAATACCCGTGAGAACCTCAGAAAATATATATATATATATATTTTCTTAAATTTTCGCGGGTACTTACATGTCTGGCATTCAGCTTTGTTCGGGTATTTTCCCATGTCATAATAGTGGTGCTTTTAAAGTTGTAGCAACGTTTCAGCAGAATCTCATCTGCCATCATCAGGCTTCTGTATGGTGTTTGTGTGTGACTCACAGACAAACACCATACAGAAGCCTGATGATGGCAGATGAGATTCTGCTGAAACGTTGCTACAACTTTAAAAGCACCACTATTATGACATGGGAAAATACCCGAACAAAGCTGAATGCCAGACATATATATATATATATATATGGTATTCAGCTTTGTTCGGGTATTTTCCCACGTCATTGTAGTTGTGCTTTTAAAGTTGCAGCAACATTTCGGCAGAACCTCATCTGCCATCATCAGGCTTCTGTATTGTGTCCATCTGTAAGTCACAAAGAGCCACAAAACAGACAGAAGATATTAGAAACACCAATCAAGCAGAACACAGCAAACTCCAAGACCAATAAACACAGACCAAGATTCCCAACCAATCAGGATGAAGAAAAAACCATTCTAGCACAGCAATAGGCTGCCCCAAATTTAAAATTGAAACAACTGTGGGGGCCTGACTCACAGATGGACACAATACACAAACCTGATGATGGCAGATGAGATTCTGCCGAAACGTTGCTACAACTTTAAAAGCACAACTACAATAACGTGGGAAAATACCCGAACAAAGCTGAATAACATACATACATACATACATACATACAAAATCTCACAAGCAGATAAAATTAACCAATTTCTAAAATGGAACTTTGTAAGCCGGCTAAAACACCAATGAGCCAGAAGTTTAGCCATAGTGATGTACAAAGTCCTGTTTTTGATAAGAACATTTATCAGTCCTTGATTGGTAGTTTATCTTATCTCAGTAATTGGTCAAGGCCAGATATGGCATTCTGTGTTAACCAATTAGCTAGGTTTAATGCTGAGCCAACTGAAAAGCACTGGCAAGCTGCTAAGCGTGTGTTAAGATATCTGAAACAAACAATGCATTATGCATTGTATTTGGAGCCTAAGGATGAACTGAGTTTAACTGCATATGCTGATGCAAGTTTTGCTACAGATGTAAATACATGTAAATCTACATCGGGTACTGTGGTATTATTAGGAAAGGTGTTGATTGGATGGAGGTCTATTCAACAGAAACATCTAAGTTTGTCAACAATGGAGGCTGAATTCTCATGTTTGTCTTTATTATGTACAGATTTAGTTTTGTATAAGCAATTATTGATTGATATGGGAATTGATGTAACAGATCCTATTGTTATTTACGAAGATAACCAATCAGCAATACAGATGGCTTCAAATCTTGCTGTAAAGACAAGAACAAAACACACATATTTAAAATATTTAAATGTGAGACAATGTGTGCAAAGTAAGATGATTAAGCTGGAATACTGTATGTCAGAAAATAACATCGCAGATTATTTTACAAAAGACCAAGGCTCTATAAAGCATCAGGCTTGCTGTGAGGATTATGGACTTGGAATGTAAGGTTGTATGTATTGTCCTACCCAAAGGGGAGAATGTTAGGAATGTAAGTCACATAACAGTTGGGTTGGAAAATATATAAACCAGCTTAGACATTTTAATACTGTCTCTTTAAGGGAATGCTAAAATTGTAATTGGGTGTGGTTCCTCAAACACCCATAAGATGGAGCCAGAAAGCTGGGTTGTTCTGTGCTGTTGTTGCTGAGAGTGTTACCTTTCCTGCATTTCCCTATTGACTGTTACTGATCATCGTGATTCTTGGATTTGATGTGAGTCTTTTACTGAACTGTTTATGATACTGGACTTTGTTATTGGGATTATCTCTGGACTGAAAACTGACTGCTTTAACCGTGAATGACTTGGACTGTGTTTGGACTTTGCTTAACCGTTTACTGGAAGTAAAACCTACATTTTACTGTGGCGTGTAGCTGTGTGCTGTTTGTGTGTTATTCTTCACCACCCTCACTACGTCTCCCTGTGTGCGCTCATTCTCCTAACGGGGAATTACCTCAACAGGATGTATGAAGATTTCACCCTTGGACCATTTAAAATATTAGATTGATTAAATTCAGGACACAAACATCCTTGGATATTGGATATTGGTTTTTTTAGTTTGAAAAGTGGCTTTGACTTGGATAAAGGACAGTTGGACAATTGGCTGGGAAGAAATAAAAGAAACAAAAACAAAGATGAGTGAAATTTGCAAAGAAATTGTGTTGGATTTTCAGGAAATAAAAGATACACTGACAAGAGGATTTGGGAACATTTTGAATAAAATAAAAAACATGGACGCAGAGCTGGAAACTGAGATACAAATGTCAAGAAAGCAGGAGGACCAGGAAGAGGAGGAGCCAACTGAAAGAGGAACTAAACATAAAAAGCAAATGAAAATAAATATAATGATTGATGTAAACCAAGGGGAGAGTACTATAAAGGAAATGAAACAGGAATTGGGAATTGCAAAGAGAAACCTTTGGGAGAAAGATAGGCGTGAGAGTAGATAACTTGGAAATGAGGCAATGGAACATAATAGAGAAGGAAGAAACATTTTAAGAGGAAAGGTCAAAAAGGGGTAGATAGAAACAGAAATATGAGAGAGGAATATGGGAGACAAGCTAAAAAGTGAAAAACCACAGCTTTAATGCAAATAAGAGATGATGGTTAAAAAAAAAAGAAAAGAAAAACATTGTGAAGTATTATACAAGACAATGAAAGGCAAAATTTAATAAAAATATAATGGCATTATTAGAATTGTATAAATTGTTAAATGTAAGAATGATGAATGTTATTTTTATTTGTATTAAAATGTGACTAGAAAGGGGAATTTTTCTTTTTTAAATATAGTGGCATACTCAGAAATTAATAAGGGGATAGATAATAGAAATTTATAATTTAATATAAATTTGTGAAATGCTATTAGAATTATAGGTAAACACTGAAAATATGATTAATATATAACTGGTAGTAAAAGGAGTGAGGTTAAGAATATAGAAATTGACATAAAAATAATACTGTAATACAGAATAATTAAGATTGATAATTTAATAATTATATGTATTAATATCAAATCTGAAAAATTGTCAACTATATTAAGAGGAATATTGTCATATTTGTATCAAAATGTAAGACACTACGGAACCACACTGCTCACACATTGATTTTTGTTGTAACAAAAAATAAAAAAATTATTGCGAAAAAATAATAATTTTTTTAGATGCAGAGAAGGCCTTTGACAACCTGAATTGGGGCTGTATGGACCTGAATTGGAGTGAATTTTATTCAAGGAATTAAAGTGATCTTACATGTCACAGAATGCAAAAATCATCATAAATGATGACTTAACTAATTCATGAAAAATTCAAAAGGGTACAAGACAAGGATGCCCCTTGTCCCTGCTGCTGTTTATTTTGGTTTTGGAAGTCTTAAATAGAGATATTAGACAGGATGATAAGGGGTATAAATATTAAGAAAGACGTTTATAAATTGAGAGCCTTCCCTGATGATTTATAGTTTTTATTTTTACAAGATCCAAAAAAATAATATAGAACACCTGATGAGGAAACTGAATGGGTTTGGGGCTTTGGCAGGTTTCAAAATAAACAGAAAACAACAATGTTGACTAAGAATATGTCTTCTCAGGATAGTAATATAGTGAATAAAAAGTTGGGCTTTAGGGGTGAGAAAAAGGTGAAACATTTAGAGGTTAAGTTGACAAATACAAACATAAAACTGATTGAAAATAACTACGTTCCTCTTTGGAGGGATATTAAACAAGTTTACAAAGATGAGATAAGTTGCATTTATCATTATTTTGGATATAATGTGATGTTTGAACAATATGTGGACGAAGGGTTTAAATTTTAAACTAAATTGTAATTTAAAAGAGAATTTTTATAAGATGATGTATTGTGGGTATTCAAACACCACATAAGCTATCTAAGATGTATAAAGGTATGTCAAATTAATGTTGGAAGTGTAAAAATAAAGAAGGGACTTTTTATCATCTATGGCGGACATGTGATAAAGCAAAAACATTTTGGAGTACAATTCATACTCTAATACAGAAAATTCTGAAAATGGAGATAGAAATGAAACCAGAAATTTTCCTTTTGGGACTAATGGAAAAAGAACTGGAGAAAAAAATTGGAACTTTGCTGCTACATATGTTGACAGCAGCAAGACTATTGTATGCACAAAAATGGAAAGACACTTCGATACCTACCATGGAAGAATGGCTGCAGAAGTTGACGGAGTTGGCTGAAATGGCAAAACTGACTACCCTGATTAAAGAAAAAAAAACATAAGTACTTTTGTTTCCACATGGAAACTGCTTCTGAATTTTGTGCTTGATGTGGAAAAGAATGTAACTTTGACTTGGGTTTTATAGATTAGATTGATTGATCTTTATAGAAATGACTTATTCATGTGTCTGGAAAAACAAAAAGCTGTGGTTTGATGTTAATGTCCTATTCTACCGCAACAGAGTTGAAGTCAATGCTTCTTTTTCTTTTCTTTTCCTTACCTTTCCTCACTTCTCTCTCCCCCTTCCCCTCCCCCATTTCACTGCTTTTATTTACTTTTGTATTTTGCATTTGATAATACTTTATAACCTAATTAAAAATGTTTGGGGAAAAAACAACAACCTGAAACTTGGATTTGATACTGACATAATTCTTAGCTCTAAGGATTTAACATGCCCACTATAATATCAATAGAAACATAAAGTAGAATATTAAACACAAGAATAAAAAATGTCTCAAATAACTCAGAAACTGAATGATTAAAAATTTCACCTATAACAAATGTCGTATCAATTTACAAGTTTACCATACATCTCCTTTTTTAAACAGTTTCAAAAGATGTCCAATTGGCATTAGATTTGAAAATACAGTTTTTATAGAGATTTTATGTAGAATTTAACTATAACTAGAGAGAATTTTATGCAGAAGAGGACAAAGATCATATATTCACATTTCTTCCTAATCTTCCAAAATATCTCAGTAATAATAAACATAAAAGTCTTCTTCTAGTTGAGCTTAGTTCCTGGTGCCTTAAGATATCTACAGTATGTGTCTTCACAACAATATAAAAAGAATTTGTTACAATTTGTTTCTTTTTTAACCTTCCCCATTTAACCAATAGCTCTGGCTTTTTTGGTAATTTCCCATGCAAATACTAACCAGGCCCAAGTCTGCTTAGCCTTTTGAGCTCAACAAAGGTTAGCTGGATGCTGCTACCTAGCTGGATTAATAATAAATTCCAGTCCCAATTGTGGTCATAATTTGAGGACCTGCATGTAACATACTGACCCACATCCAGGATGCATCCTTTCCTCTTCAGAATAGTTATTAGCTTTAATTGGGTTGAACAATGAAACCTGACATATAAGGTTGTTTTTTTCAAAAAAACATAATATTAACCATATATTTAGGATCCTATATAAGCTAAACTATAGTTAGTCATCAAAACAAGCTGTTTATTTCATTCACTGCAATATTATGTAAAATTATATATGATTACAGAAATTAAACATTTATCAAGTACTGTCAGTGTTAACAAGCACCTTTGCAAAAAGTCTAATATATTCAGAAAAATGTTTTACCTCTTTAGAATCATCTATTCTTTCAAAGTAAACAAAAGCAAATCCTCTTGATCGCCCAGTCCGTTGATCATATACCACATTGACTCCACTCAATGGTCCATAACGGGAAAAAACTTCACGAAGATCCCTCTCAGTAGTATATAAGCTGAGGCCAAACACTCCAAGGCATGTATTAGGATCTGGATTAGCCTAAAATATACCAAGTTAAACTATTACATTTCTTATTGCTGACCATTAAAGCAATTACTTCATTTATACAGGTCGTCCTTGACTTACAATCACAATTGAGCCCAAAATTACTGTTGCTAAGCAAAGCACTTGAGTTTTGCCCCATTTTATGATTTTTTTTTGCCAGTTAAGTGAATCACTGAAGTTAAGTGACTCATGCAGTTGTTAAGCAAATCTGGATTCCCCCATTAACTTTGTCAGAAGCTGGCTGGGAAGGTTACAAATGATGATGACGTGACCCCGGGACAGTGCAACTCTCATAAATACATGCCAATTGCCAAGTGTCTGAATTTTGACCATGTGACCATTGGGATGCTACAATGGTGGCAAGTGTGAAAAATGGCCATAAGTCTGTTTTTTTCAGTGCTGTAATAACTTCAAATAGTCACTAAACAAATAGCTGTGTTGAGGGCTACCTGTACCTACATTCTTGTCCCAGGAACAGAGACAGCAAAATATTCCACGAAGTTGCACATTCTGAGCAGCATATAAATGGAAAAGAAATATGATTTGTTGGTACAGTGAATATAAAAAGTCTATACAACCCTGTTAAATTGCCAGGTTTTGGAGGTTTAAAAAAAAGTTAGACTGAGATAAATCACTTCAGAATTATTCTCCACCTTTAATATAATTTATAAACTGTATAATTCAATTGGAAAACAAACTGAAATCTGTTAGGTGAGTAAAACAAAAAACTCATAGTAATGTGGTTGCGTTAAGTGTGCATACCCTGAAACTAACACTCTGTTGAAGCACCTGTTGATTTTCTGACAGCAGTCAGTCATTTGGGGTAGGAGCCTATCAGCAGGGCACATCTTCGCCTATTCTTCCTTGAAAAAGTGCTCCAAATCTGTCAGATTACAAGGGCATCTCCTGTACACAGCCCACAGGTTTTAAATTGGATTCAGGTCCGGGCTCTGGCTGGGCCATTCCAAAACTTGGATCTTCTTCTGCTGAAACCATTCTTTTGTTGATTTGGAGGTATGCTTTGGGTCGTTGTTGTGTTGAAAGGTGAAATTCCTCTTCAGTTTCAGCATTTTAGCAAAGGCCCGAAGGTATTGTGCCAAAATCGACTGATTTTTGCAACTGTTCGTAATTTCCTCCACCTTGACTAAAGCCCCGGTTCCAGCTGAAGAAAAGTAGCCCCAAAGCATAATGCTGCCACCACGCTTCCCTGTTGGTATGGTGGTGTACTTTTGGTGATGCACAGTGTTGCTTTTCCACTGAACATACTTTTTGGAATGATGGCCCAAAACGTTCAACCTTGGTCTCATCAGACCATAGCACATTTCCCCATATGCTTTTGTCAGATGTGGTGTAGCATTTTGCAAAATGTAGCCAGGCTTGGATGTTTTCCTTTGTAAGAAATAGCTTCTGTCTTGCCACCCTACCTGACAGCCCAGACATATGAAGAATACAGTTGATTGTCACATACCGTACACAACCAATACTTGCCAGAAATTCCCACAGCTCTTTTAATGTTGATGGAGGGCTCCCAGCAGCATCCTGGACCAGTCTTCTTGTTTCTTCATCAATTTTGGAGGGGCATCCAGTTCTTGGTAATGTCACTCTTGTGCTGTATTTTCTCCACTTGTTGAGGACTGCCTTCCCTGGGTTCCATGGTATAGTCAATGCCTTGTTTTGTACCCTTCTCCTGACTGATACCTTCCAACAATGAGATCCCTTGTAGTTTAAATTATGCTATCTAAATATCTCCTCATAAGGAAAAGCTTTAAACTTGTATTCTCCATGACCAATCCAATTAGGAAATATCAGTATAATTTGCCAGCAGAAACTTTAGAATCAAGCTTTGTTTCCTTAACTCCTTCCACCAAGCTACGGCCAACATCTGACACACCCAGAGAATCTCCTCTCACTAGACCAGTGGTTCCCAACCTTTTTTTCGCCCCGCACCCCTAAAGAAATTTCACTCGAACCTCGCACCCCCTGAAATAAATAATAAATAAAAATGCCAACATATAGCCAATATCCTATTATTTACCTGGACTTTTCTTGCACCCCCTGGAATATCGTCTCGCACCCCCAGGGGGTACGAGCACCCCAGGTTGGAAACCCCTGTTCTAGACGATCGCTTTTCCAATTTATAAATACATTTTGATCACTAGAGGGAGCTCAAGTCTGTCATCCGGGCAATCTTTGAAAGCTTCTTACAGAAAATCACCTATAACATAAATCCACTAGGGACTAAAAATACAAATCATACAGATATTAAAAAAGAACAAGAGACACAATTAGGTGTAGAAAATTGTCAGGGATAACATTGTTTACCCTAACTGGTTTAGGCAAAATAATATGTTATCATGGTTTATAAGTTAAAGTGTCTGCAACTTTAACTGAAAGAATGTAATTAAGGGAGTGGTTGTGAAAGCACTTTAAAAGAAGCAAGACGACAGCTTGCTCACTCTCTGGCTTTGATGATCCCTAATTACTGCATGGACTCAAGACTGCTTTACTTGAACGGGAGAGATAAACAAAGGACTGATTTGTAAGTGAACTGACATAGGATATTCCACACGGACTTTGTTAATTGAATATCCTTGAATGGACTGACTAAAAATGATACAAGACGAATGGACTGTTATTTTGACTATGCTATAAAACTCTAAGTGGAATAAACTATATTTTTTGATTACACAAGCGTATCCGTTATTGTTACTGTATGTTAACTAACATACAAACTTATCTCACACATTTATCTGTATGCCTATCTGACTAATGCTGCACATTCTGTTTAGCTTGTCTCCTTAACCCTGATTGGGGAACACAGGCTTAACACTGGTTATGGGCCCAGAGGCTGCAAAGTCAGTTTAACAAGGATCAAACAGATTTATGTAAAAAGTGAGAGTTTGTGTTGTTATACGTTACAGTAAACAGACAGCTGTGTTTTATTAATTATAGTTTTATATCCATATAAGAAAACATGGCACAAGTCAATCTACAAAGTTTGTCCCTTATATCCAAGCTGGATGGAACAAACGATGTATCATGGTCTGTAAAATGTAGTCTACTTCTATGAAGAGAAGGTCTGTGGAACATAATTGAAAATCCACCAAACGTAGAGGAATGGGATCCAGAGATTGAGGAAGATAGACAAAAGATAGAAGACTTTAAGCAGAAGAATGAACAAGCTCTTTGCATAATAGGACTAACACTATCTGACCAGCAACTTGTTCATATCCGCGGAGAGCAAACGGCTGTTGGGTGTTGGCAGAAGCTGAAGAGGATTTATGTGCGAGATAACGTTGGTGCTCAAATAAATCTAACACTAGCTTTTCAGGACGCATCTCCAAATGAATGGAGATATGCTTAGTCATTTGAAAACTATAAAAAGCATTTTTCAAGAACTGCACGAGAAAGAACTTATTTTCTCTGAACTAAACCAAGTCTACATAATTCTATCTTCACTAGACGAAAGTTATGATAACTACGTCACTTCCCTTGAAATTTTGCCTAAGGAAAGTTTAACTTTAACTGATATAACTGGCAGATTGATTGAAGAGGCAAGAAGAAGACTTGAAAGAGATCAGTTAAGGAGGGAGCAACCTCAAAAAGAAGATATTGAATCTCCTACTGCATACGCAATTGAAAAGTGTTTTAATTGTGGAGGAAGAAAACATTTGGCAAGATTTTGTAAAAAAGCAAAGCGCCAGAACGCTGGCCAGAATACTAAAAGTAACCAAAAGAAAAAGAAAAATTTAGAGTTAACCATGTATACTAACGGAGCTGTAAAAAATAATTTATGGGTGGTTGACAGTGGAGCATCCCACTGTATAACAAATGATAACAAAAATTTTATTAAAATGTCCATGAGTATACAGCAGATATCATTAGCCAATGGCTGGAAACTGAAAGCTAAAGGTCAAGGTATAGCATATTGTTCTTTTATAAAAGAGAATGTAAAAATGTTATATGTACCACAACTTAAGTTTAATTTAATTTCAGTAAGAATTTTGGTTAAACGAGGATATGTAGTTACCTTTAAAGGAGATAACTGCATAATTGAGAAAGAAGATAAGAAAATTACTGCATCTTTAAGAGGTGAATTATATGTGTTAAATGAAAATGGTTTAAAGGTGGCTAACACGGTTTATGATAATAAGAAACCTCATGATGAATGTATTCACTGATTACACCGACGGCTAGGGCATTTAAATTTTAAAATGCTGAAGAGAACTGTTCAACTATCTGAAGGAATAAGTTTGAAACCTTGTAATAAGTATTTGCAATGTAATGCTTCTAATCAAAGCAAAGCTAGGGTCATACCGGCTAATAGAGTTGTTGGATTTACTACCAAAGAGCCTTTAGAAGTAGTATTTGCCGATTTAATAGGTCCGAAAAAACCAAGTGTAGGAGGAGCTCGATACATACTAAGTATAATGGACCACTATACTAGATATGGGTTTTGCTATTTAATGAAGAGCAAAACTGAAACGTATCTAAATCTATTTAATTGGATTAAATTTGCAGAAAGAAAAACTAAAAAGAAATTAGTAACTCTTATAACAGATAATGGTGCGGAATTTACAAATAATACATTCCAGAATAGACTTAGAATGTTAGGTATTCAACATAAAAAGTCTGCACCATATAGGCCACAACATAATGCCTTAAAAGAGAGATGAGGCCAAACATTACAATCAATGGCACGTACTATGTTGTCTGATTCAGGATTACCTGACAATTTATGGGGAGAAGCAATAATGTGTGGTAATCATATATTAAATAATGTTGTTAATTCAACAACAGGTGAATTACCATTCACACTGTGGCATGGTACAAAACCTGATTTAAGTTACATGCACACATTTGGAGCACCAGCATGGGTGCATATCCCTTCACAACTCAGACACAAAGGACAGCATAGAGCTAAAAGATTATTTTTTGTAGGATATGAATCTAATCACAGATTTTATAGATTCTGGGAACCAGGTACATCTAGAGTTTACACCAGTGCTAGTGCTAAATTCCTAGAACATGTAGGATGGAATAGATTAGAGTAAGATTTAAATAATGAAGTAATTATTGAACCCTACAAAAGGCAAAAAGATCAGGCTAGTTATAAGAAGAGTCCAATTAAAGAAGAAGTCCACGAAGAACAAATAGGACCAGAACAAGAGGAAACAATTGATCAGGAAGAGTTAGATAATCAAGAAGAGTTAATAAATGAAAGTCCACCTGTAAGTCCTGTAATACCTAGACGTACTACACGTGTAACTAGACCACCTGATAGGTATCAAGCAAGTGTAGTTTGCCAAGTAACTAAAGTTCCAACTAGTGTAGATGAACTTAGGATGTATCCTGCTAAGGATCAGGAGAATTGGCAAAAGGCAATGGAAAAAGAACTAAATTCATTAAAGGTAATGAAAGTATATGAAGATGCCAAATTACCTCCAGGAGAAAACTCCATTGGGTGCAAATGGATATTTAAAGTAAAAATTGGAAATGATGGGACTGTTTCCCATAAAGCTAGGTTGGTAGCTCAAGGATTTAATCAAACTGCATCTGATTACGATGAAGTTTTCGCACCAAGTCTTAAAACAACATCTTTGAGAGCAGCTTTAGTGTGGGCAGCTAGGAAAAACTATGTCAACCACTGCCTATCCAATACATACTTCACCTACAATGGACAAAAATACAAACAAATAGAAGGAGCACCCATGGGATCACCCCTCTCACCTGTCATCGCTAACCTCTACATGGAACACTTTGAAACACAAGCTCTAGAAAAATATGATCACAAACCCAAACTCTGGCTCAGATACGTAGATGACACCTTCATAATCTGGCCACACGGGAAAGAAAAACTGAACAACTTCCTCACACACCTCAACAGCCTGCACCCCAAAATACAATTCACCATGGAAACAGAAGCTAACAACCAACTTCCCTTCCTGGATGTCTTGGTATACAAAAAATCCAATGGCTCCTTAGGACACACCACCTACCAGAAGAAAACACATACAAACCGCTATCTACACGCACTCTCACACCACCACCCAGCACAGATCAATTCCGTAGCCGAGACACTCATCTCCAGAACAAAATGCTTAGCCAACGAACAAAACCTAGAGACCGAACTACACACTCTCACTGGCATGCTGACAGCCAATGGATTCCAAAGAAAGAAGATCACCCACCTAATCCAAAAAGAAACCCCAACCAAAATCCAAGACAGAGAACAAGAGAATGGCAAAGCCCTCCTCCCATATATAAAAGGCACTACAGACAAAATCAGCAAGATCCTCCAAAAGCACAACATTAACACAGCATTCTGCACAAACAGAAAGATATCCACCATCCTAAGAAACCCTAAGGACAAAATCGAGTTAGAAAATCAAGGAGTATACGAAATCCCTTGCACTGCCTGCCCCACCACATACATTGGACAAACTAACAGAAGAATAAGTGCACGCATTGAAGAACATAAGAACTCAATCAAAAAGGAAGAACCGACCTCTTCCCTGGTCCAACACCTCAAAGCCACAGGACATGAGATTGACTTTAAAAATACCAGAACTATCACCAAAACTGAACACTTCAGCAGCAGAATAATCAGAGAAGCCATAGAGATAGAAAAACGCCCACACAGCATGAATAAACGAGATGATACCTCCCGCCTACCAGCCATTTGGAAAACCGCCCTCATGAACAGACGAGTACCTAACATGAAGAATGACACCAGACCCACACCCCTGAGAGCCACACAAGATGCCACCACCACACTTCCACATAGAAAGCAGACTCACACCCACACAGAAGATGAGACACAGCCACGGACCAGAAACCGCACTGCAGCTGCATCACTACCCACTTCAAACCCCTCTGAGCCATACATGAAGCGAACTGACCCCCACCATGAAGATGCAGCACGACCGCGAACTCGAAGCCAAACAGCAAGATCACAGCTCACCAGCTCAAATCCCCTAGCAACTAAGACTAGCCTGAGCATAACCAAGCCCCCACCTGAACAGAACATTCCTCCAGCCAATCAGAACACAGCCAACCCCCCAACCAATCAGAACACAGCCAAACCCCCAACCAATGAGAACACACCCCCACCCAATCAGAACACAGCCAAGCCCCCACCCAATCAAGTCACACCCCCACTAGCAGTTAAAAGGAAGAAGCAGCTGCAAGCTCACATCACTCTGAGAAGCACAGAGCTGAAGACCAAGCCTGAAGATGATGAATGAGACTTCATCGAAACATTGCCTAGATACTTCCAATCTTATGCGGGAGAAAACCCGAATAACCAAAGATCCACATACAAATACCCGTGAGAACCTCAGAATATATATATATATATATATATATATATATATATATATATATATATATATATATATATTTTCTTAAATTTTCGCGGGTACTTACATGTCTGGCATTCAGCTTTGTTCGGGTATTTTCCCACGTCATAATAGTGGTGCTTTTAAAGTTGTAGCAACGTTTCAGCAGAATCTCATCTGCCATCATCAGGCTTCTGTATGGTGTTTGTGTGTGACTCACAGACAAACACCATACAGAAGCCTGATGATGGCAGATGAGATTCTGCTGAAACGTTGCTACAACTTTAAAAGCACCACTATTATGACATGGGAAAATACCCGAACAAAGCTGAATGCCAGACATATATATATATATATATATATGGTATTCAGCTTTGTTCGGGTATTTTCCCACGTCATTGTAGTTGTGCTTTTAAAGTTGCAGCAACATTTCGGCAGAACCTCATCTGCCATCATCAGGCTTCTGTATTGTGTCCGTCTGTAAGTCACAAAGAGCCACAAAACAGACAGAAGATATTAGAAACACCAATCAAGCAGAACACAGCAAACTCCAAGACCAATAAACACAGACCAAGATTCCCAACCAATCAGGATGAAGAAAAAACCATTCTAGCACAGCAATAGGCTGCCCCAAATTTAAAATTGAAACAACTGTGGGGGCCTGACTCACAGATGGACACAATACACAAACCTGATGATGGCAGATGAGATTCTGCCGAAACGTTGCTACAACTTTAAAAGCACAACTACAATAACGTGGGAAAATACCCGAACAAAGCTGAATAACATACATACATACAAAATCTCACAAGCAGATAAAATTAACCAATTTCTAAAATGGAACTTTGTAAGCCGGCTAAAACACCAATGAGCCAGAAGTTTAGCCATAGTGATGTACAAAGTCCTGTTTTTGATAAGAACATTTATCAGTCCTTGATTGGTAGTTTATCTTATCTCAGTAATTGGTCAAGGCCAGATATGGCATTCTGTGTTAACCAATTAGCTAGGTTTAATGCTGAGCCAACTGAAAAGCACTGGCAAGCTGCTAAGCGTGTGTTAAGATATCTGAAACAAACAATGCATTATGCATTGTATTTGGAGCCTAAGGATGAACTGAGTTTAACTGCATATGCTGATGCAAGTTTTGCTACAGATGTAAATACATGTAAATCTACATCGGGTACTGTGGTATTATTAGGAAAGGTGTTGATTGGATGGAGGTCTATTCAACAGAAACATCTAAGTTTGTCAACAATGGAGGCTGAATTCTCATGTTTGTCTTTATTATGTACAGATTTAGTTTTGTATAAGCAATTATTGATTGATATGGGAATTGATGTAACAGATCCTATTGTTATTTACGAAGATAACCAATCAGCAATACAGATGGCTTCAAATCTTGCTGTAAAGACAAGAACAAAACACACATATTTAAAATATTTAAATGTGAGACAATGTGTGCAAAGTAAGATGATTAAGCTGGAATACTGTATGTCAGAAAATAACATCGCAGATTATTTTACAAAAGACCAAGGCTCTATAAAGCATCAGGCTTGCTGTGAGGATTATGGACTTGGAATGTAAGGTTGTATGTATTGTCCTACCCAAAGGGGAGAATGTTAGGAATGTAAGTCACATAACAGTTGGGTTGGAAAATATATAAACCAGCTTAGACATTTTAATACTGTCTCTTTAAGGGAATGCTAAAATTGTAATTGGGTGTGGTTCCTCAAACACCCATAAGATGGAGCCAGAAAGCTGGGTTGTTCTGTGCTGTTGTTGCTGAGAGTGTTACCTTTCCTGCATTTCCCTATTGACTGTTACTGATCATCGTGATTCTTGGATTTGATGTGAGTCTTTTACTGAACTGTTTATGATACTGGACTTTGTTATTGGGATTATCTCTGGACTGAAAACTGACTGCTTTAACCGTGAATGACTTGGACTGTGTTTGGACTTTGCTTAACCGTTTACTGGAAGTAAAACCTACATTTTACTGTGGCGTGTAGCTGTGTGCTGTTTGTGTGTTATTCTTCACCACCCTCACTACGTCTCCCTGTGTGCGCTCATTCTCCTAACGGGGAATTACCTCAACAGGATGTATGAAGATTTCACCCTTGGACCATTTAAAATATTAGATTGATTAAATTCAGGACACAAACATCCTTGGATATTGGATATTGGTTTTTTTAGTTTGAAAAGTGGCTTTGACTTGGATAAAGGACAGTTGGACAATTGGCTGGGAAGAAATAAAAGAAACAAAAACAAAGATGAGTGAAATTTGCAAAGAAATTGTGTTGGATTTTCAGGAAATAAAAGATACACTGACAAGAGGATTTGGGAACATTTTGAATAAAATAAAAAACATGGACGCAGAGCTGGAAACTGAGATACAAATGTCAAGAAAGCAGGAGGACCAGAAAGAGGAGGAGCCAACTGAAAGAGGAACTAAACATAAAAAGCAAATGAAAATAAATATAATGATTGATGTAAACCAAGGGGAGAGTACTATAAAGGAAATGAAACAGGAATTGGGAATTGCAAAGAGAAACCTTTGGGAGAAAGATAGGGGTGAGAGTAGATAACTTGGAAATGAGGCAATGGAACATAATAGAGAAGGAAGAAACATTTTAAGAGGAAAGGTCAAAAAGTGGTAGATAGAAACAGAAATATGAGAGAGGAATATGGGAGACAAGCTAAAAAGTGAAAAACCACAGCTTTAATGCAAATAAGAGATGATGGTTAAAAAAAAAAGAAAAGAAAAACATTGTGAAGTATTATACAAGACAATGAAAGGCAAAATTTAATAAAAATATAATGGCATTATTAGAATTGTATAAATTGTTAAATGTAAGAATGATGAATGTTATTTTTATTTGTATTAAAATGTGACTAGAAAGGGGAATTTTTCTTTTTTAAATATAGTGGCATACTCAGAAATTAATAAGGGGATAGATAATAGAAATTTATAATTTAATATAAATTTGTGAAATGCTATTAGAATTATAGGTAAACACTGAAAATATGATTAATATATAACTGGTAGTAAAAGGAGTGAGGTTAAGAATATAGAAATTGACATAAAAATAATACTGTAATACAGAATAATTAAGATTGATAATTTAATAATTATATGTATTAATATCAAATCTGAAAAATTGTCAACTATATTAAGAGGAATATTGTCATATTTGTATCAAAATGTAAGACACTACGGAACCACACTGCTCACACATTGATTTTTGTTGTAACAAAAAATAAAAAAATTATTGCGAAAAAATAATAATTTTTTTAGATGCAGAGAAGGCCTTTGACAACCTGAATTGGGGCTGTATGGACCTGAATTGGAGTGAATTTTATTCAAGGAATTAAAGTGATCTTACATGTCACAGAATGCAAAAATCATCATAAATGATGACTTAACTAATTCATGAAAAATTCAAAAGGGTACAAGACAAGGATGCCCCTTGTCCCTGCTGCTGTTTATTTTGGTTTTGGAAGTCTTAAATAGAGATATTAGACAGGATGATAAGGGGTATAAATATTAAGAAAGACGTTTATAAATTGAGAGCCTTCCCTGATGATTTATAGTTTTTATTTTTACAAGATCCAAAAAAATAATATAGAACACCTGATGAGGAAACTGAATGGGTTTGGGGCTTTGGCAGGTTTCAAAATAAACAGAAAACAACAATGTTGACTAAGAATATGTCTTCTCAGGATAGTAATATAGTGAATAAAAAGTTGGGCTTTAGGGGTGAGAAAAAGGTGAAACATTTAGAGGTTAAGTTGACAAATACAAACATAAAACTGATTGAAAATAACTACGTTCCTCTTTGGAGGGATATTAAACAAGTTTACAAAGATGAGATAAGTTGCATTTATCATTATTTTGGATATAATGTGATGTTTGAACAATATGTGGACGAAGGGTTTAAATTTTAAACTAAATTGTAATTTAAAAGAGAATTTTTATAAGATGATGTATTGTGGGTATTCAAACACCACATAAGCTATCTAAGATGTATAAAGGTATGTCAAATTAATGTTGGAAGTGTAAAAATAAAGAAGGGACTTTTTATCATCTATGGCGGACATGTGATAAAGCAAAAACATTTTGGAGTACAATTCATACTCTAATACAGAAAATTCTGAAAATGGAGATAGAAATGAAACCAGAAGTTTTCCTTTTGGGACTAATGGAAAAAGAACTGGAGAAAAAAATTGGAACTTTGCTGCTACATATGTTGACAGCAGCAAGACTATTGTATGCACAAAAATGGAAAGACACTTCGATACCTACCATGGAAGAATGGCTGCAGAAGTTGACGGAGTTGGCTGAAATGGCAAAACTGACTACCCTGATTAAAGAAAAAAAACATAAGTACTTTTGTTTCCACATAGAAACTGCTTCTGAATTTTGTGCTTGATGTGGAAAAGAATGTAACTTTGACTTGGGTTTTATAGATTAGATTGATTGATCTTTATAGAAATGACTTATTCATGTGTCTGGAAAAACAAAAAGCTGTGGTTTGATGTTAATGTCCTATTCTACCGCAACAGAGTTGAAGTCAATGCTTCTTTTTCTTTTCTTTTCCTTACCTTTCCTCACTTCTCTCTCCCCCTTCCCCTCCCCCATTTCACTGCTTTTATTTACTTTTGTATTTTGCATTTGATAATACTTTATAACCTAATTAAAAATGTTTGGGGAAAAAACAACAACCTGAAACTTGGATTTGATACTGACATAATTCTTAGCTCTAAGGATTTAACATGCCCACTATAATATCAATAGAAACATAAAGTAGAATATTAAACACAAGAATAAAAAATGTCTCAAATAACTCAGAAACTGAATGATTAAAAATTTCACCTATAACAAATGTCGTATCAATTTACAAGTTTACCATACATCTCCTTTTTTAAACAGTTTCAAAAGATGTCCAATTGGCATTAGATTTGAAAATACAGTTTTTATAGAGATTTTATGTAGAATTTAACTATAACTAGAGAGAATTTTATGCAGAAGAGGACAAAGATCATATATTCACATTTCTTCCTAATCTTCCAAAATATCTCAGTAATAATAAACATAAAAGTCTTCTTCTAGTTGAGCTTAGTTCCTGGTGCCTTAAGATATCTACAGTATGTGTCTTCACAACAATATAAAAAGAATTTGTTACAATTTGTTTCTTTTTTAACCTTCCCCATTTAACCAATAGCTCTGGCTTTTTTGGTAATTTCCCATGCAAATACTAACCAGGCCCAAGTCTGCTTAGCCTTTTGAGCTCAACAAAGGTTAGCTGGATGCTGCTACCTAGCTGGATTAATAATAAATTCCAGTCCCAATTGTGGTCATAATTTGAGGACCTGCATGTAACATACTGACCCACATCCAGGATGCATCCTTTCCTCTTCAGAATAGTTATTAGCTTTAATTGGGTTGAACAATGAAACCTGACATATAAGGTTGTTTTTTTCAAAAAAACATAATATTAACCATATATTTAGGATCCTATATAAGCTAAACTATAGTTAGTCATCAAAACAAGCTGTTTATTTCATTCACTGCAATATTATGTAAAATTATATATGATTACAGAAATTAAACATTTATCAAGTACTGTCAGTGTTAACAAGCACCTTTGCAAAAAGTCTAATATATTCAGAAAAATGTTTTACCTCTTTAGAATCATCTATTCTTTCAAAGTAAACAAAAGCAAATCCTCTTGATCGCCCAGTCCGTTGATCATATACCACATTGACTCCACTCAATGGTCCATAACGGGAAAAAACTTCACGAAGATCCCTCTCAGTAGTATATAAGCTGAGGCCAAACACTCCAAGGCATGTATTAGGATCTGGATTAGCCTAAAATATACCAAGTTAAACTATTACATTTCTTATTGCTGACCATTAAAGCAATTACTTCATTTATACAGGTCGTCCTTGACTTACAATCACAATTGAGCCCAAAATTACTGTTGCTAAGCAAAGCACTTGAGTTTTGCCCCATTTTATGATTTTTTTTTGCCAGTTAAGTGAATCACTGAAGTTAAGTGACTCATGCAGTTGTTAAGCAAATCTGGATTCCCCCATTAACTTTGTCAGAAGCTGGCTGGGAAGGTTACAAATGATGATGACGTGACCCCGGGACAGTGCAACTCTCATAAATACATGCCAATTGCCAAGTGTCTGAATTTTGACCATGTGACCATTGGGATGCTACAATGGTGGCAAGTGTGAAAAATGGCCATAAGTCTGTTTTTTTCAGTGCTGTAATAACTTCAAATAGTCACTAAACAAATAGCTGTGTTGAGGGCTACCTGTACCTACATTCTTGTCCCAGGAACAGAGACAGCAAAATATTCCACGAAGTTGCACATTCTGAGCAGCATATAAATGGAAAAGAAATATGATTTGTTGGTACAGTGAATATAAAAAGTCTATACAACCCTGTTAAATTGCCAGGTTTTGGAGGTTTAAAAAAAAGTTAGACTGAGATAAATCACTTCAGAATTATTCTCCACCTTTAATATAATTTATAAACTGTATAATTCAATTGGAAAACAAACTGAAATCTGTTAGGTGAGTAAAACAAAAAACTCATAGTAATGTGGTTGCGTTAAGTGTGCATACCCTGAAACTAACACTCTGTTGAAGCACCTGTTGATTTTCTGACAGCAGTCAGTCATTTGGGGTAGGAGCCTATCAGCAGGGCACATCTTCGCCTATTCTTCCTTGAAAAAGTGCTCCAAATCTGTCAGATTACAAGGGCATCTCCTGTACACAGCCCACAGGTTTTAAATTGGATTCAGGTCCGGGCTCTGGCTGGGCCATTCCAAAACTTGGATCTTCTTCTGCTGAAACCATTCTTTTGTTGATTTGGAGGTATGCTTTGGGTCGTTGTTGTGTTGAAAGGTGAAATTCCTCTTCAGTTTCAGCATTTTAGCAAAGGCCCGAAGGTATTGTGCCAAAATCGACTGATTTTTGCAACTGTTCGTAATTTCCTCCACCTTGACTAAAGCCCCGGTTCCAGCTGAAGAAAAGTAGCCCCAAAGCATAATGCTGCCACCACGCTTCCCTGTTGGTATGGTGGTGTACTTTTGGTGATGCACAGTGTTGCTTTTCCACTGAACATACTTTTTGGAATGATGGCCCAAAACGTTCAACCTTGGTCTCATCAGACCATAGCACATTTCCCCATATGCTTTTGTCAGATGTGGTGTAGCATTTTGCAAAATGTAGCCAGGCTTGGATGTTTTCCTTTGTAAGAAATAGCTTCTGTCTTGCCACCCTACCTGACAGCCCAGACATATGAAGAATACAGTTGATTGTCACATACCGTACACAACCAATACTTGCCAGAAATTCCCACAGCTCTTTTAATGTTGATGGAGGGCTCCCAGCAGCATCCTGGACCAGTCTTCTTGTTTCTTCATCAATTTTGGAGGGGCATCCAGTTCTTGGTAATGTCACTCTTGTGCTGTATTTTCTCCACTTGTTGAGGACTGCCTTCCCTGGGTTCCATGGTATAGTCAATGCCTTGTTTTGTACCCTTCTCCTGACTGATACCTTCCAACAATGAGATCCCTTGTAGTTTAAATTATGCTATCTAAATATCTCCTCATAAGGAAAAGCTTTAAACTTGTATTCTCCATGACCAATCCAATTAGGAAATATCAGTATAATTTGCCAGCAGAAACTTTAGAATCAAGCTTTGTTTCCTTAACTCCTTCCACCAAGCTACGGCCAACATCTGACACACCCAGAGAATCTCCTCTCTCTAGACCAGTGGTTCCCAACCTTTTTTTCGCCCCGCACCCCTAAAGAAATTTCACTCGAACCTCGCACCCCCTGAAATAAATAATAAATAAAAATGCCAACATATAGCCAATATCCTATTATTTACCTGGACTTTTCTTGCACCCCCTGGAATATCGTCTCGCACCCCCAGGGGGTACGAGCACCCCAGGTTGGAAACCCCTGTTCTAGACGATCGCTTTTCCAATTTATAAATACATTTTGATCACTAGAGGGAGCTCAAGTCTGTCATCCGGGCAATCTTTGAAAGCTTCTTACAGAAAATCACCTATAACATAAATCCACTAGGGACTAAAAATACAAATCATACAGATATTAAAAAAGAACAAGAGACACAATTAGGTGTAGAAAATTGTCAGGGATAACATTGTTTACCCTAACTGGTTTAGGCAAAATAATATGTTATCATGGTTTATAAGTTAAAGTGTCTGCAACTTTAACTGAAAGAATGTAATTAAGGGAGTGGTTGTGAAAGCACTTTAAAAGAAGCAAGACGACAGCTTGCTCACTCTCTGGCTTTGATGATCCCTAATTACTGCATGGACTCAAGACTGCTTTACTTGAACGGGAGAGATAAACAAAGGACTGATTTGTAAGTGAACTGACATAGGATATTCCACACGGACTTTGTTAATTGAATATCCTTGAATGGACTGACTAAAAATGATACAAGACGAATGGACTGTTATTTTGACTATGCTATAAAACTCTAAGTGGAATAAACTATATTTTTTGATTACACAAGCGTATCCGTTATTGTTACTGTATGTTAACTAACATACAAACTTATCTCACACATTTATCTGTATGCCTATCTGACTAATGCTGCACATTCTGTTTAGCTTGTCTCCTTAACCCTGGTTGGGGAACACAGGCTTAACACTGGTTATGGGCCCAGAGGCTGCAAAGTCAGTTTAACAAGGATCAAACAGATTTATGTAAAAAGTGAGAGTTTGTGTTGTTATACGTTACAGTAAACAGACAGCTGTGTTTTATTAATTATAGTTTTATATCCATATAAGAAAACATGGCACAAGTCAATCTACAAAGTTTGTCCCTTATATCCAAGCTGGATGGAACAAACGATGTATCATGGTCTGTAAAATGTAGTCTACTTCTATGAAGAGAAGGTCTGTGGAACATAATTGAAAATCCACCAAACGTAGAGGAATGGGATCCAGAGATTGAGGAAGATAGACAAAAGATAGAAGACTTTAAGCAGAAGAATGAACAAGCTCTTTGCATAATAGGACTAACACTATCTGACCAGCAACTTGTTCATATCCGCGGAGAGCAAACGGCTGTTGGGTGTTGGCAGAAGCTGAAGAGGATTTATGTGCGAGATAACGTTGGTGCTCAAATAAATCTAACACTAGCTTTTCAGGACGCATCTCCAAATGAATGGAGATATGCTTAGTCATTTGAAAACTATAAAAAGCATTTTTCAAGAACTGCACGAGAAAGAACTTATTTTCTCTGAACTAAACCAAGTCTACATAATTCTATCTTCACTAGACGAAAGTTATGATAACTACGTCACTTCCCTTGAAATTTTGCCTAAGGAAAGTTTAACTTTAACTGATATAACTGGCAGATTGATTGAAGAGGCAAGAAGAAGACTTGAAAGAGATCAGTTAAGGAGGGAGCAACCTCAAAAAGAAGATATTGAATCTCCTACTGCATACGCAATTGAAAAGTGTTTTAATTGTGGAGGAAGAAAACATTTGGCAAGATTTTGTAAAAAAGCAAAGCGCCAGAACGCTGGCCAGAATACTAAAAGTAACCAAAAGAAAAAGAAAAATTTAGAGTTAACCATGTATACTAACGGAGCTGTAAAAAATAATTTATGGGTGGTTGACAGTGGAGCATCCCACTGTATAACAAATGATAACAAAAATTTTATTAAAATGTCCATGAGTATACAGCAGATATCATTAGCCAATGGCTGGAAACTGAAAGCTAAAGGTCAAGGTATAGCATATTGTTCTTTTATAAAAGAGAATGTAAAAATGTTATATGTACCACAACTTAAGTTTAATTTAATTTCAGTAAGAATTTTGGTTAAACGAGGATATGTAGTTACCTTTAAAGGAGATAACTGCATAATTGAGAAAGAAGATAAGAAAATTACTGCATCTTTAAGAGGTGAATTATATGTGTTAAATGAAAATGGTTTAAAGGTGGCTAACACGGTTTATGATAATAAGAAACCTCATGATGAATGTATTCACTGATTACACCGACGGCTAGGGCATTTAAATTTTAAAATGCTGAAGAGAACTGTTCAACTATCTGAAGGAATAAGTTTGAAACCTTGTAATAAGTATTTGCAATGTAATGCTTGTAATCAAAGCAAAGCTAGGGTCATACCGGCTAATAGAGTTGTTGGATTTACTACCAAAGAGCCTTTAGAAGTAGTATTTGCCGATTTAATAGGTCCGAAAAAACCAAGTGTAGGAGGAGCTCGATACATACTAAGTATAATGGACCACTATACTAGATATGGGTTTTGCTATTTAATGAAGAGCAAAACTGAAACGTATCTAAATCTATTTAATTGGATTAAATTTGCAGAAAGAAAAACTAAAAAGAAATTAGTAACTCTTATAACAGATAATGGTGCGGAATTTACAAATAATACATTCCAGAATAGACTTAGAATGTTAGGTATTCAACATAAAAAGTCTGCACCATATAGGCCACAACATAATGCCTTAAAAGAGAGACGAGGCCAAACATTACAATCAATGGCACGTACTATGTTGTCTGATTCAGGATTACCTGACAATTTATGGGGAGAAGCAATAATGTGTGGTAATCATATATTAAATAATGTTGTTAATTCAACAACAGGTGAATTACCATTCACACTGTGGCATGGTACAAAACCTGATTTAAGTTACATGCACACATTTGGAGCACCAGCATGGGTGCATATCCCTTCACAACTCAGACACAAAGGACAGCATAGAGCTAAAAGATTATTTTTTGTAGGATATGAATCTAATCACAGATTTTATAGATTCTGGGAACCAGGTACATCTAGAGTTTACACCAGTGCTAGTGCTAAATTCCTAGAACATGTAGGATGGAATAGATTAGAGTAAGATTTAAATAATGAAGTAATTATTGAACCCTACAAAAGGCAAAAAGATCAGGCTAGTTATAAGAAGAGTCCAATTAAAGAAGAAGTCCACGAAGAGCAAATAGGACCAGAACAAGAGGAAACAATTGATCAGGAAGAGTTAGATAATCAAGAAGAGTTAATAAATGAAAGTCCACCTGTAAGTCCTGTAATACCTAGACGTACTACACGTGTAACTGGACCACCTGATAGGTATCAAGCAAGTGTAGTTTGCCAAGTAACTAAAGTTCCAACTAGTGTAGATGAACTTAGGATGTATCCTGCTAAGGATCAGGAGAATTGGCAAAAGGCAATGGAAAAAGAACTAAATTCATTAAAGGTAATGAAAGTATATGAAGATGCCAAATTACCTCCAGGAGAAAACTCCATTGGGTGCAAATGGATATTTAAAGTAAAAATTGGAAATGATGGGACTGTTTCCCATAAAGCTAGGTTGGTAGCTCAAGGATTTAATCAAACTGCATCTGATTACGATGAAGTTTTCGCACCAAGTCTTAAAACAACATCTTTGAGAGCAGCTTTAGTGTGGGCAGCTAGGAAAAACTATGTCAACCACTGCCTATCCAATACATACTTCACCTACAATGGACAAAAATACAAACAAATAGAAGGAGCACCCATGGGATCACCCCTCTCACCTGTCATCGCTAACCTCTACATGGAACACTTTGAAACACAAGCTCTAGAAAAATATGATCACAAACCCAAACTCTGGCTCAGATACGTAGATGACACCTTCATAATCTGGCCACACGGGAAAGAAAAACTGAACAACTTCCTCACACACCTCAACAGCCTGCACCCCAAAATACAATTCACCATGGAAACAGAAGCTAACAACCAACTTCCCTTCCTGGATGTCTTGGTATACAAAAAATCCAATGGCTCCTTAGGACACACCACCTACCAGAAGAAAACACATACAAACCGCTATCTACACGCACTCTCACACCACCACCCAGCACAGATCAATTCCGTAGCCGAGACACTCATCTCCAGAACAAAATGCTTAGCCAACGAACAAAACCTAGAGACCGAACTACACACTCTCACTGGCATGCTGACAGCCAATGGATTCCAAAGAAAGAAGATCACCCACCTAATCCAAAAAGAAACCCCAACCAAAATCCAAGACAGAGAACAAGAGAATGGCAAAGCCCTCCTCCCATATATAAAAGGCACTACAGACAAAATCAGCAAGATCCTCCAAAAGCACAACATTAACACAGCATTCTGCACAAACAGAAAGATATCCACCATCCTAAGAAACCCTAAGGACAAAATCGAGTTAGAAAATCAAGGAGTATACGAAATCCCTTGCACTGCCTGCCCCACCACATAC
The DNA here is from genome assembly GCA_033807585.1 of Hydrophis major. Taxonomy (NCBI): domain Eukaryota; kingdom Metazoa; phylum Chordata; class Lepidosauria; order Squamata; family Elapidae; genus Hydrophis; species Hydrophis major. The sequence goes on from JAUCBL010000051.1 coordinate 815,418, forward strand.
ATTGGACAAACTAACAGAAGAATAAGTGCACGCATTGAAGAACATAAGAACTCAATCAAAAAGGAAGAACCGACCTCTTCCCTGGTCCAACACCTCAAAGCCACAGGACATGAGATTGACTTTAAAAATACCAGAACTATCACCAAAACTGAACACTTCAGCAGCAGAATAATCAGAGAAGCCATAGAGATAGAAAAACGCCCACACAGCATGAATAAACGAGATGATACCTCCCGCCTACCAGCCATTTGGAAAACCGCCCTCATGAACAGACGAGTACCTAACATGAAGAATGACACCAGACCCACACCCCTGAGAGCCACACAAGATGCCACCACCACACTTCCACATAGAAAGCAGACTCACACCCACACAGAAGATGAGACACAGCCACGGACCAGAAACCGCACTGCAGCTGCATCACTACCCACTTCAAACCCCTCTGAGCCATACATGAAGCGAACTGACCCCCACCATGAAGATGCAGCACGACCGCGAACTCGAAGCCAAACAGCAAGATCACAGCTCACCAGCTCAAATCCCCTAGCAACTAAGACTAGCCTGAGCATAACCAAGCCCCCACCTGAACAGAACATTCCTCCAGCCAATCAGAACACAGCCAACCCCCCAACCAATCAGAACACAGCCAAACCCCCAACCAATGAGAACACACCCCCACCCAATCAGAACACAGCCAAGCCCCCACCCAATCAAGTCACACCCCCACTAGCAGTTAAAAGGAAGAAGCAGCTGCAAGCTCACATCACTCTGAGAAGCACAGAGCTGAAGACCAAGCCTGAAGATGATGAATGAGACTTCATCGAAACATTGCCTAGATACTTCCAATCTTATGCGGGAGAAAACCCGAATAACCAAAGATCCACATACAAATACCCGTGAGAACCTCAGAATATATATATATATATATATTTTCTTAAATTTTCACGGGTACTTACATGTCTGGCATTCAGCTTTGTTCGGGTATTTTCCCACGTCATAATAGTGGTGCTTTTAAAGTTGTAGCAACGTTTCAGCAGAATCTCATCTGCCATCATCAGGCTTCTGTATGGTGTTTGTGTGTGACTCACAGACAAACACCATACAGAAGCCTGATGATGGCAGATGAGATTCTGCTGAAACGTTGCTACAACTTTAAAAGCACCACTATTATGACATGGGAAAATACCCGAACAAAGCTGAATGCCAGACATATATATATATATATATATATATATATATATATATATATGGTATTCAGCTTTGTTCGGGTATTTTCCCACGTCATTGTAGTTGTGCTTTTAAAGTTGCAGCAACATTTCGGCAGAACCTCATCTGCCATCATCAGGCTTCTGTATTGTGTCCGTCTGTAAGTCACAAAGAGCCACAAAACAGACAGAAGATATTAGAAACACCAATCAAGCAGAACACAGCAAACTCCAAGACCAATAAACACAGACCAAGATTCCCAACCAATCAGGATGAAGAAAAAACCATTCTAGCACAGCAATAGGCTGCCCCAAATTTAAAATTGAAACAACTGTGGGGGCCTGACTCACAGATGGACACAATACACAAACCTGATGATGGCAGATGAGATTCTGCCGAAACGTTGCTACAACTTTAAAAGCACAACTACAATAACGTGGGAAAATACCCGAACAAAGCTGAATAACATACATACATACAAAATCTCACAAGCAGATAAAATTAACCAATTTCTAAAATGGAACTTTGTAAGCCGGCTAAAACACCAATGAGCCAGAAGTTTAGCCATAGTGATGTACAAAGTCCTGTTTTTGATAAGAACATTTATCAGTCCTTGATTGGTAGTTTATCTTATCTCAGTAATTGGTCAAGGCCAGATATGGCATTCTGTGTTAACCAATTAGCTAGGTTTAATGCTGAGCCAACTGAAAAGCACTGGCAAGCTGCTAAGCGTGTGTTAAGATATCTGAAACAAACAATGCATTATGCATTGTATTTGGAGCCTAAGGATGAACTGAGTTTAACTGCATATGCTGATGCAAGTTTTGCTACAGATGTAAATACATGTAAATCTACATCGGGTACTGTGGTATTATTAGGAAAGGTGTTGATTGGATGGAGGTCTATTCAACAGAAACATCTAAGTTTGTCAACAATGGAGGCTGAATTCTCATGTTTGTCTTTATTATGTACAGATTTAGTTTTGTATAAGCAATTATTGATTGATATGGGAATTGATGTAACAGATCCTATTGTTATTTACGAAGATAACCAATCAGCAATACAGATGGCTTCAAATCTTGCTGTAAAGACAAGAACAAAACACACATATTTAAAATATTTAAATGTGAGACAATGTGTGCAAAGTAAGATGATTAAGCTGGAATACTGTATGTCAGAAAATAACATCGCAGATTATTTTACAAAAGACCAAGGCTCTATAAAGCATCAGGCTTGCTGTGAGGATTATGGACTTGGAATGTAAGGTTGTATGTATTGTCCTACCCAAAGGGGAGAATGTTAGGAATGTAAGTCACATAACAGTTGGGTTGGAAAATATATAAACCAGCTTAGACATTTTAATACTGTCTCTTTAAGGGAATGCTAAAATTGTAATTGGGTGTGGTTCTTCAAACACCCATAAGATGGAGCCAGAAAGCTGGGTTGTTCTGTGCTGTTGTTGCTGAGAGTGTTACCTTTCCTGCATTTCCCTATTGACTGTTACTGATCATCGTGATTCTTGGATTTGATGTGAGTCTTTTACTGAACTGTTTATGATACTGGACTTTGTTATTGGGATTATCTCTGGACTGAAAACTGACTGCTTTAACCGTGAATGACTTGGACTGTGTTTGGACTTTGCTTAACCGTTTACTGGAAGTAAAACCTACATTTTACTGTGGCGTGTAGCTGTGTGCTGTTTGTGTGTTATTCTTCACCACCCTCACTACGTCTCCCTGTGTGCGCTCATTCTCCTAACGGGGAATTACCTCAACAGGATGTATGAAGATTTCACCCTTGGACCATTTAAAATATTAGATTGATTAAATTCAGGACACAAACATCCTTGGATATTGGATATTGGTTTTTTTAGTTTGAAAAGTGGCTTTGACTTGGATAAAGGACAGTTGGACAATTGGCTGGGAAGAAATAAAAGAAACAAAAACAAAGATGAGTGAAATTTGCAAAGAAATTGTGTTGGATTTTCAGGAAATAAAAGATACACTGACAAGAGGATTTGGGAACATTTTGAATAAAATAAAAAACATGGACGCAGAGCTGGAAACTGAGATACAAATGTCAAGAAAGCAGGAGGACCAGAAAGAGGAGGAGCCAACTGAAAGAGGAACTAAACATAAAAAGCAAATGAAAATAAATATAATGATTGATGTAAACCAAGGGGAGAGTACTATAAAGGAAATGAAACAGGAATTGGGAATTGCAAAGAGAAACCTTTGGGAGAAAGATAGGGGTGAGAGTAGATAACTTGGAAATGAGGCAATGGAACATAATAGAGAAGGAAGAAACATTTTAAGAGGAAAGGTCAAAAAGTGGTAGATAGAAACAGAAATATGAGAGAGGAATATGGGAGACAAGCTAAAAAGTGAAAAACCACAGCTTTAATGCAAATAAGAGATGATGGTTAAAAAAAAAAGAAAAGAAAAACATTGTGAAGTATTATACAAGACAATGAAAGGCAAAATTTAATAAAAATATAATGGCATTATTAGAATTGTATAAATTGTTAAATGTAAGAATGATGAATGTTATTTTTATTTGTATTAAAATGTGACTAGAAAGGGGAATTTTTCTTTTTTAAATATAGTGGCATACTCAGAAATTAATAAGGGGATAGATAATAGAAATTTATAATTTAATATAAATTTGTGAAATGCTACTAGAATTATAGGTAAACACTGAAAATATGATTAATATATAACTGGTAGTAAAAGGAGTGAGGTTAAGAATATAGAAATTGACATAAAAATAATACTGTAATACAGAATAATTAAGATTGATAATTTAATAATTATATGTATTAATATCAAATCTGAAAAATTGTCAACTATATTAAGAGGAATATTGTCATATTTGTATCAAAATGTAAGACACTACGGAACCACACTGCTCACACATTGATTTTTGTTGTAACAAAAAATAAAAAAATTATTGCGAAAAAATAATAATTTTTTTAGATGCAGAGAAGGCCTTTGACAACCTGAATTGGGGCTGTATGGACCTGAATTGGAGTGAATTTTATTCAAGGAATTAAAGTGATCTTACATGTCACAGAATGCAAAAATCATCATAAATGATGACTTAACTAATTCATGAAAAATTCAAAAGGGTACAAGACAAGGATGCCCCTTGTCCCTGCTGCTGTTTATTTTGGTTTTGGAAGTCTTAAATAGAGATATTAGACAGGATGATAAGGGGTATAAATATTAAGAAAGACGTTTATAAATTGAGAGCCTTCCCTGATGATTTATAGTTTTTATTTTTACAAGATCCAAAAAAATAATATAGAACACCTGATGAGGAAACTGAATGGGTTTGGGGCTTTGGCAGGTTTCAAAATAAACAGAAAACAACAATGTTGACTAAGAATATGTCTTCTCAGGATAGTAATATAGTGAATAAAAAGTTGGGCTTTAGGGGTGAGAAAAAGGTGAAACATTTAGAGGTTAAGTTGACAAATACAAACATAAAACTGATTGAAAATAACTACGTTCCTCTTTGGAGGGATATTAAACAAGTTTACAAAGATGAGATAAGTTGCATTTATCATTATTTTGGATATAATGTGATGTTTGAACAATATGTGGACGAAGGGTTTAAATTTTAAACTAAATTGTAATTTAAAAGAGAATTTTTATAAGATGATGTATTGTGGGTATTCAAACACCACATAAGCTATCTAAGATGTATAAAGGTATGTCAAATTAATGTTGGAAGTGTAAAAATAAAGAAGGGACTTTTTATCATCTATGGCGGACATGTGATAAAGCAAAAACATTTTGGAGTACAATTCATACTCTAATACAGAAAATTCTGAAAATGGAGATAGAAATGAAACCATAAGTTTTCCTTTTGGGACTAATGGAAAAAGAACTGGAGAAAAAAATTGGAACTTTGCTGCTACATATGTTGACAGCAGCAAGACTATTGTATGCACAAAAATGGAAAGACACTTCGATACCTACCATGGAAGAATGGCTGCAGAAGTTGACGGAGTTGGCTGAAATGGCAAAACTGACTACCCTGATTAAAGAAAAAAAACATAAGTACTTTTGTTTCCACATGGAAACTGCTTCTGAATTTTGTGCTTGATGTGGAAAAGAATGTAACTTTGACTTGGGTTTTATAGATTAGATTGATTGATCTTTATAGAAATGACTTATTCATGTGTCTGGAAAAACAAAAAGCTGTGGTTTGATGTTAATGTCCTATTCTACCGCAACAGAGTTGAAGTCAATGCTTCTTTTTCTTTTCTTTTCCTTACCTTTCCTCACTTCTCTCTCCCCCTTCCCCTCCCCCATTTCACTGCTTTTATTTACTTTTGTATTTTGCATTTGATAATACTTTATAACCTAATTAAAAATGTTTGGGGAAAAAACAACAACCTGAAACTTGGATTTGATACTGACATAATTCTTAGCTCTAAGGATTTAACATGCCCACTATAATATCAATAGAAACATAAAGTAGAATATTAAACACAAGAATAAAAAATGTCTCAAATAACTCAGAAACTGAATGATTAAAAATTTCACCTATAACAAATGTCGTATCAATTTACAAGTTTACCATACATCTCCTTTTTTAAACAGTTTCAAAAGATGTCCAATTGGCATTAGATTTGAAAATACAGTTTTTATAGAGATTTTATGTAGAATTTAACTATAACTAGAGAGAATTTTATGCAGAAGAGGACAAAGATCATATATTCACATTTCTTCCTAATCTTCCAAAATATCTCAGTAATAATAAACATAAAAGTCTTCTTCTAGTTGAGCTTAGTTCCTGGTGCCTTAAGATATCTACAGTATGTGTCTTCACAACAATATAAAAAGAATTTGTTACAATTTGTTTCTTTTTTAACCTTCCCCATTTAACCAATAGCTCTGGCTTTTTTGGTAATTTCCCATGCAAATACTAACCAGGCCCAAGTCTGCTTAGCCTTTTGAGCTCAACAAAGGTTAGCTGGATGCTGCTACCTAGCTGGATTAATAATAAATTCCAGTCCCAATTGTGGTCATAATTTGGGGACCTGCATGTAACATACTGACCCACATCCAGGATGCATCCTTTCCTCTTCAGAATAGTTATTAGCTTTAATTGGGTTGAACAATGAAACCTGACATATAAGGTTGTTTTTTTCAAAAAAACATAATATTAACCATATATTTAGGATCCTATATAAGCTAAACTATAGTTAGTCATCAAAACAAGCTGTTTATTTCATTCACTGCAATATTATGTAAAATTATATATGATTACAGAAATTAAACATTTATCAAGTACTGTCAGTGTTAACAAGCACCTTTGCAAAAAGTCTAATATATTCAGAAAAATGTTTTACCTCTTTAGAATCATCTATTCTTTCAAAGTAAACAAAAGCAAATCCTCTTGATCGCCCAGTCCGTTGATCATATACCACATTGACTCCACTCAATGGTCCATAACGGGAAAAAACTTCACGAAGATCCCTCTCAGTAGTATATAAGCTGAGGCCAAACACTCCAAGGCATGTATTAGGATCTGGATTAGCCTAAAATATACCAAGTTAAACTATTACATTTCTTATTGCTGACCATTAAAGCAATTACTTCATTTATACAGGTCGTCCTTGACTTACAATCACAATTGAGCCCAAAATTACTGTTGCTAAGCAAAGCACTTGAGTTTTGCCCCATTTTATGATTTTTTTTTGCCAGTTAAGTGAATCACTGAAGTTAAGTGACTCATGCAGTTGTTAAGCAAATCTGGATTCCCCCATTAACTTTGTCAGAAGCTGGCTGGGAAGGTTACAAATGATGATGACGTGACCCCGGGACAGTGCAACTCTCATAAATACATGCCAATTGCCAAGTGTCTGAATTTTGACCATGTGACCATTGGGATGCTACAATGGTGGCAAGTGTGAAAAATGGCCATAAGTCTGTTTTTTTCAGTGCTGTAATAACTTCAAATAGTCACTAAACAAATAGCTGTGTTGAGGGCTACCTGTACCTACATTCTTGTCCCAGGAACAGAGACAGCAAAATATTCCATGAAGTTGCACATTCTGAGCAGCATATAAATGGAAAAGAAATATGATTTGTTGGTACAGTGAATATAAAAAGTCTATACAACCCTGTTAAATTGCCAGGTTTTGGAGGTTTAAAAAAAAGTTAGACTGAGATAAATCACTTCAGAATTATTCTCCACCTTTAATATAATTTATAAACTGTATAATTCAATTGGAAAACAAACTGAAATCTGTTAGGTGAGTAAAACAAAAAACTCATAGTAATGTGGTTGCGTTAAGTGTGCATACCCTGAAACTAACACTCTGTTGAAGCACCTGTTGATTTTCTGACAGCAGTCAGTCATTTGGGGTAGGAGCCTATCAGCAGGGCACATCTTCGCCTATTCTTCCTTGAAAAAGTGCTCCAAATCTGTCAGATTACAAGGGCATCTCCTGTACACAGCCCACAGGTTTTAAATTGGATTCAGGTCCGGGCTCTGGCTGGGCCATTCCAAAACTTGGATCTTCTTCTGCTGAAACCATTCTTTTGTTGATTTGGAGGTATGCTTTGGGTCGTTGTTGTGTTGAAAGGTGAAATTCCTCTTCAGTTTCAGCATTTTAGCAAAGGCCCGAAGGTATTGTGCCAAAATCGACTGATTTTTGCAACTGTTCGTAATTTCCTCCACCTTGACTAAAGCCCCGGTTCCAGCTGAAGAAAAGTAGCCCCAAAGCATAATGCTGCCACCACGCTTCCCTGTTGGTATGGTGGTGTACTTTTGGTGATGCACAGTGTTGCTTTTCCACTGAACATACTTTTTGGAATGATGGCCCAAAACGTTCAACCTTGGTCTCATCAGACCATAGCACATTTCCCCATATGCTTTTGTCAGATGTGGTGTAGCATTTTGCAAAATGTAGCCAGGCTTGGATGTTTTCCTTTGTAAGAAATAGCTTCTGTCTTGCCACCCTACCTGACAGCCCAGACATATGAAGAATACAGTTGATTGTCACATACCGTACACAACCAATACTTGCCAGAAATTCCCACAGCTCTTTTAATGTTGATGGAGGGCTCCCAGCAGCATCCTGGACCAGTCTTCTTGTTTCTTCATCAATTTTGGAGGGGCATCCAGTTCTTGGTAATGTCACTCTTGTGCTGTATTTTCTCCACTTGTTGAGGACTGCCTTCCCTGGGTTCCATGGTATAGTCAATGCCTTGTTTTGTACCCTTCTCCTGACTGATACCTTCCAACAATGAGATCCCTTGTAGTTTAAATTATGCTATCTAAATATCTCCTCATAAGGAAAAGCTTTAAACTTGTATTCTCCATGACCAATCCAATTAGGAAATATCAGTATAATTTGCCAGCAGAAACTTTAGAATCAAGCTTTGTTTCCTTAACTCCTTCCACCAAGCTACGGCCAACATCTGACACACCCAGAGAATCTCCTCTCACTAGACCAGTGGTTCCCAACCTTTTTTTCGCCCCGCACCCCTAAAGAAATTTCACTCGAACCTCGCACCCCCTGAAATAAATAATAAATAAAAATGCCAACATATAGCCAATATCCTATTATTTACCTGGACTTTTCTTGCACCCCCTGGAATATCGTCTCGCACCCCCAGGGGGTACGAGCACCCCAGGTTGGAAACCCCTGTTCTAGACGATCGCTTTTCCAATTTATAAATACATTTTGATCACTAGAGGGAGCTCAAGTCTGTCATCCGGGCAATCTTTGAAAGCTTCTTACAGAAAATCACCTATAACATAAATCCACTAGGGACTAAAAATACAAATCATACAGATATTAAAAAAGAACAAGAGACACAATTAGGTGTAGAAAATTGTCAGGGATAACATTGTTTACCCTAACTGGTTTAGGCAAAATAATATGTTATCATGGTTTATAAGTTAAAGTGTCTGCAACTTTAACTGAAAGAATGTAATTAAGGGAGTGGTTGTGAAAGCACTTTAAAAGAAGCAAGACGACAGCTTGCTCACTCTCTGGCTTTGATGATCCCTAATTACTGCATGGACTCAAGACTGCTTTACTTGAACGGGAGAGATAAACAAAGGACTGATTTGTAAGTGAACTGACATAGGATATTCCACACGGACTTTGTTAATTGAATATCCTTGAATGGACTGACTAAAAATGATACAAGACGAATGGACTGTTATTTTGACTATGCTATAAAACTCTAAGTGGAATAAACTATATTTTTTGATTACACAAGCGTATCCGTTATTGTTACTGTATGTTAACTAACATACAAACTTATCTCACACATTTATCTGTATGCCTATCTGACTAATGCTGCACATTCTGTTTAGCTTGTCTCCTTAACCCTGATTGGGGAACACAGGCTTAACACTGGTTATGGGCCCAGAGGCTGCAAAGTCAGTTTAACAAGGATCAAACAGATTTATGTAAAAAGTGAGAGTTTGTGTTGTTATACGTTACAGTAAACAGACAGCTGTGTTTTATTAATTATAGTTTTATATCCATATAAGAAAACATGGCACAAGTCAATCTACAAAGTTTGTCCCTTATATCCAAGCTGGATGGAACAAACGATGTATCATGGTCTGTAAAATGTAGTCTACTTCTATGAAGAGAAGGTCTGTGGAACATAATTGAAAATCCACCAAACGTAGAGGAATGGGATCCAGAGATTGAGGAAGATAGACAAAAGATAGAAGACTTTAAGCAGAAGAATGAACAAGCTCTTTGCATAATAGGACTAACACTATCTGACCAGCAACTTGTTCATATCCGCGGAGAGCAAACGGCTGTTGGGTGTTGGCAGAAGCTGAAGAGGATTTATGTGCGAGATAACGTTGGTGCTCAAATAAATCTAACACTAGCTTTTCAGGACGCATCTCCAAATGAATGGAGATATGCTTAGTCATTTGAAAACTATAAAAAGCATTTTTCAAGAACTGCACGAGAAAGAACTTATTTTCTCTGAACTAAACCAAGTCTACATAATTCTATCTTCACTAGACGAAAGTTATGATAACTACGTCACTTCCCTTGAAATTTTGCCTAAGGAAAGTTTAACTTTAACTGATATAACTGGCAGATTGATTGAAGAGGCAAGAAGAAGACTTGAAAGAGATCAGTTAAGGAGGGAGCAACCTCAAAAAGAAGATATTGAATCTCCTACTGCATACGCAATTGAAAAGTGTTTTAATTGTGGAGGAAGAAAACATTTGGCAAGATTTTGTAAAAAAGCAAAGCGCCAGAACGCTGGCCAGAATACTAAAAGTAACCAAAAGAAAAAGAAAAATTTAGAGTTAACCATGTATACTAACGGAGCTGTAAAAAATAATTTATGGGTGGTTGACAGTGGAGCATCCCACTGTATAACAAATGATAACAAAAATTTTATTAAAATGTCCATGAGTATACAGCAGATATCATTAGCCAATGGCTGGAAACTGAAAGCTAAAGGTCAAGGTATAGCATATTGTTCTTTTATAAAAGAGAATGTAAAAATGTTATATGTACCACAACTTAAGTTTAATTTAATTTCAGTAAGAATTTTGGTTAAACGAGGATATGTAGTTACCTTTAAAGGAGATAACTGCATAATTGAGAAAGAAGATAAGAAAATTACTGCATCTTTAAGAGGTGAATTATATGTGTTAAATGAAAATGGTTTAAAGGTGGCTAACACGGTTTATGATAATAAGAAACCTCATGATGAATGTATTCACTGATTACACCGACGGCTAGGGCATTTAAATTTTAAAATGCTGAAGAGAACTGTTCAACTATCTGAAGGAATAAGTTTGAAACCTTGTAATAAGTATTTGCAATGTAATGCTTCTAATCAAAGCAAAGCTAGGGTCATACCGGCTAATAGAGTTGTTGGATTTACTACCAAAGAGCCTTTAGAAGTAGTATTTGCCGATTTAATAGGTCCGAAAAAACCAAGTGTAGGAGGAGCTCGATACATACTAAGTATAATGGACCACTATACTAGATATGGGTTTTGCTATTTAATGAAGAGCAAAACTGAAACGTATCTAAATCTATTTAATTGGATTAAATTTGCAGAAAGAAAAACTAAAAAGAAATTAGTAACTCTTATAACAGATAATGGTGCGGAATTTACAAATAATACATTCCAGAATAGACTTAGAATGTTAGGTATTCAACATAAAAAGTCTGCACCATATAGGCCACAACATAATGCCTTAAAAGAGAGATGAGGCCAAACATTACAATCAATGGCACGTACTATGTTGTCTGATTCAGGATTACCTGACAATTTATGGGGAGAAGCAATAATGTGTGGTAATCATATATTAAATAATGTTGTTAATTCAACAACAGGTGAATTACCATTCACACTGTGGCATGGTACAAAACCTGATTTAAGTTACATGCACACATTTGGAGCACCAGCATGGGTGCATATCCCTTCACAACTCAGACACAAAGGACAGCATAGAGCTAAAAGATTATTTTTTGTAGGATATGAATCTAATCACAGATTTTATAGATTCTGGGAACCAGGTACATCTAGAGTTTACACCAGTGCTAGTGCTAAATTCCTAGAACATGTAGGATGGAATAGATTAGAGTAAGATTTAAATAATGAAGTAATTATTGAACCCTACAAAAGGCAAAAAGATCAGGCTAGTTATAAGAAGAGTCCAATTAAAGAAGAAGTCCACGAAGAACAAATAGGACCAGAACAAGAGGAAACAATTGATCAGGAAGAGTTAGATAATCAAGAAGAGTTAATAAATGAAAGTCCACCTGTAAGTCCTGTAATACCTAGACGTACTACACGTGTAACTAGACCACCTGATAGGTATCAAGCAAGTGTAGTTTGCCAAGTAACTAAAGTTCCAACTAGTGTAGATGAACTTAGGATGTATCCTGCTAAGGATCAGGAGAATTGGCAAAAGGCAATGGAAAAAGAACTAAATTCATTAAAGGTAATGAAAGTATATGAAGATGCCAAATTACCTCCAGGAGAAAACTCCATTGGGTGCAAATGGATATTTAAAGTAAAAATTGGAAATGATGGGACTGTTTCCCATAAAGCTAGGTTGGTAGCTCAAGGATTTAATCAAACTGCATCTGATTACGATGAAGTTTTCGCACCAAGTCTTAAAACAACATCTTTGAGAGCAGCTTTAGTGTGGGCAGCTAGGAAAAACTATGTCAACCACTGCCTATCCAATACATACTTCACCTACAATGGACAAAAATACAAACAAATAGAAGGAGCACCCATGGGATCACCCCTCTCACCTGTCATCGCTAACCTCTACATGGAACACTTTGAAACACAAGCTCTAGAAAAATATGATCACAAACCCAAACTCTGGCTCAGATACGTAGATGACACCTTCATAATCTGGCCACACGGGAAAGAAAAACTGAACAACTTCCTCACACACCTCAACAGCCTGCACCCCAAAATACAATTCACCATGGAAACAGAAGCTAACAACCAACTTCCCTTCCTGGATGTCTTGGTATACAAAAAATCCAATGGCTCCTTAGGACACACCACCTACCAGAAGAAAACACATACAAACCGCTATCTACACGCACTCTCACACCACCACCCAGCACAGATCAATTCCGTAGCCGAGACACTCATCTCCAGAACAAAATGCTTAGCCAACGAACAAAACCTAGAGACCGAACTACACACTCTCACTGGCATGCTGACAGCCAATGGATTCCAAAGAAAGAAGATCACCCACCTAATCCAAAAAGAAACCCCAACCAAAATCCAAGACAGAGAACAAGAGAATGGCAAAGCCCTCCTCCCATATATAAAAGGCACTACAGACAAAATCAGCAAGATCCTCCAAAAGCACAACATTAACACAGCATTCTGCACAAACAGAAAGATATCCACCATCCTAAGAAACCCTAAGGACAAAATCGAGTTAGAAAATCAAGGAGTATACGAAATCCCTTGCACTGCCTGCCCCACCACATACATTGGACAAACTAACAGAAGAATAAGTGCACGCATTGAAGAACATAAGAACTCAATCAAAAAGGAAGAACCGACCTCTTCCCTGGTCCAACACCTCAAAGCCACAGGACATGAGATTGACTTTAAAAATACCAGAACTATCACCAAAACTGAACACTTCAGCAGCAGAATAATCAGAGAAGCCATAGAGATAGAAAAACGCCCACACAGCATGAATAAACGAGATGATACCTCCCGCCTACCAGCCATTTGGAAAACCGCCCTCATGAACAGACGAGTACCTAACATGAAGAATGACACCAGACCCACACCCCTGAGAGCCACACAAGATGCCACCACCACACTTCCACATAGAAAGCAGACTCACACCCACACAGAAGATGAGACACAGCCACGGACCAGAAACCGCACTGCAGCTGCATCACTACCCACTTCAAACCCCTCTGAGCCATACATGAAGCGAACTGACCCCCACCATGAAGATGCAGCACGACCGCGAACTCGAAGCCAAACAGCAAGATCACAGCTCACCAGCTCAAATCCCCTAGCAACTAAGACTAGCCTGAGCATAACCAAGCCCCCACCTGAACAGAACATTCCTCCAGCCAATCAGAACACAGCCAACCCCCCAACCAATCAGAACACAGCCAAACCCCCAACCAATGAGAACACACCCCCACCCAATCAGAACACAGCCAAGCCCCCACCCAATCAAGTCACACCCCCACTAGCAGTTAAAAGGAAGAAGCAGCTGCAAGCTCACATCACTCTGAGAAGCACAGAGCTGAAGACCAAGCCTGAAGATGATGAATGAGACTTCATCGAAACATTGCCTAGATACTTCCAATCTTATGCGGGAGAAAACCCGAATAACCAAAGATCCACATACAAATACCCGTGAGAACCTCAGAATATATATATATATATATATATATATATATATATATATATATATATATATATATATATATATTTTCTTAAATTTTCGCGGGTACTTACATGTCTGGCATTCAGCTTTGTTCGGGTATTTTCCCACGTCATAATAGTGGTGCTTTTAAAGTTGTAGCAACGTTTCAGCAGAATCTCATCTGCCATCATCAGGCTTCTGTATGGTGTTTGTGTGTGACTCACAGACAAACACCATACAGAAGCCTGATGATGGCAGATGAGATTCTGCTGAAACGTTGCTACAACTTTAAAAGCACCACTATTATGACATGGGAAAATACCCGAACAAAGCTGAATGCCAGACATATATATATATATATATATATGGTATTCAGCTTTGTTCGGGTATTTTCCCACGTCATTGTAGTTGTGCTTTTAAAGTTGCAGCAACATTTCGGCAGAACCTCATCTGCCATCATCAGGCTTCTGTATTGTGTCCGTCTGTAAGTCACAAAGAGCCACAAAACAGACAGAAGATATTAGAAACACCAATCAAGCAGAACACAGCAAACTCCAAGACCAATAAACACAGACCAAGATTCCCAACCAATCAGGATGAAGAAAAAACCATTCTAGCACAGCAATAGGCTGCCCCAAATTTAAAATTGAAACAACTGTGGGGGCCTGACTCACAGATGGACACAATACACAAACCTGATGATGGCAGATGAGATTCTGCCGAAACGTTGCTACAACTTTAAAAGCACAACTACAATAACGTGGGAAAATACCCGAACAAAGCTGAATAACATACATACATACAAAATCTCACAAGCAGATAAAATTAACCAATTTCTAAAATGGAACTTTGTAAGCCGGCTAAAACACCAATGAGCCAGAAGTTTAGCCATAGTGATGTACAAAGTCCTGTTTTTGATAAGAACATTTATCAGTCCTTGATTGGTAGTTTATCTTATCTCAGTAATTGGTCAAGGCCAGATATGGCATTCTGTGTTAACCAATTAGCTAGGTTTAATGCTGAGCCAACTGAAAAGCACTGGCAAGCTGCTAAGCGTGTGTTAAGATATCTGAAACAAACAATGCATTATGCATTGTATTTGGAGCCTAAGGATGAACTGAGTTTAACTGCATATGCTGATGCAAGTTTTGCTACAGATGTAAATACATGTAAATCTACATCGGGTACTGTGGTATTATTAGGAAAGGTGTTGATTGGATGGAGGTCTATTCAACAGAAACATCTAAGTTTGTCAACAATGGAGGCTGAATTCTCATGTTTGTCTTTATTATGTACAGATTTAGTTTTGTATAAGCAATTATTGATTGATATGGGAATTGATGTAACAGATCCTATTGTTATTTACGAAGATAACCAATCAGCAATACAGATGGCTTCAAATCTTGCTGTAAAGACAAGAACAAAACACACATATTTAAAATATTTAAATGTGAGACAATGTGTGCAAAGTAAGATGATTAAGCTGGAATACTGTATGTCAGAAAATAACATCGCAGATTATTTTACAAAAGACCAAGGCTCTATAAAGCATCAGGCTTGCTGTGAGGATTATGGACTTGGAATGTAAGGTTGTATGTATTGTCCTACCCAAAGGGGAGAATGTTAGGAATGTAAGTCACATAACAGTTGGGTTGGAAAATATATAAACCAGCTTAGACATTTTAATACTGTCTCTTTAAGGGAATGCTAAAATTGTAATTGGGTGTGGTTCCTCAAACACCCATAAGATGGAGCCAGAAAGCTGGGTTGTTCTGTGCTGTTGTTGCTGAGAGTGTTACCTTTCCTGCATTTCCCTATTGACTGTTACTGATCATCGTGATTCTTGGATTTGATGTGAGTCTTTTACTGAACTGTTTATGATACTGGACTTTGTTATTGGGATTATCTCTGGACTGAAAACTGACTGCTTTAACCGTGAATGACTTGGACTGTGTTTGGACTTTGCTTAACCGTTTACTGGAAGTAAAACCTACATTTTACTGTGGCGTGTAGCTGTGTGCTGTTTGTGTGTTATTCTTCACCACCCTCACTACGTCTCCCTGTGTGCGCTCATTCTCCTAACGGGGAATTACCTCAACAGGATGTATGAAGATTTCACCCTTGGACCATTTAAAATATTAGATTGATTAAATTCAGGACACAAACATCCTTGGATATTGGATATTGGTTTTTTTAGTTTGAAAAGTGGCTTTGACTTGGATAAAGGACAGTTGGACAATTGGCTGGGAAGAAATAAAAGAAACAAAAACAAAGATGAGTGAAATTTGCAAAGAAATTGTGTTGGATTTTCAGGAAATAAAAGATACACTGACAAGAGGATTTGGGAACATTTTGAATAAAATAAAAAACATGGACGCAGAGCTGGAAACTGAGATACAAATGTCAAGAAAGCAGGAGGACCAGAAAGAGGAGGAGCCAACTGAAAGAGGAACTAAACATAAAAAGCAAATGAAAATAAATATAATGATTGATGTAAACCAAGGGGAGAGTACTATAAAGGAAATGAAACAGGAATTGGGAATTGCAAAGAGAAACCTTTGGGAGAAAGATAGGGGTGAGAGTAGATAACTTGGAAATGAGGCAATGGAACATAATAGAGAAGGAAGAAACATTTTAAGAGGAAAGGTCAAAAAGTGGTAGATAGAAACAGAAATATGAGAGAGGAATATGGGAGACAAGCTAAAAAGTGAAAAACCACAGCTTTAATGCAAATAAGAGATGATGGTTAAAAAAAAAAGAAAAGAAAAACATTGTGAAGTATTATACAAGACAATGAAAGGCAAAATTTAATAAAAATATAATGGCATTATTAGAATTGTATAAATTGTTAAATGTAAGAATGATGAATGTTATTTTTATTTGTATTAAAATGTGACTAGAAAGGGGAATTTTTCTTTTTTAAATATAGTGGCATACTCAGAAATTAATAAGGGGATAGATAATAGAAATTTATAATTTAATATAAATTTGTGAAATGCTACTAGAATTATAGGTAAACACTGAAAATATGATTAATATATAACTGGTAGTAAAAGGAGTGAGGTTAAGAATATAGAAATTGACATAAAAATAATACTGTAATACAGAATAATTAAGATTGATAATTTAATAATTATATGTATTAATATCAAATCTGAAAAATTGTCAACTATATTAAGAGGAATATTGTCATATTTGTATCAAAATGTAAGACACTACGGAACCACACTGCTCACACATTGATTTTTGTTGTAACAAAAAATAAAAAAATTATTGCGAAAAAATAATAATTTTTTTAGATGCAGAGAAGGCCTTTGACAACCTGAATTGGGGCTGTATGGACCTGAATTGGAGTGAATTTTATTCAAGGAATTAAAGTGATCTTACATGTCACAGAATGCAAAAATCATCATAAATGATGACTTAACTAATTCATGAAAAATTCAAAAGGGTACAAGACAAGGATGCCCCTTGTCCCTGCTGCTGTTTATTTTGGTTTTGGAAGTCTTAAATAGAGATATTAGACAGGATGATAAGGGGTATAAATATTAAGAAAGACGTTTATAAATTGAGAGCCTTCCCTGATGATTTATAGTTTTTATTTTTACAAGATCCAAAAAAATAATATAGAACACCTGATGAGGAAACTGAATGGGTTTGGGGCTTTGGCAGGTTTCAAAATAAACAGAAAACAACAATGTTGACTAAGAATATGTCTTCTCAGGATAGTAATATAGTGAATAAAAAGTTGGGCTTTAGGGGTGAGAAAAAGGTGAAACATTTAGAGGTTAAGTTGACAAATACAAACATAAAACTGATTGAAAATAACTACGTTCCTCTTTGGAGGGATATTAAACAAGTTTACAAAGATGAGATAAGTTGCATTTATCATTATTTTGGATATAATGTGATGTTTGAACAATATGTGGACGAAGGGTTTAAATTTTAAACTAAATTGTAATTTAAAAGAGAATTTTTATAAGATGATGTATTGTGGGTATTCAAACACCACATAAGCTATCTAAGATGTATAAAGGTATGTCAAATTAATGTTGGAAGTGTAAAAATAAAGAAGGGACTTTTTATCATCTATGGCGGACATGTGATAAAGCAAAAACATTTTGGAGTACAATTCATACTCTAATACAGAAAATTCTGAAAATGGAGATAGAAATGAAACCATAAGTTTTCCTTTTGGGACTAATGGAAAAAGAACTGGAGAAAAAAATTGGAACTTTGCTGCTACATATGTTGACAGCAGCAAGACTATTGTATGCACAAAAATGGAAAGACACTTCGATACCTACCATGGAAGAATGGCTGCAGAAGTTGACGGAGTTGGCTGAAATGGCAAAACTGACTACCCTGATTAAAGAAAAAAAACATAAGTACTTTTGTTTCCACATAGAAACTGCTTCTGAATTTTGTGCTTGATGTGGAAAAGAATGTAACTTTGACTTGGGTTTTATAGATTAGATTGATTGATCTTTATAGAAATGACTTATTCATGTGTCTGGAAAAACAAAAAGCTGTGGTTTGATGTTAATGTCCTATTCTACCGCAACAGAGTTGAAGTCAATGCTTCTTTTTCTTTTCTTTTCCTTACCTTTCCTCACTTCTCTCTCCCCCTTCCCCTCCCCCATTTCACTGCTTTTATTTACTTTTGTATTTTGCATTTGATAATACTTTATAACCTAATTAAAAATGTTTGGGGAAAAAACAACAACCTGAAACTTGGATTTGATACTGACATAATTCTTAGCTCTAAGGATTTAACATGCCCACTATAATATCAATAGAAACATAAAGTAGAATATTAAACACAAGAATAAAAAATGTCTCAAATAACTCAGAAACTGAATGATTAAAAATTTCACCTATAACAAATGTCGTATCAATTTACAAGTTTACCATACATCTCCTTTTTTAAACAGTTTCAAAAGATGTCCAATTGGCATTAGATTTGAAAATACAGTTTTTATAGAGATTTTATGTAGAATTTAACTATAACTAGAGAGAATTTTATGCAGAAGAGGACAAAGATCATATATTCACATTTCTTCCTAATCTTCCAAAATATCTCAGTAATAATAAACATAAAAGTCTTCTTCTAGTTGAGCTTAGTTCCTGGTGCCTTAAGATATCTACAGTATGTGTCTTCACAACAATATAAAAAGAATTTGTTACAATTTGTTTCTTTTTTAACCTTCCCCATTTAACCAATAGCTCTGGCTTTTTTGGTAATTTCCCATGCAAATACTAACCAGGCCCAAGTCTGCTTAGCCTTTTGAGCTCAACAAAGGTTAGCTGGATGCTGCTACCTAGCTGGATTAATAATAAATTCCAGTCCCAATTGTGGTCATAATTTGAGGACCTGCATGTAACATACTGACCCACATCCAGGATGCATCCTTTCCTCTTCAGAATAGTTATTAGCTTTAATTGGGTTGAACAATGAAACCTGACATATAAGGTTGTTTTTTTCAAAAAAACATAATATTAACCATATATTTAGGATCCTATATAAGCTAAACTATAGTTAGTCATCAAAACAAGCTGTTTATTTCATTCACTGCAATATTATGTAAAATTATATATGATTACAGAAATTAAACATTTATCAAGTACTGTCAGTGTTAACAAGCACCTTTGCAAAAAGTCTAATATATTCAGAAAAATGTTTTACCTCTTTAGAATCATCTATTCTTTCAAAGTAAACAAAAGCAAATCCTCTTGATCGCCCAGTCCGTTGATCATATACCACATTGACTCCACTCAATGGTCCATAACGGGAAAAAACTTCACGAAGATCCCTCTCAGTAGTATATAAGCTGAGGCCAAACACTCCAAGGCATGTATTAGGATCTGGATTAGCCTAAAATATACCAAGTTAAACTATTACATTTCTTATTGCTGACCATTAAAGCAATTACTTCATTTATACAGGTCGTCCTTGACTTACAATCACAATTGAGCCCAAAATTACTGTTGCTAAGCAAAGCACTTGAGTTTTGCCCCATTTTATGATTTTTTTTTGCCAGTTAAGTGAATCACTGAAGTTAAGTGACTCATGCAGTTGTTAAGCAAATCTGGATTCCCCCATTAACTTTGTCAGAAGCTGGCTGGGAAGGTTACAAATGATGATGACGTGACCCCGGGACAGTGCAACTCTCATAAATACATGCCAATTGCCAAGTGTCTGAATTTTGACCATGTGACCATTGGGATGCTACAATGGTGGCAAGTGTGAAAAATGGCCATAAGTCTGTTTTTTTCAGTGCTGTAATAACTTCAAATAGTCACTAAACAAATAGCTGTGTTGAGGGCTACCTGTACCTACATTCTTGTCCCAGGAACAGAGACAGCAAAATATTCCACGAAGTTGCACATTCTGAGCAGCATATAAATGGAAAAGAAATATGATTTGTTGGTACAGTGAATATAAAAAGTCTATACAACCCTGTTAAATTGCCAGGTTTTGGAGGTTTAAAAAAAAGTTAGACTGAGATAAATCACTTCAGAATTATTCTCCACCTTTAATATAATTTATAAACTGTATAATTCAATTGGAAAACAAACTGAAATCTGTTAGGTGAGTAAAACAAAAAACTCATAGTAATGTGGTTGCGTTAAGTGTGCATACCCTGAAACTAACACTCTGTTGAAGCACCTGTTGATTTTCTGACAGCAGTCAGTCATTTGGGGTAGGAGCCTATCAGCAGGGCACATCTTCGCCTATTCTTCCTTGAAAAAGTGCTCCAAATCTGTCAGATTACAAGGGCATCTCCTGTACACAGCCCACAGGTTTTAAATTGGATTCAGGTCCGGGCTCTGGCTGGGCCATTCCAAAACTTGGATCTTCTTCTGCTGAAACCATTCTTTTGTTGATTTGGAGGTATGCTTTGGGTCGTTGTTGTGTTGAAAGGTGAAATTCCTCTTCAGTTTCAGCATTTTAGCAAAGGCCCGAAGGTATTGTGCCAAAATCGACTGATTTTTGCAACTGTTCGTAATTTCCTCCACCTTGACTAAAGCCCCGGTTCCAGCTGAAGAAAAGTAGCCCCAAAGCATAATGCTGCCACCACGCTTCCCTGTTGGTATGGTGGTGTACTTTTGGTGATGCACAGTGTTGCTTTTCCACTGAACATACTTTTTGGAATGATGGCCCAAAACGTTCAACCTTGGTCTCATCAGACCATAGCACATTTCCCCATATGCTTTTGTCAGATGTGGTGTAGCATTTTGCAAAATGTAGCCAGGCTTGGATGTTTTCCTTTGTAAGAAATAGCTTCTGTCTTGCCACCCTACCTGACAGCCCAGACATATGAAGAATACAGTTGATTGTCACATACCGTACACAACCAATACTTGCCAGAAATTCCCACAGCTCTTTTAATGTTGATGGAGGGCTCCCAGCAGCATCCTGGACCAGTCTTCTTGTTTCTTCATCAATTTTGGAGGGGCATCCAGTTCTTGGTAATGTCACTCTTGTGCTGTATTTTCTCCACTTGTTGAGGACTGCCTTCCCTGGGTTCCATGGTATAGTCAATGCCTTGTTTTGTACCCTTCTCCTGACTGATACCTTCCAACAATGAGATCCCTTGTAGTTTAAATTATGCTATCTAAATATCTCCTCATAAGGAAAAGCTTTAAACTTGTATTCTCCATGACCAATCCAATTAGGAAATATCAGTATAATTTGCCAGCAGAAACTTTAGAATCAAGCTTTGTTTCCTTAACTCCTTCCACCAAGCTACGGCCAACATCTGACACACCCAGAGAATCTCCTCTCTCTAGACCAGTGGTTCCCAACCTTTTTTTCGCCCCGCACCCCTAAAGAAATTTCACTCGAACCTCGCACCCCCTGAAATAAATAATAAATAAAAATGCCAACATATAGCCAATATCCTATTATTTACCTGGACTTTTCTTGCACCCCCTGGAATATCGTCTCGCACCCCCAGGGGGTACGAGCACCCCAGGTTGGAAACCCCTGTTCTAGACGATCGCTTTTCCAATTTATAAATACATTTTGATCACTAGAGGGAGCTCAAGTCTGTCATCCGGGCAATCTTTGAAAGCTTCTTACAGAAAATCACCTATAACATAAATCCACTAGGGACTAAAAATACAAATCATACAGATATTAAAAAAGAACAAGAGACACAATTAGGTGTAGAAAATTGTCAGGGATAACATTGTTTACCCTAACTGGTTTAGGCAAAATAATATGTTATCATGGTTTATAAGTTAAAGTGTCTGCAACTTTAACTGAAAGAATGTAATTAAGGGAGTGGTTGTGAAAGCACTTTAAAAGAAGCAAGACGACAGCTTGCTCACTCTCTGGCTTTGATGATCCCTAATTACTGCATGGACTCAAGACTGCTTTACTTGAACGGGAGAGATAAACAAAGGACTGATTTGTAAGTGAACTGACATAGGATATTCCACACGGACTTTGTTAATTGAATATCCTTGAATGGACTGACTAAAAATGATACAAGACGAATGGACTGTTATTTTGACTATGCTATAAAACTCTAAGTGGAATAAACTATATTTTTTGATTACACAAGCGTATCTGTTATTGTTACTGTATGTTAACTAACATACAAACTTATCTCACACATTTATCTGTATGCCTATCTGACTAATGCTGCACATTCTGTTTAGCTTGTCTCCTTAACCCTGGTTGGGGAACACAGGCTTAACACTGGTTATGGGCCCAGAGGCTGCAAAGTCAGTTTAACAAGGATCAAACAGATTTATGTAAAAAGTGAGAGTTTGTGTTGTTATACGTTACAGTAAACAGACAGCTGTGTTTTATTAATTATAGTTTTATATCCATATAAGAAAACATGGCACAAGTCAATCTACAAAGTTTGTCCCTTATATCCAAGCTGGATGGAACAAACGATGTATCATGGTCTGTAAAATGTAGTCTACTTCTATGAAGAGAAGGTCTGTGGAACATAATTGAAAATCCACCAAACGTAGAGGAATGGGATCCAGAGATTGAGGAAGATAGACAAAAGATAGAAGACTTTAAGCAGAAGAATGAACAAGCTCTTTGCATAATAGGACTAACACTATCTGACCAGCAACTTGTTCATATCCGCGGAGAGCAAACGGCTGTTGGGTGTTGGCAGAAGCTGAAGAGGATTTATGTGCGAGATAACGTTGGTGCTCAAATAAATCTAACACTAGCTTTTCAGGACGCATCTCCAAATGAATGGAGATATGCTTAGTCATTTGAAAACTATAAAAAGCATTTTTCAAGAACTGCACGAGAAAGAACTTATTTTCTCTGAACTAAACCAAGTCTACATAATTCTATCTTCACTAGACGAAAGTTATGATAACTACGTCACTTCCCTTGAAATTTTGCCTAAGGAAAGTTTAACTTTAACTGATATAACTGGCAGATTGATTGAAGAGGCAAGAAGAAGACTTGAAAGAGATCAGTTAAGGAGGGAGCAACCTCAAAAAGAAGATATTGAATCTCCTACTGCATACGCAATTGAAAAGTGTTTTAATTGTGGAGGAAGAAAACATTTGGCAAGATTTTGTAAAAAAGCAAAGCGCCAGAACGCTGGCCAGAATACTAAAAGTAACCAAAAGAAAAAGAAAAATTTAGAGTTAACCATGTATACTAACGGAGCTGTAAAAAATAATTTATGGGTGGTTGACAGTGGAGCATCCCACTGTATAACAAATGATAACAAAAATTTTATTAAAATGTCCATGAGTATACAGCAGATATCATTAGCCAATGGCTGGAAACTGAAAGCTAAAGGTCAAGGTATAGCATATTGTTCTTTTATAAAAGAGAATGTAAAAATGTTATATGTACCACAACTTAAGTTTAATTTAATTTCAGTAAGAATTTTGGTTAAACGAGGATATGTAGTTACCTTTAAAGGAGATAACTGCATAATTGAGAAAGAAGATAAGAAAATTACTGCATCTTTAAGAGGTGAATTATATGTGTTAAATGAAAATGGTTTAAAGGTGGCTAACACGGTTTATGATAATAAGAAACCTCATGATGAATGTATTCACTGATTACACCGACGGCTAGGGCATTTAAATTTTAAAATGCTGAAGAGAACTGTTCAACTATCTGAAGGAATAAGTTTGAAACCTTGTAATAAGTATTTGCAATGTAATGCTTGTAATCAAAGCAAAGCTAGGGTCATACCGGCTAATAGAGTTGTTGGATTTACTACCAAAGAGCCTTTAGAAGTAGTATTTGCCGATTTAATAGGTCCGAAAAAACCAAGTGTAGGAGGAGCTCGATACATACTAAGTATAATGGACCACTATACTAGATATGGGTTTTGCTATTTAATGAAGAGCAAAACTGAAACGTATCTAAATCTATTTAATTGGATTAAATTTGCAGAAAGAAAAACTAAAAAGAAATTAGTAACTCTTATAACAGATAATGGTGCGGAATTTACAAATAATACATTCCAGAATAGACTTAGAATGTTAGGTATTCAACATAAAAAGTCTGCACCATATAGGCCACAACATAATGCCTTAAAAGAGAGACGAGGCCAAACATTACAATCAATGGCACGTACTATGTTGTCTGATTCAGGATTACCTGACAATTTATGGGGAGAAGCAATAATGTGTGGTAATCATATATTAAATAATGTTGTTAATTCAACAACAGGTGAATTACCATTCACACTGTGGCATGGTACAAAACCTGATTTAAGTTACATGCACACATTTGGAGCACCAGCATGGGTGCATATCCCTTCACAACTCAGACACAAAGGACAGCATAGAGCTAAAAGATTATTTTTTGTAGGATATGAATCTAATCACAGATTTTATAGATTCTGGGAACCAGGTACATCTAGAGTTTACACCAGTGCTAGTGCTAAATTCCTAGAACATGTAGGATGGAATAGATTAGAGTAAGATTTAAATAATGAAGTAATTATTGAACCCTACAAAAGGCAAAAAGATCAGGCTAGTTATAAGAAGAGTCCAATTAAAGAAGAAGTCCACGAAGAGCAAATAGGACCAGAACAAGAGGAAACAATTGATCAGGAAGAGTTAGATAATCAAGAAGAGTTAATAAATGAAAGTCCACCTGTAAGTCCTGTAATACCTAGACGTACTACACGTGTAACTGGACCACCTGATAGGTATCAAGCAAGTGTAGTTTGCCAAGTAACTAAAGTTCCAACTAGTGTAGATGAACTTAGGATGTATCCTGCTAAGGATCAGGAGAATTGGCAAAAGGCAATGGAAAAAGAACTAAATTCATTAAAGGTAATGAAAGTATATGAAGATGCCAAATTACCTCCAGGAGAAAACTCCATTGGGTGCAAATGGATATTTAAAGTAAAAATTGGAAATGATGGGACTGTTTCCCATAAAGCTAGGTTGGTAGCTCAAGGATTTAATCAAACTGCATCTGATTACGATGAAGTTTTCGCACCAAGTCTTAAAACAACATCTTTGAGAGCAGCTTTAGTGTGGGCAGCTAGGAAAAACTATGTCAACCACTGCCTATCCAATACATACTTCACCTACAATGGACAAAAATACAAACAAATAGAAGGAGCACCCATGGGATCACCCCTCTCACCTGTCATCGCTAACCTCTACATGGAACACTTTGAAACACAAGCTCTAGAAAAATATGATCACAAACCCAAACTCTGGCTCAGATACGTAGATGACACCTTCATAATCTGGCCACACGGGAAAGAAAAACTGAACAACTTCCTCACACACCTCAACAGCCTGCACCCCAAAATACAATTCACCATGGAAACAGAAGCTAACAACCAACTTCCCTTCCTGGATGTCTTGGTATACAAAAAATCCAATGGCTCCTTAGGACACACCACCTACCAGAAGAAAACACATACAAACCGCTATCTACACGCACTCTCACACCACCACCCAGCACAGATCAATTCCGTAGCCGAGACACTCATCTCCAGAACAAAATGCTTAGCCAACGAACAAAACCTAGAGACCGAACTACACACTCTCACTGGCATGCTGACAGCCAATGGATTCCAAAGAAAGAAGATCACCCACCTAATCCAAAAAGAAACCCCAACCAAAATCCAAGACAGAGAACAAGAGAATGGCAAAGCCCTCCTCCCATATATAAAAGGCACTACAGACAAAATCAGCAAGATCCTCCAAAAGCACAACATTAACACAGCATTCTGCACAAACAGAAAGATATCCACCATCCTAAGAAACCCTAAGGACAAAATCGAGTTAGAAAATCAAGGAGTATACGAAATCCCTTGCACTGCCTGCCCCACCACATACATTGGACAAACTAACAGAAGAATAAGTGCACGCATTGAAGAACATAAGAACTCAATCAAAAAGGAAGAACCGACCTCTTCCCTGGTCCAACACCTCAAAGCCACAGGACATGAGATTGACTTTAAAAATACCAGAACTATCACCAAAACTGAACACTTCAGCAGCAGAATAATCAGAGAAGCCATAGAGATAGAAAAACGCCCACACAGCATGAATAAACGAGATGATACCTCCCGCCTACCAGCCATTTGGAAAACCGCCCTCATGAACAGACGAGTACCTAACATGAAGAATGACACCAGACCCACACCCCTGAGAGCCACACAAGATGCCACCACCACACTTCCACATAGAAAGCAGACTCACACCCACACAGAAGATGAGACACAGCCACGGACCAGAAACCGCACTGCAGCTGCATCACTACCCACTTCAAACCCCTCTGAGCCATACATGAAGCGAACTGACCCCCACCATGAAGATGCAGCACGACCGCGAACTCGAAGCCAAACAGCAAGATCACAGCTCACCAGCTCAAATCCCCTAGCAACTAAGACTAGCCTGAGCATAACCAAGCCCCCACCTGAACAGAACATTCCTCCAGCCAATCAGAACACAGCCAACCCCCCAACCAATCAGAACACAGCCAAACCCCCAACCAATGAGAACACACCCCCACCCAATCAGAACACAGCCAAGCCCCCACCCAATCAAGTCACACCCCCACTAGCAGTTAAAAGGAAGAAGCAGCTGCAAGCTCACATCACTCTGAGAAGCACAGAGCTGAAGACCAAGCCTGAAGATGATGAATGAGACTTCATCGAAACATTGCCTAGATACTTCCAATCTTATGCGGGAGAAAACCCGAATAACCAAAGATCCACATACAAATACCCGTGAGAACCTCAGAATATATATATATATATATATTTTCTTAAATTTTCACGGGTACTTACATGTCTGGCATTCAGCTTTGTTCGGGTATTTTCCCACGTCATAATAGTGGTGCTTTTAAAGTTGTAGCAACGTTTCAGCAGAATCTCATCTGCCATCATCAGGCTTCTGTATGGTGTTTGTGTGTGACTCACAGACAAACACCATACAGAAGCCTGATGATGGCAGATGAGATTCTGCTGAAACGTTGCTACAACTTTAAAAGCACCACTATTATGACATGGGAAAATACCCGAACAAAGCTGAATGCCAGACATATATATATATATATATATATATATATATATATATATATGGTATTTATATATATATATATATATATATATATATATATATATATATATATATATATATATATATATATATATATATATATATATATATATATATATATATATATATATATATATATATATATATATATATATATATATATATATATATATATATATATATATATATATATATATATATATATATATATATATATATAT
The DNA here is from genome assembly GCA_033807585.1 of Hydrophis major. Taxonomy (NCBI): domain Eukaryota; kingdom Metazoa; phylum Chordata; class Lepidosauria; order Squamata; family Elapidae; genus Hydrophis; species Hydrophis major. The sequence goes on from JAUCBL010000051.1 coordinate 843,284, forward strand.
ATATATATATATATATCCCAACCAATCAGGATGAAGAAAAAACCATTCTAGCACAGCAATAGGCTGCCCCAAATTTAAAATTGAAACAACTGTGGGGGCCTGACTCACAGATGGACACAATACACAAACCTGATGATGGCAGATGAGATTCTGCCGAAACGTTGCTACAACTTTAAAAGCACAACTACAATAACGTGGGAAAATACCCGAACAAAGCTGAATAACATACATACATACAAAATCTCACAAGCAGATAAAATTAACCAATTTCTAAAATGGAACTTTGTAAGCCGGCTAAAACACCAATGAGCCAGAAGTTTAGCCATAGTGATGTACAAAGTCCTGTTTTTGATAAGAACATTTATCAGTCCTTGATTGGTAGTTTATCTTATCTCAGTAATTGGTCAAGGCCAGATATGGCATTCTGTGTTAACCAATTAGCTAGGTTTAATGCTGAGCCAACTGAAAAGCACTGGCAAGCTGCTAAGCGTGTGTTAAGATATCTGAAACAAACAATGCATTATGCATTGTATTTGGAGCCTAAGGATGAACTGAGTTTAACTGCATATGCTGATGCAAGTTTTGCTACAGATGTAAATACATGTAAATCTACATCGGGTACTGTGGTATTATTAGGAAAGGTGTTGATTGGATGGAGGTCTATTCAACAGAAACATCTAAGTTTGTCAACAATGGAGGCTGAATTCTCATGTTTGTCTTTATTATGTACAGATTTAGTTTTGTATAAGCAATTATTGATTGATATGGGAATTGATGTAACAGATCCTATTGTTATTTACGAAGATAACCAATCAGCAATACAGATGGCTTCAAATCTTGCTGTAAAGACAAGAACAAAACACACATATTTAAAATATTTAAATGTGAGACAATGTGTGCAAAGTAAGATGATTAAGCTGGAATACTGTATGTCAGAAAATAACATCGCAGATTATTTTACAAAAGACCAAGGCTCTATAAAGCATCAGGCTTGCTGTGAGGATTATGGACTTGGAATGTAAGGTTGTATGTATTGTCCTACCCAAAGGGGAGAATGTTAGGAATGTAAGTCACATAACAGTTGGGTTGGAAAATATATAAACCAGCTTAGACATTTTAATACTGTCTCTTTAAGGGAATGCTAAAATTGTAATTGGGTGTGGTTCTTCAAACACCCATAAGATGGAGCCAGAAAGCTGGGTTGTTCTGTGCTGTTGTTGCTGAGAGTGTTACCTTTCCTGCATTTCCCTATTGACTGTTACTGATCATCGTGATTCTTGGATTTGATGTGAGTCTTTTACTGAACTGTTTATGATACTGGACTTTGTTATTGGGATTATCTCTGGACTGAAAACTGACTGCTTTAACCGTGAATGACTTGGACTGTGTTTGGACTTTGCTTAACCGTTTACTGGAAGTAAAACCTACATTTTACTGTGGCGTGTAGCTGTGTGCTGTTTGTGTGTTATTCTTCACCACCCTCACTACGTCTCCCTGTGTGCGCTCATTCTCCTAACGGGGAATTACCTCAACAGGATGTATGAAGATTTCACCCTTGGACCATTTAAAATATTAGATTGATTAAATTCAGGACACAAACATCCTTGGATATTGGATATTGGTTTTTTTAGTTTGAAAAGTGGCTTTGACTTGGATAAAGGACAGTTGGACAATTGGCTGGGAAGAAATAAAAGAAACAAAAACAAAGATGAGTGAAATTTGCAAAGAAATTGTGTTGGATTTTCAGGAAATAAAAGATACACTGACAAGAGGATTTGGGAACATTTTGAATAAAATAAAAAACATGGACGCAGAGCTGGAAACTGAGATACAAATGTCAAGAAAGCAGGAGGACCAGAAAGAGGAGGAGCCAACTGAAAGAGGAACTAAACATAAAAAGCAAATGAAAATAAATATAATGATTGATGTAAACCAAGGGGAGAGTACTATAAAGGAAATGAAACAGGAATTGGGAATTGCAAAGAGAAACCTTTGGGAGAAAGATAGGGGTGAGAGTAGATAACTTGGAAATGAGGCAATGGAACATAATAGAGAAGGAAGAAACATTTTAAGAGGAAAGGTCAAAAAGTGGTAGATAGAAACAGAAATATGAGAGAGGAATATGGGAGACAAGCTAAAAAGTGAAAAACCACAGCTTTAATGCAAATAAGAGATGATGGTTAAAAAAAAAAGAAAAGAAAAACATTGTGAAGTATTATACAAGACAATGAAAGGCAAAATTTAATAAAAATATAATGGCATTATTAGAATTGTATAAATTGTTAAATGTAAGAATGATGAATGTTATTTTTATTTGTATTAAAATGTGACTAGAAAGGGGAATTTTTCTTTTTTAAATATAGTGGCATACTCAGAAATTAATAAGGGGATAGATAATAGAAATTTATAATTTAATATAAATTTGTGAAATGCTACTAGAATTATAGGTAAACACTGAAAATATGATTAATATATAACTGGTAGTAAAAGGAGTGAGGTTAAGAATATAGAAATTGACATAAAAATAATACTGTAATACAGAATAATTAAGATTGATAATTTAATAATTATATGTATTAATATCAAATCTGAAAAATTGTCAACTATATTAAGAGGAATATTGTCATATTTGTATCAAAATGTAAGACACTACGGAACCACACTGCTCACACATTGATTTTTGTTGTAACAAAAAATAAAAAAATTATTGCGAAAAAATAATAATTTTTTTAGATGCAGAGAAGGCCTTTGACAACCTGAATTGGGGCTGTATGGACCTGAATTGGAGTGAATTTTATTCAAGGAATTAAAGTGATCTTACATGTCACAGAATGCAAAAATCATCATAAATGATGACTTAACTAATTCATGAAAAATTCAAAAGGGTACAAGACAAGGATGCCCCTTGTCCCTGCTGCTGTTTATTTTGGTTTTGGAAGTCTTAAATAGAGATATTAGACAGGATGATAAGGGGTATAAATATTAAGAAAGACGTTTATAAATTGAGAGCCTTCCCTGATGATTTATAGTTTTTATTTTTACAAGATCCAAAAAAATAATATAGAACACCTGATGAGGAAACTGAATGGGTTTGGGGCTTTGGCAGGTTTCAAAATAAACAGAAAACAACAATGTTGACTAAGAATATGTCTTCTCAGGATAGTAATATAGTGAATAAAAAGTTGGGCTTTAGGGGTGAGAAAAAGGTGAAACATTTAGAGGTTAAGTTGACAAATACAAACATAAAACTGATTGAAAATAACTACGTTCCTCTTTGGAGGGATATTAAACAAGTTTACAAAGATGAGATAAGTTGCATTTATCATTATTTTGGATATAATGTGATGTTTGAACAATATGTGGACGAAGGGTTTAAATTTTAAACTAAATTGTAATTTAAAAGAGAATTTTTATAAGATGATGTATTGTGGGTATTCAAACACCACATAAGCTATCTAAGATGTATAAAGGTATGTCAAATTAATGTTGGAAGTGTAAAAATAAAGAAGGGACTTTTTATCATCTATGGCGGACATGTGATAAAGCAAAAACATTTTGGAGTACAATTCATACTCTAATACAGAAAATTCTGAAAATGGAGATAGAAATGAAACCATAAGTTTTCCTTTTGGGACTAATGGAAAAAGAACTGGAGAAAAAAATTGGAACTTTGCTGCTACATATGTTGACAGCAGCAAGACTATTGTATGCACAAAAATGGAAAGACACTTCGATACCTACCATGGAAGAATGGCTGCAGAAGTTGACGGAGTTGGCTGAAATGGCAAAACTGACTACCCTGATTAAAGAAAAAAAACATAAGTACTTTTGTTTCCACATGGAAACTGCTTCTGAATTTTGTGCTTGATGTGGAAAAGAATGTAACTTTGACTTGGGTTTTATAGATTAGATTGATTGATCTTTATAGAAATGACTTATTCATGTGTCTGGAAAAACAAAAAGCTGTGGTTTGATGTTAATGTCCTATTCTACCGCAACAGAGTTGAAGTCAATGCTTCTTTTTCTTTTCTTTTCCTTACCTTTCCTCACTTCTCTCTCCCCCTTCCCCTCCCCCATTTCACTGCTTTTATTTACTTTTGTATTTTGCATTTGATAATACTTTATAACCTAATTAAAAATGTTTGGGGAAAAAACAACAACCTGAAACTTGGATTTGATACTGACATAATTCTTAGCTCTAAGGATTTAACATGCCCACTATAATATCAATAGAAACATAAAGTAGAATATTAAACACAAGAATAAAAAATGTCTCAAATAACTCAGAAACTGAATGATTAAAAATTTCACCTATAACAAATGTCGTATCAATTTACAAGTTTACCATACATCTCCTTTTTTAAACAGTTTCAAAAGATGTCCAATTGGCATTAGATTTGAAAATACAGTTTTTATAGAGATTTTATGTAGAATTTAACTATAACTAGAGAGAATTTTATGCAGAAGAGGACAAAGATCATATATTCACATTTCTTCCTAATCTTCCAAAATATCTCAGTAATAATAAACATAAAAGTCTTCTTCTAGTTGAGCTTAGTTCCTGGTGCCTTAAGATATCTACAGTATGTGTCTTCACAACAATATAAAAAGAATTTGTTACAATTTGTTTCTTTTTTAACCTTCCCCATTTAACCAATAGCTCTGGCTTTTTTGGTAATTTCCCATGCAAATACTAACCAGGCCCAAGTCTGCTTAGCCTTTTGAGCTCAACAAAGGTTAGCTGGATGCTGCTACCTAGCTGGATTAATAATAAATTCCAGTCCCAATTGTGGTCATAATTTGGGGACCTGCATGTAACATACTGACCCACATCCAGGATGCATCCTTTCCTCTTCAGAATAGTTATTAGCTTTAATTGGGTTGAACAATGAAACCTGACATATAAGGTTGTTTTTTTCAAAAAAACATAATATTAACCATATATTTAGGATCCTATATAAGCTAAACTATAGTTAGTCATCAAAACAAGCTGTTTATTTCATTCACTGCAATATTATGTAAAATTATATATGATTACAGAAATTAAACATTTATCAAGTACTGTCAGTGTTAACAAGCACCTTTGCAAAAAGTCTAATATATTCAGAAAAATGTTTTACCTCTTTAGAATCATCTATTCTTTCAAAGTAAACAAAAGCAAATCCTCTTGATCGCCCAGTCCGTTGATCATATACCACATTGACTCCACTCAATGGTCCATAACGGGAAAAAACTTCACGAAGATCCCTCTCAGTAGTATATAAGCTGAGGCCAAACACTCCAAGGCATGTATTAGGATCTGGATTAGCCTAAAATATACCAAGTTAAACTATTACATTTCTTATTGCTGACCATTAAAGCAATTACTTCATTTATACAGGTCGTCCTTGACTTACAATCACAATTGAGCCCAAAATTACTGTTGCTAAGCAAAGCACTTGAGTTTTGCCCCATTTTATGATTTTTTTTTGCCAGTTAAGTGAATCACTGAAGTTAAGTGACTCATGCAGTTGTTAAGCAAATCTGGATTCCCCCATTAACTTTGTCAGAAGCTGGCTGGGAAGGTTACAAATGATGATGACGTGACCCCGGGACAGTGCAACTCTCATAAATACATGCCAATTGCCAAGTGTCTGAATTTTGACCATGTGACCATTGGGATGCTACAATGGTGGCAAGTGTGAAAAATGGCCATAAGTCTGTTTTTTTCAGTGCTGTAATAACTTCAAATAGTCACTAAACAAATAGCTGTGTTGAGGGCTACCTGTACCTACATTCTTGTCCCAGGAACAGAGACAGCAAAATATTCCACGAAGTTGCACATTCTGAGCAGCATATAAATGGAAAAGAAATATGATTTGTTGGTACAGTGAATATAAAAAGTCTATACAACCCTGTTAAATTGCCAGGTTTTGGAGGTTTAAAAAAAAGTTAGACTGAGATAAATCACTTCAGAATTATTCTCCACCTTTAATATAATTTATAAACTGTATAATTCAATTGGAAAACAAACTGAAATCTGTTAGGTGAGTAAAACAAAAAACTCATAGTAATGTGGTTGCGTTAAGTGTGCATACCCTGAAACTAACACTCTGTTGAAGCACCTGTTGATTTTCTGACAGCAGTCAGTCATTTGGGGTAGGAGCCTATCAGCAGGGCACATCTTCGCCTATTCTTCCTTGAAAAAGTGCTCCAAATCTGTCAGATTACAAGGGCATCTCCTGTACACAGCCCACAGGTTTTAAATTGGATTCAGGTCCGGGCTCTGGCTGGGCCATTCCAAAACTTGGATCTTCTTCTGCTGAAACCATTCTTTTGTTGATTTGGAGGTATGCTTTGGGTCGTTGTTGTGTTGAAAGGTGAAATTCCTCTTCAGTTTCAGCATTTTAGCAAAGGCCCGAAGGTATTGTGCCAAAATCGACTGATTTTTGCAACTGTTCGTAATTTCCTCCACCTTGACTAAAGCCCCGGTTCCAGCTGAAGAAAAGTAGCCCCAAAGCATAATGCTGCCACCACGCTTCCCTGTTGGTATGGTGGTGTACTTTTGGTGATGCACAGTGTTGCTTTTCCACTGAACATACTTTTTGGAATGATGGCCCAAAACGTTCAACCTTGGTCTCATCAGACCATAGCACATTTCCCCATATGCTTTTGTCAGATGTGGTGTAGCATTTTGCAAAATGTAGCCAGGCTTGGATGTTTTCCTTTGTAAGAAATAGCTTCTGTCTTGCCACCCTACCTGACAGCCCAGACATATGAAGAATACAGTTGATTGTCACATACCGTACACAACCAATACTTGCCAGAAATTCCCACAGCTCTTTTAATGTTGATGGAGGGCTCCCAGCAGCATCCTGGACCAGTCTTCTTGTTTCTTCATCAATTTTGGAGGGGCATCCAGTTCTTGGTAATGTCACTCTTGTGCTGTATTTTCTCCACTTGTTGAGGACTGCCTTCCCTGGGTTCCATGGTATAGTCAATGCCTTGTTTTGTACCCTTCTCCTGACTGATACCTTCCAACAATGAGATCCCTTGTAGTTTAAATTATGCTATCTAAATATCTCCTCATAAGGAAAAGCTTTAAACTTGTATTCTCCATGACCAATCCAATTAGGAAATATCAGTATAATTTGCCAGCAGAAACTTTAGAATCAAGCTTTGTTTCCTTAACTCCTTCCACCAAGCTACGGCCAACATCTGACACACCCAGAGAATCTCCTCTCACTAGACCAGTGGTTCCCAACCTTTTTTTCGCCCCGCACCCCTAAAGAAATTTCACTCGAACCTCGCACCCCCTGAAATAAATAATAAATAAAAATGCCAACATATAGCCAATATCCTATTATTTACCTGGACTTTTCTTGCACCCCCTGGAATATCGTCTCGCACCCCCAGGGGGTACGAGCACCCCAGGTTGGAAACCCCTGTTCTAGACGATCGCTTTTCCAATTTATAAATACATTTTGATCACTAGAGGGAGCTCAAGTCTGTCATCCGGGCAATCTTTGAAAGCTTCTTACAGAAAATCACCTATAACATAAATCCACTAGGGACTAAAAATACAAATCATACAGATATTAAAAAAGAACAAGAGACACAATTAGGTGTAGAAAATTGTCAGGGATAACATTGTTTACCCTAACTGGTTTAGGCAAAATAATATGTTATCATGGTTTATAAGTTAAAGTGTCTGCAACTTTAACTGAAAGAATGTAATTAAGGGAGTGGTTGTGAAAGCACTTTAAAAGAAGCAAGACGACAGCTTGCTCACTCTCTGGCTTTGATGATCCCTAATTACTGCATGGACTCAAGACTGCTTTACTTGAACGGGAGAGATAAACAAAGGACTGATTTGTAAGTGAACTGACATAGGATATTCCACACGGACTTTGTTAATTGAATATCCTTGAATGGACTGACTAAAAATGATACAAGACGAATGGACTGTTATTTTGACTATGCTATAAAACTCTAAGTGGAATAAACTATATTTTTTGATTACACAAGCGTATCCGTTATTGTTACTGTATGTTAACTAACATACAAACTTATCTCACACATTTATCTGTATGCCTATCTGACTAATGCTGCACATTCTGTTTAGCTTGTCTCCTTAACCCTGATTGGGGAACACAGGCTTAACACTGGTTATGGGCCCAGAGGCTGCAAAGTCAGTTTAACAAGGATCAAACAGATTTATGTAAAAAGTGAGAGTTTGTGTTGTTATACGTTACAGTAAACAGACAGCTGTGTTTTATTAATTATAGTTTTATATCCATATAAGAAAACATGGCACAAGTCAATCTATAAAGTTTGTCCCTTATATCCAAGCTGGATGGAACAAACGATGTATCATGGTCTGTAAAATGTAGTCTACTTCTATGAAGAGAAGGTCTGTGGAACATAATTGAAAATCCACCAAACGTAGAGGAATGGGATCCAGAGATTGAGGAAGATAGACAAAAGATAGAAGACTTTAAGCAGAAGAATGAACAAGCTCTTTGCATAATAGGACTAACACTATCTGACCAGCAACTTGTTCATATCCGCGGAGAGCAAACGGCTGTTGGGTGTTGGCAGAAGCTGAAGAGGATTTATGTGCGAGATAACGTTGGTGCTCAAATAAATCTAACACTAGCTTTTCAGGACGCATCTCCAAATGAATGGAGATATGCTTAGTCATTTGAAAACTATAAAAAGCATTTTTCAAGAACTGCACGAGAAAGAACTTATTTTCTCTGAACTAAACCAAGTCTACATAATTCTATCTTCACTAGACGAAAGTTATGATAACTACGTCACTTCCCTTGAAATTTTGCCTAAGGAAAGTTTAACTTTAACTGATATAACTGGCAGATTGATTGAAGAGGCAAGAAGAAGACTTGAAAGAGATCAGTTAAGGAGGGAGCAACCTCAAAAAGAAGATATTGAATCTCCTACTGCATACCAATTGAAAAGTGTTTTAATTGTGGAGGAAGAAAACATTTGGCAAGATTTTGTAAAAAAGCAAAGCGCCAGAACGCTGGCCAGAATACTAAAAGTAACCAAAAGAAAAAGAAAAATTTAGAGTTAACCATGTATACTAACGGAGCTGTAAAAAATAATTTATGGGTGGTTGACAGTGGAGCATCCCACTGTATAACAAATGATAACAAAAATTTTATTAAAATGTCCATGAGTATACAGCAGATATCATTAGCCAATGGCTGGAAACTGAAAGCTAAAGGTCAAGGTATAGCATATTGTTCTTTTATAAAAGAGAATGTAAAAATGTTATATGTACCACAACTTAAGTTTAATTTAATTTCAGTAAGAATTTTGGTTAAACGAGGATATGTAGTTACCTTTAAAGGAGATAACTGCATAATTGAGAAAGAAGATAAGAAAATTACTGCATCTTTAAGAGGTGAATTATATGTGTTAAATGAAAATGGTTTAAAGGTGGCTAACACGGTTTATGATAATAAGAAACCTCATGATGAATGTATTCACTGATTACACCGACGGCTAGGGCATTTAAATTTTAAAATGCTGAAGAGAACTGTTCAACTATCTGAAGGAATAAGTTTGAAACCTTGTAATAAGTATTTGCAATGTAATGCTTGTAATCAAAGCAAAGCTAGGGTCATACCGGCTAATAGAGTTGTTGGATTTACTACCAAAGAGCCTTTAGAAGTAGTATTTGCCGATTTAATAGGTCCGAAAAAACCAAGTGTAGGAGGAGCTCGATACATACTAAGTATAATGGACCACTATACTAGATATGGGTTTTGCTATTTAATGAAGAGCAAAACTGAAACGTATCTAAATCTATTTAATTGGATTAAATTTGCAGAAAGAAAAACTAAAAAGAAATTAGTAACTCTTATAACAGATAATGGTGCGGAATTTACAAATAATACATTCCAGAATAGACTTAGAATGTTAGGTATTCAACATAAAAAGTCTGCACCATATAGGCCACAACATAATGCCTTAAAAGAGAGACGAGGCCAAACATTACAATCAATGGCACGTACTATGTTGTCTGATTCAGGATTACCTGACAATTTATGGGGAGAAGCAATAATGTGTGGTAATCATATATTAAATAATGTTGTTAATTCAACAACAGGTGAATTACCATTCACACTGTGGCATGGTACAAAACCTGATTTAAGTTACATGCACACATTTGGAGCACCAGCATGGGTGCATATCCCTTCACAACTCAGACACAAAGGACAGCATAGAGCTAAAAGATTATTTTTTGTAGGATATGAATCTAATCACAGATTTTATAGATTCTGGGAACCAGGTACATCTAGAGTTTACACCAGTGCTAGTGCTAAATTCCTAGAACATGTAGGATGGAATAGATTAGAGTAAGATTTAAATAATGAAGTAATTATTGAACCCTACAAAAGGCAAAAAGATCAGGCTAGTTATAAGAAGAGTCCAATTAAAGAAGAAGTCCACGAAGAACAAATAGGACCAGAACAAGAGGAAACAATTGATCAGGAAGAGTTAGATAATCAAGAAGAGTTAATAAATGAAAGTCCACCTGTAAGTCCTGTAATACCTAGACGTACTACACGTGTAACTAGACCACCTGATAGGTATCAAGCAAGTGTAGTTTGCCAAGTAACTAAAGTTCCAACTAGTGTAGATGAACTTAGGATGTATCCTGCTAAGGATCAGGAGAATTGGCAAAAGGCAATGGAAAAAGAACTAAATTCATTAAAGGTAATGAAAGTATATGAAGATGCCAAATTACCTCCAGGAGAAAACTCCATTGGGTGCAAATGGATATTTAAAGTAAAAATTGGAAATGATGGGACTGTTTCCCATAAAGCTAGGTTGGTAGCTCAAGGATTTAATCAAACTGCATCTGATTACGATGAAGTTTTCGCACCAAGTCTTAAAACAACATCTTTGAGAGCAGCTTTAATGTGGGCAGCTAGGAAAAACTATGTCAACCACTGCCTATCCAATACATACTTCACCTACAATGGACAAAAATACAAACAAATAGAAGGAGCACCTATGGGATCACCCCTCTCACCTGTCATCGCTAACCTCTACATGGAACACTTTGAAACACAAGCTCTAGAAAAATATGATCACAAACCCAAACTCTGGCTCAGATACGTAGATGACACCTTCATAATCTGGCCACACGGGAAAGAAAAACTGAACAACTTCCTCACACACCTCAACAGCCTGCACCCCAAAATACAATTCACCATGGAAACAGAAGCTAACAACCAACTTCCCTTCCTGGATGTCTTGGTATACAAAAAATCCAATGGCTCCTTAGGACACACCACCTACCAGAAGAAAACACATACAAACCGCTATCTACACGCACTCTCACACCACCACCCAGCACAGATCAATTCCGTAGCCGAGACACTCATCTCCAGAACAAAATGCTTAGCCAACGAACAAAACCTAGAGACCGAACTACACACTCTCACTGGCATGCTGACAGCCAATGGATTCCAAAGAAAGAAGATCACCCACCTAATCCAAAAAGAAACCCCAACCAAAATCCAAGACAGAGAACAAGAGAATGGCAAAGCCCTCCTCCCATATATAAAAGGCACTACAGACAAAATCAGCAAGATCCTCCAAAAGCACAACATTAACACAGCATTCTGCACAAACAGAAAGATATCCACCATCCTAAGAAACCCTAAGGACAAAATCGAGTTAGAAAATCAAGGAGTATACGAAATCCCTTGCACTGCCTGCCCCACCACATACATTGGACAAACTAACAGAAGAATAAGTGCACGCATTGAAGAACATAAGAACTCAATCAAAAAGGAAGAACCGACCTCTTCCCTGGTCCAACACCTCAAAGCCACAGGACATGAGATTGACTTTAAAAATACCAGAACTATCACCAAAACTGAACACTTCAGCAGCAGAATAATCAGAGAAGCCATAGAGATAGAAAAACGCCCACACAGCATGAATAAACGAGATGATACCTCCCGCCTACCAGCCATTTGGAAAACCGCCCTCATGAACAGACGAGTACCTAACATGAAGAATGACACCAGACCCACACCCCTGAGAGCCACACAAGATGCCACCACCACACTTCCACATAGAAAGCAGACTCACACCCACACAGAAGATGAGACACAGCCACGGACCAGAAACCGCACTGCAGCTGCATCACTACCCACTTCAAACCCCTCTGAGCCATACATGAAGCGAACTGACCCCCACCATGAAGATGCAGCACGACCGCGAACTCGAAGCCAAACAGCAAGATCACAGCTCACCAGCTCAAATCCCCTAGCAACTAAGACTAGCCTGAGCATAACCAAGCCCCCACCTGAACAGAACATTCCTCCAGCCAATCAGAACACAGCCAACCCCCCAACCAATCAGAACACAGCCAAACCCCCAACCAATGAGAACACACCCCCACCCAATCAGAACACAGCCAAGCCCCCACCCAATCAAGTCACACCCCCACTAGCAGTTAAAAGGAAGAAGCAGCTGCAAGCTCACATCACTCTGAGAAGCACAGAGCTGAAGACCAAGCCTGAAGATGATGAATGAGACTTCATCGAAACATTGCCTAGATACTTCCAATCTTATGCGGGAGAAAACCCGAATAACCAAAGATCCACATACAAATACCCGTGAGAACCTCAGAATATATATATATATATATATATATATATATATATATATATATATATATATATATATATATATTCTTAAATTTTCGCGGGTACTTACATGTCTGGCATTCAGCTTTGTTCGGGTATTTTCCCACGTCATAATAGTGGTGCTTTTAAAGTTGTAGCAACGTTTCAGCAGAATCTCATCTGCCATCATCAGGCTTCTGTATGGTGTTTGTGTGTGACTCACAGACAAACACCATACAGAAGCCTGATGATGGCAGATGAGATTCTGCTGAAACGTTGCTACAACTTTAAAAGCACCACTATTATGACATGGGAAAATACCCGAACAAAGCTGAATGCCAGACATATATATATATATATATATATGGTATTCAGCTTTGTTCGGGTATTTTCCCACGTCATTGTAGTTGTGCTTTTAAAGTTGCAGCAACATTTCGGCAGAACCTCATCTGCCATCATCAGGCTTCTGTATTGTGTCCGTCTGTAAGTCACAAAGAGCCACAAAACAGACAGAAGATATTAGAAACACCAATCAAGCAGAACACAGCAAACTCCAAGACCAATAAACACAGACCAAGATTCCCAACCAATCAGGATGAAGAAAAAACCATTCTAGCACAGCAATAGGCTGCCCCAAATTTAAAATTGAAACAACTGTGGGGGCCTGACTCACAGATGGACACAATACACAAACCTGATGATGGCAGATGAGATTCTGCCGAAACGTTGCTACAACTTTAAAAGCACAACTACAATAACGTGGGAAAATACCCGAACAAAGCTGAATAACATACATACATACAAAATCTCACAAGCAGATAAAATTAACCAATTTCTAAAATGGAACTTTGTAAGCCGGCTAAAACACCAATGAGCCAGAAGTTTAGCCATAGTGATGTACAAAGTCCTGTTTTTGATAAGAACATTTATCAGTCCTTGATTGGTAGTTTATCTTATCTCAGTAATTGGTCAAGGCCAGATATGGCATTCTGTGTTAACCAATTAGCTAGGTTTAATGCTGAGCCAACTGAAAAGCACTGGCAAGCTGCTAAGCGTGTGTTAAGATATCTGAAACAAACAATGCATTATGCATTGTATTTGGAGCCTAAGGATGAACTGAGTTTAACTGCATATGCTGATGCAAGTTTTGCTACAGATGTAAATACATGTAAATCTACATCGGGTACTGTGGTATTATTAGGAAAGGTGTTGATTGGATGGAGGTCTATTCAACAGAAACATCTAAGTTTGTCAACAATGGAGGCTGAATTCTCATGTTTGTCTTTATTATGTACAGATTTAGTTTTGTATAAGCAATTATTGATTGATATGGGAATTGATGTAACAGATCCTATTGTTATTTACGAAGATAACCAATCAGCAATACAGATGGCTTCAAATCTTGCTGTAAAGACAAGAACAAAACACACATATTTAAAATATTTAAATGTGAGACAATGTGTGCAAAGTAAGATGATTAAGCTGGAATACTGTATGTCAGAAAATAACATCGCAGATTATTTTACAAAAGACCAAGGCTCTATAAAGCATCAGGCTTGCTGTGAGGATTATGGACTTGGAATGTAAGGTTGTATGTATTGTCCTACCCAAAGGGGAGAATGTTAGGAATGTAAGTCACATAACAGTTGGGTTGGAAAATATATAAACCAGCTTAGACATTTTAATACTGTCTCTTTAAGGGAATGCTAAAATTGTAATTGGGTGTGGTTCTTCAAACACCCATAAGATGGAGCCAGAAAGCTGGGTTGTTCTGTGCTGTTGTTGCTGAGAGTGTTACCTTTCCTGCATTTCCCTATTGACTGTTACTGATCATCGTGATTCTTGGATTTGATGTGAGTCTTTTACTGAACTGTTTATGATACTGGACTTTGTTATTGGGATTATCTCTGGACTGAAAACTGACTGCTTTAACCGTGAATGACTTGGACTGTGTTTGGACTTTGCTTAACCGTTTACTGGAAGTAAAACCTACATTTTACTGTGGCGTGTAGCTGTGTGCTGTTTGTGTGTTATTCTTCACCACCCTCACTACGTCTCCCTGTGTGCGCTCATTCTCCTAACGGGGAATTACCTCAACAGGATGTATGAAGATTTCACCCTTGGACCATTTAAAATATTAGATTGATTAAATTCAGGACACAAACATCCTTGGATATTGGATATTGGTTTTTTTAGTTTGAAAAGTGGCTTTGACTTGGATAAAGGACAGTTGGACAATTGGCTGGGAAGAAATAAAAGAAACAAAAACAAAGATGAGTGAAATTTGCAAAGAAATTGTGTTGGATTTTCAGGAAATAAAAGATACACTGACAAGAGGATTTGGGAACATTTTGAATAAAATAAAAAACATGGACGCAGAGCTGGAAACTGAGATACAAATGTCAAGAAAGCAGGAGGACCAGAAAGAGGAGGAGCCAACTGAAAGAGGAACTAAACATAAAAAGCAAATGAAAATAAATATAATGATTGATGTAAACCAAGGGGAGAGTACTATAAAGGAAATGAAACAGGAATTGGGAATTGCAAAGAGAAACCTTTGGGAGAAAGATAGGGGTGAGAGTAGATAACTTGGAAATGAGGCAATGGAACATAATAGAGAAGGAAGAAACATTTTAAGAGGAAAGGTCAAAAAGTGGTAGATAGAAACAGAAATATGAGAGAGGAATATGGGAGACAAGCTAAAAAGTGAAAAACCACAGCTTTAATGCAAATAAGAGATGATGGTTAAAAAAAAAAGAAAAGAAAAACATTGTGAAGTATTATACAAGACAATGAAAGGCAAAATTTAATAAAAATATAATGGCATTATTAGAATTGTATAAATTGTTAAATGTAAGAATGATGAATGTTATTTTTATTTGTATTAAAATGTGACTAGAAAGGGGAATTTTTCTTTTTTAAATATAGTGGCATACTCAGAAATTAATAAGGGGATAGATAATAGAAATTTATAATTTAATATAAATTTGTGAAATGCTATTAGAATTATAGGTAAACACTGAAAATATGATTAATATATAACTGGTAGTAAAAGGAGTGAGGTTAAGAATATAGAAATTGACATAAAAATAATACTGTAATACAGAATAATTAAGATTGATAATTTAATAATTATATGTATTAATATCAAATCTGAAAAATTGTCAACTATATTAAGAGGAATATTGTCATATTTGTATCAAAATGTAAGACACTACGGAACCACACTGCTCACACATTGATTTTTGTTGTAACAAAAAATAAAAAAATTATTGCGAAAAAATAATAATTTTTTTAGATGCAGAGAAGGCCTTTGACAACCTGAATTGGGGCTGTATGGACCTGAATTGGAGTGAATTTTATTCAAGGAATTAAAGTGATCTTACATGTCACAGAATGCAAAAATCATCATAAATGATGACTTAACTAATTCATGAAAAATTCAAAAGGGTACAAGACAAGGATGCCCCTTGTCCCTGCTGCTGTTTATTTTGGTTTTGGAAGTCTTAAATAGAGATATTAGACAGGATGATAAGGGGTATAAATATTAAGAAAGACGTTTATAAATTGAGAGCCTTCCCTGATGATTTATAGTTTTTATTTTTACAAGATCCAAAAAAATAATATAGAACACCTGATGAGGAAACTGAATGGGTTTGGGGCTTTGGCAGGTTTCAAAATAAACAGAAAACAACAATGTTGACTAAGAATATGTCTTCTCAGGATAGTAATATAGTGAATAAAAAGTTGGGCTTTAGGGGTGAGAAAAAGGTGAAACATTTAGAGGTTAAGTTGACAAATACAAACATAAAACTGATTGAAAATAACTACGTTCCTCTTTGGAGGGATATTAAACAAGTTTACAAAGATGAGATAAGTTGCATTTATCATTATTTTGGATATAATGTGATGTTTGAACAATATGTGGACGAAGGGTTTAAATTTTAAACTAAATTGTAATTTAAAAGAGAATTTTTATAAGATGATGTATTGTGGGTATTCAAACACCACATAAGCTATCTAAGATGTATAAAGGTATGTCAAATTAATGTTGGAAGTGTAAAAATAAAGAAGGGACTTTTTATCATCTATGGCGGACATGTGATAAAGCAAAAACATTTTGGAGTACAATTCATACTCTAATACAGAAAATTCTGAAAATGGAGATAGAAATGAAACCAGAAGTTTTCCTTTTGGGACTAATGGAAAAAGAACTGGAGAAAAAAATTGGAACTTTGCTGCTACATATGTTGACAGCAGCAAGACTATTGTATGCACAAAAATGGAAAGACACTTCGATACCTACCATGGAAGAATGGCTGCAGAAGTTGACGGAGTTGGCTGAAATGGCAAAACTGACTACCCTGATTAAAGAAAAAAAACATAAGTACTTTTGTTTCCACATAGAAACTGCTTCTGAATTTTGTGCTTGATGTGGAAAAGAATGTAACTTTGACTTGGGTTTTATAGATTAGATTGATTGATCTTTATAGAAATGACTTATTCATGTGTCTGGAAAAACAAAAAGCTGTGGTTTGATGTTAATGTCCTATTCTACCGCAACAGAGTTGAAGTCAATGCTTCTTTTTCTTTTCTTTTCCTTACCTTTCCTCACTTCTCTCTCCCCCTTCCCCTCCCCCATTTCACTGCTTTTATTTACTTTTGTATTTTGCATTTGATAATACTTTATAACCTAATTAAAAATGTTTGGGGAAAAAACAACAACCTGAAACTTGGATTTGATACTGACATAATTCTTAGCTCTAAGGATTTAACATGCCCACTATAATATCAATAGAAACATAAAGTAGAATATTAAACACAAGAATAAAAAATGTCTCAAATAACTCAGAAACTGAATGATTAAAAATTTCACCTATAACAAATGTCGTATCAATTTACAAGTTTACCATACATCTCCTTTTTTAAACAGTTTCAAAAGATGTCCAATTGGCATTAGATTTGAAAATACAGTTTTTATAGAGATTTTATGTAGAATTTAACTATAACTAGAGAGAATTTTATGCAGAAGAGGACAAAGATCATATATTCACATTTCTTCCTAATCTTCCAAAATATCTCAGTAATAATAAACATAAAAGTCTTCTTCTAGTTGAGCTTAGTTCCTGGTGCCTTAAGATATCTACAGTATGTGTCTTCACAACAATATAAAAAGAATTTGTTACAATTTGTTTCTTTTTTAACCTTCCCCATTTAACCAATAGCTCTGGCTTTTTTGGTAATTTCCCATGCAAATACTAACCAGGCCCAAGTCTGCTTAGCCTTTTGAGCTCAACAAAGGTTAGCTGGATGCTGCTACCTAGCTGGATTAATAATAAATTCCAGTCCCAATTGTGGTCATAATTTGAGGACCTGCATGTAACATACTGACCCACATCCAGGATGCATCCTTTCCTCTTCAGAATAGTTATTAGCTTTAATTGGGTTGAACAATGAAACCTGACATATAAGGTTGTTTTTTTCAAAAAAACATAATATTAACCATATATTTAGGATCCTATATAAGCTAAACTATAGTTAGTCATCAAAACAAGCTGTTTATTTCATTCACTGCAATATTATGTAAAATTATATATGATTACAGAAATTAAACATTTATCAAGTACTGTCAGTGTTAACAAGCACCTTTGCAAAAAGTCTAATATATTCAGAAAAATGTTTTACCTCTTTAGAATCATCTATTCTTTCAAAGTAAACAAAAGCAAATCCTCTTGATCGCCCAGTCCGTTGATCATATACCACATTGACTCCACTCAATGGTCCATAACGGGAAAAAACTTCACGAAGATCCCTCTCAGTAGTATATAAGCTGAGGCCAAACACTCCAAGGCATGTATTAGGATCTGGATTAGCCTAAAATATACCAAGTTAAACTATTACATTTCTTATTGCTGACCATTAAAGCAATTACTTCATTTATACAGGTCGTCCTTGACTTACAATCACAATTGAGCCCAAAATTACTGTTGCTAAGCAAAGCACTTGAGTTTTGCCCCATTTTATGATTTTTTTTTGCCAGTTAAGTGAATCACTGAAGTTAAGTGACTCATGCAGTTGTTAAGCAAATCTGGATTCCCCCATTAACTTTGTCAGAAGCTGGCTGGGAAGGTTACAAATGATGATGACGTGACCCCGGGACAGTGCAACTCTCATAAATACATGCCAATTGCCAAGTGTCTGAATTTTGACCATGTGACCATTGGGATGCTACAATGGTGGCAAGTGTGAAAAATGGCCATAAGTCTGTTTTTTTCAGTGCTGTAATAACTTCAAATAGTCACTAAACAAATAGCTGTGTTGAGGGCTACCTGTACCTACATTCTTGTCCCAGGAACAGAGACAGCAAAATATTCCACGAAGTTGCACATTCTGAGCAGCATATAAATGGAAAAGAAATATGATTTGTTGGTACAGTGAATATAAAAAGTCTATACAACCCTGTTAAATTGCCAGGTTTTGGAGGTTTAAAAAAAAGTTAGACTGAGATAAATCACTTCAGAATTATTCTCCACCTTTAATATAATTTATAAACTGTATAATTCAATTGGAAAACAAACTGAAATCTGTTAGGTGAGTAAAACAAAAAACTCATAGTAATGTGGTTGCGTTAAGTGTGCATACCCTGAAACTAACACTCTGTTGAAGCACCTGTTGATTTTCTGACAGCAGTCAGTCATTTGGGGTAGGAGCCTATCAGCAGGGCACATCTTCGCCTATTCTTCCTTGAAAAAGTGCTCCAAATCTGTCAGATTACAAGGGCATCTCCTGTACACAGCCCACAGGTTTTAAATTGGATTCAGGTCCGGGCTCTGGCTGGGCCATTCCAAAACTTGGATCTTCTTCTGCTGAAACCATTCTTTTGTTGATTTGGAGGTATGCTTTGGGTCGTTGTTGTGTTGAAAGGTGAAATTCCTCTTCAGTTTCAGCATTTTAGCAAAGGCCCGAAGGTATTGTGCCAAAATCGACTGATTTTTGCAACTGTTCGTAATTTCCTCCACCTTGACTAAAGCCCCGGTTCCAGCTGAAGAAAAGTAGCCCCAAAGCATAATGCTGCCACCACGCTTCCCTGTTGGTATGGTGGTGTACTTTTGGTGATGCACAGTGTTGCTTTTCCACTGAACATACTTTTTGGAATGATGGCCCAAAACGTTCAACCTTGGTCTCATCAGACCATAGCACATTTCCCCATATGCTTTTGTCAGATGTGGTGTAGCATTTTGCAAAATGTAGCCAGGCTTGGATGTTTTCCTTTGTAAGAAATAGCTTCTGTCTTGCCACCCTACCTGACAGCCCAGACATATGAAGAATACAGTTGATTGTCACATACCGTACACAACCAATACTTGCCAGAAATTCCCACAGCTCTTTTAATGTTGATGGAGGGCTCCCAGCAGCATCCTGGACCAGTCTTCTTGTTTCTTCATCAATTTTGGAGGGGCATCCAGTTCTTGGTAATGTCACTCTTGTGCTGTATTTTCTCCACTTGTTGAGGACTGCCTTCCCTGGGTTCCATGGTATAGTCAATGCCTTGTTTTGTACCCTTCTCCTGACTGATACCTTCCAACAATGAGATCCCTTGTAGTTTAAATTATGCTATCTAAATATCTCCTCATAAGGAAAAGCTTTAAACTTGTATTCTCCATGACCAATCCAATTAGGAAATATCAGTATAATTTGCCAGCAGAAACTTTAGAATCAAGCTTTGTTTCCTTAACTCCTTCCACCAAGCTACGGCCAACATCTGACACACCCAGAGAATCTCCTCTCACTAGACCAGTGGTTCCCAACCTTTTTTTCGCCCCGCACCCCTAAAGAAATTTCACTCGAACCTCGCACCCCCTGAAATAAATAATAAATAAAAATGCCAACATATAGCCAATATCCTATTATTTACCTGGACTTTTCTTGCACCCCCTGGAATATCGTCTCGCACCCCCAGGGGGTACGAGCACCCCAGGTTGGAAACCCCTGTTCTAGACGATCGCTTTTCCAATTTATAAATACATTTTGATCACTAGAGGGAGCTCAAGTCTGTCATCCGGGCAATCTTTGAAAGCTTCTTACAGAAAATCACCTATAACATAAATCCACTAGGGACTAAAAATACAAATCATACAGATATTAAAAAAGAACAAGAGACACAATTAGGTGTAGAAAATTGTCAGGGATAACATTGTTTACCCTAACTGGTTTAGGCAAAATAATATGTTATCATGGTTTATAAGTTAAAGTGTCTGCAACTTTAACTGAAAGAATGTAATTAAGGGAGTGGTTGTGAAAGCACTTTAAAAGAAGCAAGACGACAGCTTGCTCACTCTCTGGCTTTGATGATCCCTAATTACTGCATGGACTCAAGACTGCTTTACTTGAACGGGAGAGATAAACAAAGGACTGATTTGTAAGTGAACTGACATAGGATATTCCACACGGACTTTGTTAATTGAATATCCTTGAATGGACTGACTAAAAATGATACAAGACGAATGGACTGTTATTTTGACTATGCTATAAAACTCTAAGTGGAATAAACTATATTTTTTGATTACACAAGCGTATCCGTTATTGTTACTGTATGTTAACTAACATACAAACTTATCTCACACATTTATCTGTATGCCTATCTGACTAATGCTGCACATTCTGTTTAGCTTGTCTCCTTAACCCTGATTGGGGAACACAGGCTTAACACTGGTTATGGGCCCAGAGGCTGCAAAGTCAGTTTAACAAGGATCAAACAGATTTATGTAAAAAGTGAGAGTTTGTGTTGTTATACGTTACAGTAAACAGACAGCTGTGTTTTATTAATTATAGTTTTATATCCATATAAGAAAACATGGCACAAGTCAATCTACAAAGTTTGTCCCTTATATCCAAGCTGGATGGAACAAACGATGTATCATGGTCTGTAAAATGTAGTCTACTTCTATGAAGAGAAGGTCTGTGGAACATAATTGAAAATCCACCAAACGTAGAGGAATGGGATCCAGAGATTGAGGAAGATAGACAAAAGATAGAAGACTTTAAGCAGAAGAATGAACAAGCTCTTTGCATAATAGGACTAACACTATCTGACCAGCAACTTGTTCATATCCGCGGAGAGCAAACGGCTGTTGGGTGTTGGCAGAAGCTGAAGAGGATTTATGTGCGAGATAACGTTGGTGCTCAAATAAATCTAACACTAGCTTTTCAGGACGCATCTCCAAATGAATGGAGATATGCTTAGTCATTTGAAAACTATAAAAAGCATTTTTCAAGAACTGCACGAGAAAGAACTTATTTTCTCTGAACTAAACCAAGTCTACATAATTCTATCTTCACTAGACGAAAGTTATGATAACTACGTCACTTCCCTTGAAATTTTGCCTAAGGAAAGTTTAACTTTAACTGATATAACTGGCAGATTGATTGAAGAGGCAAGAAGAAGACTTGAAAGAGATCAGTTAAGGAGGGAGCAACCTCAAAAAGAAGATATTGAATCTCCTACTGCATACCAATTGAAAAGTGTTTTAATTGTGGAGGAAGAAAACATTTGGCAAGATTTTGTAAAAAAGCAAAGCGCCAGAACGCTGGCCAGAATACTAAAAGTAACCAAAAGAAAAAGAAAAATTTAGAGTTAACCATGTATACTAACGGAGCTGTAAAAAATAATTTATGGGTGGTTGACAGTGGAGCATCCCACTGTATAACAAATGATAACAAAAATTTTATTAAAATGTCCATGAGTATACAGCAGATATCATTAGCCAATGGCTGGAAACTGAAAGCTAAAGGTCAAGGTATAGCATATTGTTCTTTTATAAAAGAGAATGTAAAAATGTTATATGTACCACAACTTAAGTTTAATTTAATTTCAGTAAGAATTTTGGTTAAACGAGGATATGTAGTTACCTTTAAAGGAGATAACTGCATAATTGAGAAAGAAGATAAGAAAATTACTGCATCTTTAAGAGGTGAATTATATGTGTTAAATGAAAATGGTTTAAAGGTGGCTAACACGGTTTATGATAATAAGAAACCTCATGATGAATGTATTCACTGATTACACCGACGGCTAGGGCATTTAAATTTTAAAATGCTGAAGAGAACTGTTCAACTATCTGAAGGAATAAGTTTGAAACCTTGTAATAAGTATTTGCAATGTAATGCTTGTAATCAAAGCAAAGCTAGGGTCATACCGGCTAATAGAGTTGTTGGATTTACTACCAAAGAGCCTTTAGAAGTAGTATTTGCCGATTTAATAGGTCCGAAAAAACCAAGTGTAGGAGGAGCTCGATACATACTAAGTATAATGGACCACTATACTAGATATGGGTTTTGCTATTTAATGAAGAGCAAAACTGAAACGTATCTAAATCTATTTAATTGGATTAAATTTGCAGAAAGAAAAACTAAAAAGAAATTAGTAACTCTTATAACAGATAATGGTGCGGAATTTACAAATAATACATTCCAGAATAGACTTAGAATGTTAGGTATTCAACATAAAAAGTCTGCACCATATAGGCCACAACATAATGCCTTAAAAGAGAGACGAGGCCAAACATTACAATCAATGGCACGTACTATGTTGTCTGATTCAGGATTACCTGACAATTTATGGGGAGAAGCAATAATGTGTGGTAATCATATATTAAATAATGTTGTTAATTCAACAACAGGTGAATTACCATTCACACTGTGGCATGGTACAAAACCTGATTTAAGTTACATGCACACATTTGGAGCACCAGCATGGGTGCATATCCCTTCACAACTCAGACACAAAGGACAGCATAGAGCTAAAAGATTATTTTTTGTAGGATATGAATCTAATCACAGATTTTATAGATTCTGGGAACCAGGTACATCTAGAGTTTACACCAGTGCTAGTGCTAAATTCCTAGAACATGTAGGATGGAATAGATTAGAGTAAGATTTAAATAATGAAGTAATTATTGAACCCTACAAAAGGCAAAAAGATCAGGCTAGTTATAAGAAGAGTCCAATTAAAGAAGAAGTCCACGAAGAACAAATAGGACCAGAACAAGAGGAAACAATTGATCAGGAAGAGTTAGATAATCAAGAAGAGTTAATAAATGAAAGTCCACCTGTAAGTCCTGTAATACCTAGACGTACTACACGTGTAACTAGACCACCTGATAGGTATCAAGCAAGTGTAGTTTGCCAAGTAACTAAAGTTCCAACTAGTGTAGATGAACTTAGGATGTATCCTGCTAAGGATCAGGAGAATTGGCAAAAGGCAATGGAAAAAGAACTAAATTCATTAAAGGTAATGAAAGTATATGAAGATGCCAAATTACCTCCAGGAGAAAACTCCATTGGGTGCAAATGGATATTTAAAGTAAAAATTGGAAATGATGGGACTGTTTCCCATAAAGCTAGGTTGGTAGCTCAAGGATTTAATCAAACTGCATCTGATTACGATGAAGTTTTCGCACCAAGTCTTAAAACAACATCTTTGAGAGCAGCTTTAGTGTGGGCAGCTAGGAAAAACTATGTCAACCACTGCCTATCCAATACATACTTCACCTACAATGGACAAAAATACAAACAAATAGAAGGAGCACCTATGGGATCACCCCTCTCACCTGTCATCGCTAACCTCTACATGGAACACTTTGAAACACAAGCTCTAGAAAAATATGATCACAAACCCAAACTCTGGCTCAGATACGTAGATGACACCTTCATAATCTGGCCACACGGGAAAGAAAAACTGAACAACTTCCTCACACACCTCAACAGCCTGCACCCCAAAATACAATTCACCATGGAAACAGAAGCTAACAACCAACTTCCCTTCCTGGATGTCTTGGTATACAAAAAATCCAATGGCTCCTTAGGACACACCACCTACCAGAAGAAAACACATACAAACCGCTATCTACACGCACTCTCACACCACCACCCAGCACAGATCAATTCCGTAGCCGAGACACTCATCTCCAGAACAAAATGCTTAGCCAACGAACAAAACCTAGAGACCGAACTACACACTCTCACTGGCATGCTGACAGCCAATGGATTCCAAAGAAAGAAGATCACCCACCTAATCCAAAAAGAAACCCCAACCAAAATCCAAGACAGAGAACAAGAGAATGGCAAAGCCCTCCTCCCATATATAAAAGGCACTACAGACAAAATCAGCAAGATCCTCCAAAAGCACAACATTAACACAGCATTCTGCACAAACAGAAAGATATCCACCATCCTAAGAAACCCTAAGGACAAAATCGAGTTAGAAAATCAAGGAGTATACGAAATCCCTTGCACTGCCTGCCCCACCACATACATTGGACAAACTAACAGAAGAATAAGTGCACGCATTGAAGAACATAAGAACTCAATCAAAAAGGAAGAACCGACCTCTTCCCTGGTCCAACACCTCAAAGCCACAGGACATGAGATTGACTTTAAAAATACCAGAACTATCACCAAAACTGAACACTTCAGCAGCAGAATAATCAGAGAAGCCATAGAGATAGAAAAACGCCCACACAGCATGAATAAACGAGATGATACCTCCCGCCTACCAGCCATTTGGAAAACCGCCCTCATGAACAGACAAGTACCTAACATGAAGAATGACACCAGACCCACACCCCTGAGAGCCACACAAGATGCCACCACCACACTTCCACATAGAAAGCAGACTCACACCCACACAGAAGATGAGACACAGCCACGGACCAGAAACCGCACTGCAGCTGCATCACTACCCACTTCAAACCCCTCTGAGCCATACATGAAGCGAACTGACCCCCACCATGAAGATGCAGCACGACCGCGAACTCGAAGCCAAACAGCAAGATCACAGCTCACCAGCTCAAATCCCCTAGCAACTAAGACTAGCCTGAGCATAACCAAGCCCCCACCTGAACAGAACATTCCTCCAGCCAATCAGAACACAGCCAACCCCCCAACCAATCAGAACACAGCCAAACCCCCAACCAATGAGAACACACCCCCACCCAATCAGAACACAGCCAAGCCCCCACCCAATCAAGTCACACCCCCACTAGCAGTTAAAAGGAAGAAGCAGCTGCAAGCTCACATCACTCTGAGAAGCACAGAGCTGAAGACCAAGCCTGAAGATGATGAATGAGACTTCATCAAAACATTGCCTAGATACTTCCAATCTTATGCGGGAGAAAACCCGAATAACCAAAGATCCACATACAAATACCCGTGAGAACCTCAGAAAATATATATATATATATATATATATATATATATATATATATATATATATATATATATATATATATATATATATATTCTTAAATTTTCGCGGGTACTTACATGTCTGGCATTCAGCTTTGTTCGGGTATTTTCCCACGTCATAATAGTGGTGCTTTTAAAGTTGTAGCAACGTTTCAGCAGAATCTCATCTGCCATCATCAGGCTTCTGTATGGTGTTTGTGTGTGACTCACAGACAAACACCATACAGAAGCCTGATGATGGCAGATGAGATTCTGCTGAAACGTTGCTACAACTTTAAAAGCACCACTATTATGACATGGGAAAATACCCGAACAAAGCTGAATGCCAGACATATATATATATATATATATATATATGGTATTCAGCTTTGTTCGGGTATTTTCCCACGTCATTGTAGTTGTGCTTTTAAAGTTGCAGCAACATTTCGGCAGAACCTCATCTGCCATCATCAGGCTTCTGTATTGTGTCCGTCTGTAAGTCACAAAGAGCCACAAAACAGACAGAAGATATTAGAAACACCAATCAAGCAGAACACAGCAAACTCCAAGACCAATAAACACAGACCAAGATTCCCAACCAATCAGGATGAAGAAAAAACCATTCTAGCACAGCAATAGGCTGCCCCAAATTTAAAATTGAAACAACTGTGGGGGCCTGACTCACAGATGGACACAATACACAAACCTGATGATGGCAGATGAGATTCTGCCGAAACGTTGCTACAACTTTAAAAGCACAACTACAATAACGTGGGAAAATACCCGAACAAAGCTGAATAACATACATACATACATACATACAAAATCTCACAAGCAGATAAAATTAACCAATTTCTAAAATGGAACTTTGTAAGCCGGCTAAAACACCAATGAGCCAGAAGTTTAGCCATAGTGATGTACAAAGTCCTGTTTTTGATAAGAACATTTATCAGTCCTTGATTGGTAGTTTATCTTATCTCAGTAATTGGTCAAGGCCAGATATGGCATTCTGTGTTAACCAATTAGCTAGGTTTAATGCTGAGCCAACTGAAAAGCACTGGCAAGCTGCTAAGCGTGTGTAAAGATATCTGAAACAAACAATGCATTATGCATTGTATTTGGAGCCTAAGGATGAACTGAGTTTAACTGCATATGCTGATGCAAGTTTTGCTACAGATGTAAATACATGTAAATCTACATCGGGTACTGTGGTATTATTAGGAAAGGTGTTGATTGGATGGAGGTCTATTCAACAGAAACATCTAAGTTTGTCAACAATGGAGGCTGAATTCTCATGTTTGTCTTTATTATGTACAGATTTAGTTTTGTATAAGCAATTATTGATTGATATGGGAATTGATGTAACAGATCCTATTGTTATTTACGAAGATAACCAATCAGCAATACAGATGGCTTCAAATCTTGCTGTAAAGACAAGAACAAAACACACATATTTAAAATATTTAAATGTGAGACAATGTGTGCAAAGTAAGATGATTAAGCTGGAATACTGTATGTCAGAAAATAACATCGCAGATTATTTTACAAAAGACCAAGGCTCTATAAAGCATCAGGCTTGCTGTGAGGATTATGGACTTGGAATGTAAGGTTGTATGTATTGTCCTACCCAAAGGGGAGAATGTTAGGAATGTAAGTCACATAACAGTTGGGTTGGAAAATATATAAACCAGCTTAGACATTTTAATACTGTCTCTTTAAGGGAATGCTAAAATTGTAATTGGGTGTGGTTCCTCAAACACCCATAAGATGGAGCCAGAAAGCTGGGTTGTTCTGTGCTGTTGTTGCTGAGAGTGTTACCTTTCCTGCATTTCCCTATTGACTGTTACTGATCATCGTGATTCTTGGATTTGATGTGAGTCTTTTACTGAACTGTTTATGATACTGGACTTTGTTATTGGGATTATCTCTGGACTGAAAACTGACTGCTTTAACCGTGAATGACTTGGACTGTGTTTGGACTTTGCTTAACCGTTTACTGGAAGTAAAACCTACATTTTACTGTGGCGTGTAGCTGTGTGCTGTTTGTGTGTTATTCTTCACCACCCTCACTACGTCTCCCTGTGTGCGCTCATTCTCCTAACGGGGAATTACCTCAACAGGATGTATGAAGATTTCACCCTTGGACCATTTAAAATATTAGATTGATTAAATTCAGGACACAAACATCCTTGGATATTGGATATTGGTTTTTTTAGTTTGAAAAGTGGCTTTGACTTGGATAAAGGACAGTTGGACAATTGGCTGGGAAGAAATAAAAGAAACAAAAACAAAGATGAGTGAAATTTGCAAAGAAATTGTGTTGGATTTTCAGGAAATAAAAGATACACTGACAAGAGGATTTGGGAACATTTTGAATAAAATAAAAAACATGGACGCAGAGCTGGAAACTGAGATACAAATGTCAGGAAAGCAGGAGGACCAGGAAGAGGAGGAGCCAACTGAAAGAGGAACTAAACATAAAAAGCAAATGAAAATAAATATAATGATTGATGTAAACCAAGGGGAGAGTACTATAAAGGAATGAAACAGGAATTGGGAATTGCAAAGAGAAACCTTTGGGAGAAAGATAGGCGTGAGAGTAGATAACTTGGAAATGAGGCAATGGAACATAATGGATCTTCTTCTGCTGAAACCATTCTTTTGTTGATTTGGAGGTATGCGTTGGGTCGTTGTTGTGTTGAAAGGTGAAATTCCTCTTCAGTTTCAGCATTTTAGCAAAGGCCCGAAGGTATTGTGGGCAGCTAAGAAAAACTATGTCATTAACCATTTTGATGTAGAAACTGCTTATCTGCATGCACCATTGAAGCACACTATATATTTGAAAAAGACAATTATTATAAAAGACAATCAAGTAAATAGTAATGATTGTTGGAAACTCAAAAAGAGTCCTTACGGGTTGAAACAATCTGGCTTTGAGTGGAACCAATATATTGTGAAAGAATTAAACAATATAGGATTTAAATCTGGTTTAGCAGATCCATGTGTGTTTAAAAGAGAAAATAATGGAACAGTGTCATTATTGTTATTATTTACAGATGATATTGCTTTGATAACTAAGACCAATAATGAAGCTAATGAGATTATATCATTATGAGCTAAAAAGATAAAATTAAAGCATTTAGGTGAAATTAAAAAGTATTTAGGATTGACAATTAACAAAACAAAAAATGGATTTAAGATATCTCAAGAAGATAAAATTTGCCAATTAATTAAAACGTATAAAATGGAACTTTTTAAACCGGCAAAGACTCCAATGAGTCAGGAAGTTTGTCAAACTGATGATCAAAGTCCCAAATTTGATAAGTCCATATATCAATCTTTGATTGGTAGCTTATCATATATAAGCAATTGGTCAAGGCCAGATATAGCTTACAGTGTTAATCAGCTGGCACATTTTAATTCAGATCCACATCAATGTCATTGGCAATCATTAAAGATAATTTTAAGATATCTTAAAGGAACAATGAACCATGCATTGTATATAGAACCAAAGGGTGATTTGAGTCTTAGTGCCTATGCAGATGCAAGTTTTGCAACTGACATAAACACTAGAAAATCAACATCTGGGATGGCTATATTATTTGGTAAGACACTAAAAGGGTGGAGGTCAATCAGACAACAGCATAGCAGCTTGTCCACGATGGAAGCAGAATTTTCATGCCTGTCATTACTATGCACTGACTTAATTTTGTACAAACAGTTATTATTAGACATGGGTATAACTGTTAAAGATTCCATTATTGTGTACGAGGACAACCAGGCAGCCATAGAGTTAGCTACTAGTATTGCTGTAAAAACTAGATCAAAGCACACTGATTTAAGATACTTAAATGTTGGAGAATCTGTAAAGAATGGGCTAATTAAATTGGAATACTGCATGACAGAAGAAAACATTGCAGACCAATTTACAAAAGCTCAAGGAGTAATTAAGTTTAAAGAGAGTTGTAACAAATATGATTTAAAGATGTAAATAGTTATAATATTATTATTACCTAAAAGGGGAGAATGTTAGGGATAACATTGTTTACCCTAACTGGTTTAGGTAAAATAATAAATATGTTATCATGGTTTGTTAGTTAAAGTGTCTGTAACTTTAACTGTAAGAATGGAATTAAGGGAGTGGTTGTAAAAGCACCATAAAAGAAGCAAGGCATGGCAGCTTGCTCTCTCTGGCTTGATGATCCCTAATTACTTGATAGACTGAAGACTGCATTTTTCCCCTACTGGAACGGGAGAGAGAAAGGACTGTTGATTTATCAACTGTGAGAGGACTGATTTATTGTAAGTGAACTGACATTGGATATTCTACATGGACTTTGCTAATTGAATATCCTTGAATGGACTGACTAAAAACGATACATGACTAATGGACTGTTATTTTGACTATGCTATAAAACTCTAAGTGGAAAAAACTATATTTTTTGATACCACAAGCGTATCTGTTATTTTTACTGTATGTTAACTCACATACAAACTTATCTCACACATTTATCTGTATGCCTATCTGACTAACGTTGCACATTCTGTTTAGCTTGTCTCCTTAACCCTGGTTGGGGAACACAGGCTTAACAAAAATTATCAACCCATTGTGACAACTCCACAAATACTGGACAATGCAAATAACTGTAACTTTGGAATATAAATCTGACACCAACTTCTATTACAATAATGGTTTGAATATAACCCTCCCAGCGCAATTGAAACAAGAGTGCCAAGTAAATTCACAATTTTTAAGAGGTCACGTTTGGGTTTTTTTCTTCATGGATACTAACAAGGTTGAAAATCCTTTGAGAAAAGAAAAGCTAATAGACATCTCAGAGAAGATTTTTTTCGACCAGAAAGCACTCCAAGTTAATCTACAACTTTTAACAGAACAACTTTGGGAGAATTTCTTGAAGAAAAGAGACTTGATAGACATTCCTGAGACTTTATTCTAGGAAGATAAGCTGGAAGGAACAACTTAAATTTAATGACTTAGGATGGATTTTTATTAGTTTGATATATGTATTGAAAGAAAGCTCTACGGCAGTTTTGTATTTGTAAAATGAGTTTGTAGGTGAAAAAAGACAATAATGAAAAATTATAACTTAATAAAACTGTACTATTAACAGAATTACATAACTTGTCAAACATAAATGTAAATATTTTATTTGTAACAAATAAGTTGTAAAATGTTATTAGAAAGGGGATATTTTTTAAATATAATTGTGGCATAGTTAAATATCAGAAAGGGGATAAATTATGGAAGATTATAACCCAATATAGTGACTTTCTTTTAGAATTATATAATTTTGTTAAACACCACATATATGATTAATACTTTATTTGTAGTTAAAAGAGGGATATTCAGAATATGGAGATTGACACAAAAGTAATATATTGAAATTGTGAATAATCAAAGAATGAAAGATTACAATTTAACAAAATATGTGTATCAATGTTAAGATTGTCAACTGTATTAAATATGAAGAATATTGTCACGTGTTCTAAAATGTAAGACACTCTGGTGCTACACTTCACACAATGTTTGTTTCAGCTTTAAAATTCAGCTGCCACATTTTTTTTAAGAGAGTTGGAGGAGCTGAAAAGTTCAAGGTTATTCTGTATGTCGTATTAAGAAATTCCAGTGGTAGTTAATTGGTTCTCATGATTTATGAAGTGTAGAAGTGGGAGGAGAGAAGGTGGAATCTGTGTAACGCGCAAAAATAATTTCACTTGGGAAATTGCCTTTGACATGCCAGATCTGTTTCTAAATAAATCAATTGGAGATAAAATGTCTCGGAATGATTGATATAATGGATACTTTCTGGATGCCTTACGTTTAACATTTATTTCCCAAGTCAAACTGTTATTTTTTGAAGGGGCTTGGCTGATACCCCGGAGTTTTTTCCTGAGATGGAAAATTATCAACAATCAGCCGAAGTTGGAGATATGCAGGGGGAGAGTATGGGGGCACTCTCTCCAGAACATTAATTGAATCTGCAAGCCTTTGTTTGGAGGAGATGATGGATGCTTTCAGAATGACAGTAGAGTCAAGAAGTTGTTATAACCCAGAGGTAACCCAGCTGGTTGAAGAGAAATCTTTCACGAGCCCCAGGCAGATTGCTATTCTGTCTGATTGGAGGGAGACTATACAGATGCCAGTTGGAGGAAGCCAGAAAGACGCATCAACTGACAGAGGTATGTTGCAGCCTCCAAATCCCCTCATTTTCCAGAGGGAATTTTGCCCCTGCAGAGAGTATCCCTCCAGAGTGGGGATTTTATCCAGGCCAGGGGTGGATTCAATGCCAATGGCAGCCAGCACTAACCCAGCCCTGGTCTGAAGGGGGATTACCCAGACAACAGACAGCAGCCACCTCCCCTCCACCTGACCAGGAAACCAGGCCACACCCATCTTCCTCCTGGCAACCACAAATGCAGCCCCAACCGGCAGCGAGGCCACAGGGACCCCATTCCAGAGAGGCACCACCCAGCAAGGATACAGGGGGCTTACCCAGCCTATGTACACCACCAGGCCGGTTCCTTTCATTCCAGTACAACCTGCAGGGGGCTGGACTGTGCCACCTCCACAACCATGACCCAGGCCGGACCAAATACCCTTTAAGGCCATGTTCGATGGCCACCATGAACATTTCAATTACTTCCTCACTTGAATCCGATCCCACATAGAACAATTTGGAGATCAATACGCCACAGAGCACGATTTGGTTTTGGCCATAACAAATGGGATGAATGAAGGGGATGCTTCAGACTGGGTGGCCCAAGTACACAACGAACAAGCCCCTGAATTACACGATGTAAATGGATTTATTGAATTATTAAGACTCAGATTTGAAAATCCAGACAGGGTAGCAGAGAATGAAGAGAAGTTAATGGAAATGAGGCAAGGCAATCGACTCTTGTCAGAATTTATTTGGGACTTTAGAAGGGTCGCAAGCCACCTCATGGATTGGCCTGAAAGAATGACTTTACACTATTTTAAAAATGCCATTGATCCAGAAGTAAAGGAGGCCTGTGAAATTAGGGGAATCCCAGAGACCTTACAATCGTGGTGTCGCATCCCTCAGCTTAGATCGCAGCATCAACCCACACAGGAAACCCCTTCCGGCAGCCCTGCCTAAGAGAATTGTGGCTAGGAGACCGCCGACCAGATCAGCTGAACCTGCTCGTACCCAACCCAACAGGGTGCTGAAAAGTTACCGATGTGGCCAAGCCGACCATAGAGCAGCAAACTGTCTCGCACCTGCTCCTGTACCACAAGCTCTGCAGTCGATGCCTAATACAACTGTTAAGAGGTCGGAAGAATAAAGAAAGACCTCTGGCCAGGGGCGGGTTTGCCAACAACAGCTGGGAAAGCCCCCTCTGCGCAGATGGGAGCAATGGACCACCAGACCTCAACCACGTCCCTGAGAAGCTGACCTGCGAAGATGACCCAATGGTGAGTGATCCCATCACACCTTTTACAGTCAAGGTCAAGTTAGTGGTACCAAACAAGGGGGAGGCCGGGGAGTTAGAAGCTGTCATTGATACTGGGTGTTCTTGATGTCTTATTGGACTCCCATCATTGAACAATTGGGCATAAAGACTAACCCACTAAAATGCCCAATCAGATTTGAGCAAGTGGATGGAACCTTCATTGGGGGGGCAGCCACTAAGATGACTGAATTGATCAAGATGGAATTAGGGCCCCATCACGAACTCATACACTTCATAGTGGCCCCCAAGATGTCAGAATCAATCATACTGGGACTTGTTTGGTTAGACAAATGGGCCCCGACAATCAAATGGGAGGATGGATTCAGAAAAATCCTCAATGGACCGGGCTCATTGCCCCTTCTTCCACCCACTACAAAGCCACCGGTCAGCTTGAACCCAGAGCCTAAGCCATCATCCATGG
The DNA here is from genome assembly GCA_033807585.1 of Hydrophis major. Classification (NCBI taxonomy): domain Eukaryota; kingdom Metazoa; phylum Chordata; class Lepidosauria; order Squamata; family Elapidae; genus Hydrophis; species Hydrophis major. The sequence goes on from JAUCBL010000051.1 coordinate 877,079, forward strand.
CATCCCACCTTCTCCCAGATAACCCCCAGGTACCCAACCAATACAAAGACTTGGCTGAAGCATTCAGTGAAGAAGAGTGTAATGTCTTACCTCCCCATCGAGCCACTGATTGTGCCATAGAATTAGAGCCCAGGGCAAAATTTCCAAAACCAAAGATGTATTCCATGATGCTTGCTGAAATGACTGAATTAAGGAAATACATCGACAGCAATTTGGAACGAAGTTTTATTGAGCCTGCCAAATCAAGACTAGCTGCCCCCTTGTTCAAGAAGAAAGATGGCGGGTTGAGATTGTGTGTTGACTTTAGAGGCGTGAACACCATATGCGTCAAAAACATGTACCCTCTCCCCCTTACGAAGGACTTATTGAACCACCTGTTGAAGGGCAAGATATTCACCAAGCTAGATCTCAGGGAAGCTTACTACCGGGTCCGCATCAAAGAACGAGATGAGTGGAAAACTGCTTTTAACTGCCCTCTGGGTAGCTTCCAATTCAAAGTCATGCCTTTCGGTCTTCAGGGGGATCCTGCAGTGTTTATGCAGCTCATCAATGAGGTGCTACACCCGCACCTTTACCGGGGGGTCCTCGTGTACCTGAGTGACATCCTTATCTTCAGCGAAACCACGGAAGAACATGTTTAATTGGTCCGACAAGTTCTAGAAAAACTTCTAGCCACCAAATTATATGTGAAATTCTCAAAATGCGAATTCCACAAAGAGTTGTTGGACTACTTAGGCTACAGAATATCCAACCTGGGGATTGAAATGGATCCCGGAAAGGTGAAAGCGGTGCTGGACTGGCAACCCCCTAGAACCCAAAAACAACTTCAAAGTTTCTTGGGGTTTGCCAACTTCTATAGACAATTCATTCTGTCCTTTGCTGAAGTTGCCCTCCCGTTGACAGAGCTATTAAAAACGGGCCCATCGCCCACCAAACCGAAGCCAAGTCAACCCCTGGCTTGGACTACGGAGTGTCAGAAAGCTTTTGAGGCCTTAAAATGCCTCTTTGCAGCTGAGTCCATCCTCCAGCACCCAGACACAAGCAAGCCTTTTATTGTCCAAACAGATGCAAGTGATGCAGCGGTGGCAGCTGTTTTGCTGCAAAAGGACTCTCAAGGCAGACTGATGCCTTGCGGTTATGTGTCCAAAAAGCTGACAGACACAGAATGAAAGTGGGCGGTCTGGGAGATAGAAGCATTCGCCAAACAATGGGCTTTGTTCACTTGGAGGCATTTTCTAGAAGGTGCACCAGAGGCCTTTGAGGTATGGACTGATCATAAGAACCTCGAGGATCTAAAGACCCCTAGGAGATTATCGCCCAAACAAGTCCGCTGGGCCCAATATTTCAAGTGATTCAACATTAACATTAAATATATCCCCGAAGGGAAAAACATACTGGCGGACGCTCTGTCCAGAAAACCTCAGTTTGAAAGCCACCAAGAGGAAATAGTACAAGCCTTAATTTCAGAAGCTCAATCGGCAGGGCAAGTGACCACTCGAGCCCAAGCCAACCACAACCCCAAACACCTGGAAGATAAGCTGACTATAGAATTGAAAACGGCCCTATTGATCGACCCTTGGTTCCCGGACCATCAAACCGAGTTGACAATGATGAACTGGCTTGGAAAGGGACTAAGCTTTATGTACCCACAACCCTAAGACTGTTGGTACTAAAGCGTAGCCACAACTCCCGGCTGGGAGGCCACTTCGGATTCCTAAAAACCCTACATTTACTGAGAAGACAGTTCTGGTGGCCAAAAATGAAGCCTGATGTCGAGGATTATGTAAAAAGTTGTTCAATTTGTGCCACAATGAAACACAGAACTGGAAAACCCACTGGCCTCCTGCAACAAGTTGCTGAACCAACCCAACCTTGGGAAGAGATCGCAATGGACTTTATTGTTGAATTACCTAAGAGTGAAGGGAATACGATCATTTGGACTATAATTGACTTATACTCTAAACAGGCACATTTTATAGCCTGCAAAGACTTCCATCTGCGAAAAAACTTGCAAAGCTGTTTGTGAAACATATCTATAGACTACATGGAGTACCTTGCAGAGTAATATCAGACAGAGGGGTACAATTTACCACAAAATTTTGGAGGGAATTTCTGAAATCCATTGGTTCCTCTCAAGGGTTATCCTCAGCTTTCCATCCTGCTTGTAATGGAGCAGCGGAGAGAGCTAAGACCATGATTGAACATTAGGTGCTATGTAAATTATCAACAAGAAAATTGGGCTGAGTTATTACCTTTTGCAGAGGTTGCTTACAATAATGCAGTACATAGCAGCACGGGATTGACTCCATTCCAAATCAACACGGGAATGGATTTTGTCCCGATGCCAGAGTTACCTAGACAACCTCCCTCATCCGTGTCCCTAACAGAATGGAAAAACTCATTAAAGAAAGGATGGGAAGCTACAAAAAAAAGGCTTTGACCGAAGCTACAAAAAATTATAAAAAACAGGTGGATAAACATAGATGCCTTCAACTGCCTTTTAAAGTAGGGGACAAAGTATATTTGTCGACCAAGTATCTTAGGTTGAAACTGCCCAGTAAGAAGCTGGGTCCAAAATTCTTGGGTCCGTTCCCAATTTCAAAGATAATCAATCCAGTCACTGTCCAATTAAGTCTATCTCGAATATTGGGGAAAATTCATCCAGTATTCCATTGTAGTTTACTAAAACCAGCTACTACATAAATGATAAGACCACCACCAATCGCTCCCCCTAAACCGTTAATGGTACAGGGGGAAACACGTGAAATTAAAAAAATTCTCGATTCTAGATTACACCATGGCAGATTGCAATATTTGGTCTTATGGAAAGGATACCCTCTCTCAGATGCTAGTTGGGTAAAGAGTTGGGATGTTCATGCTGATCAATTGGTTAACCAATTCCATGAGGACTTTTCCCACAAACCGAAGGGTGCTCGTGGAGGGGGGAGGGGGGGTTAAGGACGATGTGTTAACCCCTGTATCTGTTTTTTTTCCTTTTCTTTTAGGACTAGTAGTTTTCAAGGGGTGATGCCTGCCAGCTTTAAAATTCAGCTGTCACATTTCATGGAACGGGGGGTGGAGGAGTTGAAAAGTTCAAGGTTATTCTGTATGTCGTATTAAGAAATTCCAGTGGTAGTTAATTGGTTCTCGTGATTTATGAAGTGTAGAAGTGGGAGGAGAGAAGGTGGATTCTGTGAAACACGCAAAAATAATTTCACTTGGGAAATTGCCTTTGACATGCCAGATCTGTATCTAAATAAATCAATTGGAGAAAAAATATCTCGGAGTGATTGATATCATGGATACTTTCTGGATGCCTTACAGTTTGTACAAACCAAGAAAAAATAAAAAAAATATATATTAAAAAAAAAACACAAAACAAAAACATACACTATTCCGAGAGGGCGGAGCTGGCGTCCCGACGATACGGCATACGATCTTGGAGGTCTGAGATCGCTGCCGATATCTTTGCTCCTGGACAGTCCAATCGGATCTAAACCATCCCAAAGAGATGGTGAATGTAAAGAGCGCATCCTGTCGATCCCAGGGATACTGCAAAGTCCCTGGTAGATCCAGGAGAAGTTTTTTGCCAGTGGCAAAGAGGCAGCCATTAAAGCTGCTGAAGTTGGGACAGCTCCGAAACGAAAGAGAACGGAAAGAGAAAGTGTGCCGGTTTGGTGAGAACTTTTTCTTTACTTTAAGACAGTGATGGCTAACCTATGACACGCGTGTCACTCGTGACACGCCGAGGCACTTTGACTGACACGCCTGTTGGTGTGGGGAAAACCTGCACATTTAGAGGCTGCCTGTGCTCTGCTCCAATCCCTGCTTGTTGCGTGGAGGCGTTGTGTCACCGCTGCCGCGAGATCTTTGCAGCAGAGAACCAGTTTTAACCGCCATAAACTGAGGTTTGTCAGTTTCATTACCTCAGGAACGCTACAGGAGGAAAGGAGATCCATGAGGTTCACAGCCCTGTAAGGTGGCCTTCCGATCCCCACATCCTGCACCTGCAGGGAGACGAGTTTCACAGCCCTGTGTGATCAGCCCAGCCCAGTCCATCATAAACATCGCAGGAGGACTGCACCACACCAACCAGACACAGTGCTCACGATAAGCAGCATCGGGTGGCTGTCCTGTAAGTGCAATTAATACTAAAATCTGCATTTCTGTCTTTGCGGCTCTCCCTTCTTCTCTCCCACTGTAAAACACTTGGATGTCTAGTCTGCAGCATTCAGCCCCTCTCCAGCTCCTCTAAGCTTTAATTGCCTCCATAGCACCTCTTGCAGTTCTTGTTTCTCACCATCCTCACAGAGCACCATGCAAACCCTCCCAAAAAAATCTCCAAAACACAAACCAAAAAAACCCCCTTATTTTGGACATCATCTTGACTTTAATTTATTTCTCCTGGCAGGGTTCTTCTTCTGAGGCTGAAGATTTAGCAAATGCAATTCAGCAACAGAAAAGTCACCAAGGTAAATTATTATTTGTTTTTTGCTTTTTGAACTAATAAATATAATAAATATATTAAAAATATAACTCTTTATTAGGGCTGCAAATATTACCAAATTATTGATATTTCTTGAAGTGACACATGACCCGAGGAAGGCTACACTTTTTCCAAATTTTCAACACACCAAGCTGAAAAGGTTAGCCATCACTGCTTTAAGATTTGAAAGGTCATCCTAAGGAAAAGAAAGAATCTGTAAAAGTTTTGACAGAAGTGATAAAGCGGCGATTTTAAACAGGAAGTCAAAGTTATATATTTTTTTTTTCTCATTGCTGGATTTTCTACACAAGATCTTATATTTTGAAACTGGACTGGTTTTTTTTCTTCTTCCACTTATTCTTTCTCTCCTTTTTAACTTTATAATATTCTAGGCTAGATACTCCCTTTTAGTCATCTTTTTAAATAACTTTTTCCCTTTTAAATTAATTTTTATTATATCTTGTTTAGAAAAGGAGAGGGAAAGTGAAAGCAGAAGAAACTTTGTAACACTGCCAACTAGAGGCTTGGAAATATTCTATCTCTTTTTTCTTGACCAGGCAAAGCTGAGAAAGAACTGAGACTTCTTTTCAAGGACATTGCTGTTTGATAAGATAGAGGGAAGAGCATGGGAGAGTATTATTGCAGGTGCTCTTCTGGGTTTCTATCAATAGCTGAAGTCTGGTGTTGAAGTTTATAGAAAAAAAAGGTGATAAGACTCTGGAGAAGAGGACTTCCGGTTTGCATGGCTTTGGTGGCGGCAGGAATTCGCGACTCTCCGCGATTCCTGCTGCACTCGCCGCCAAGGTGCCCCCGATTCAAATGGGTCTGGGGGATATGGCTGCCCTGTAGAGGCAGCCGAAGAGAGAGGGGATCCGGATAGGGGTTTGGGGGTGTCGCAGATCCCCTCCTCAGCTGGAAAAAACCCTTTTTCCCAAGGTGGTGTGAGCAGCAGTCAGTAATGGCCGCCACAAAGAAGCCTGCAGCCGGGTAAGATTTGTGCTGGAGGAAGTAGGAGAAAGTGAAAGTGTTGGCTGAACCGGGACAATAAGAAACTCTTAAATACTCTGGAAATTAAATTGCTGGAAGGATACATTGTTTCCCAAAGAAGAGGAAAGCGGCAAAGAAAGCTGTCAAGGGAAAGGTTTTTTTTTTCTTCACTCTCCCTTCCCATAGAAATAGCAGACGGAGATCTGGAAAATCTACTTGAGCACTGAAGGTAATCCAATTTGAAATTTAAAGCCAAGGGATAAAGGATTTCTGGACATTGGATTTAAAAGCTTAAAATTTTTTCTATTTGTTATAAGGGGAAGGGAAGAGATAAAGACTTATTATAAGATTGTACTGGAGGAGACTGCTTTAAGTCTATAAGAACAGAAATAAAAGACATTACGACTTCTAGAAGATTATCTTGGAACTGTGTATTTGAACTCTACCCTAGGAGGTGAAAATATAGAAAGAAGAAAGTGCTAAATGAAACTGTTTGCTCTGATTTGTTGCTTTGCGACTTTGGGATTTTTGTGAATTATTTTTTAAAAAGGGACTAAAGACATTAGGGTGGTTTCAAAAAAGAAAGAAAGAAAAAAATGGCACTATCTTTTGAAGGATTACAAATGGAATTTCAAAGACTGCAAGAAGATGATAAAGGCTCTTCTGGATCCATTTTCCACTTTTTAGAAATGGCGATCTCTACCTATCAAGAAATATGACGACGACAGGAAGGCTGGGATGAAGGAGAAGAAGCCATCTTTAATGGACAAATATACTTAGTGGAGGAAGAAAAGCAAAAGGGGGGCAAGGAAAAGGTGAACTTAGAACTTAAAAAAGCAACCAAGAAAAAGAAAAATAAGGTGAAAAGGCGATATGATGTCAGAAAGCAACAGAAAAGAGAAATACAACAGAGAGGGAAGATTAAGAGTGAAATTTGAGAGATGGGGGGGTCAAAAAGCTAGAATTGATAAGAAAGGAAGGGGGAAAGGAAAGAGAAGTCATAAAGACTTTAAACAAGATGCTAAAAATGAATTTTTTTTAGAGATAAGGTGTAAGAGAATTTTATAAAAATGATTCTGCAGAAGTACATAAGAATTTATTGCAGATATTAGTATTTGAAGCTGAGTTAGAAAATTAAAATATTATATGAGTTAAAAATGTATTAAAGGGAAGCCATGATTTAATTATAGAGTTTGATTTCTTGTGAAATATTGTGTTTATTGTTTAAGAATTAATAATAGAGTCTAATTTCCTATGAAACATTGTTCTTACTATATTATAAATTTAATATTTCTTTTCCATTTTTCTTTAGTTTTATTATTACTTATTAAATTCAATATTGTTTGTTTTATTATTTTGAAATGTAATACTTAGAATGTACGGAGCAGAATCAGTACAGAAAATATGTATTATTTTAAGTGTTATTTAGGGGAAAGATAAAAAGTTGTCATACTTCAACCAGTGCTTACAGGAGAAATATTGTATTACATAGAAAGGATAAATAGGTGATTGAAAGAAAACAGACTAAAGATGCAAATATAATTATTTAAATCGAGATGGAATAAATAAAACAGAATTAAAAGAATGAGTAGGAGAGAGAAAATATATGGAAAATAGAGAATGTTAAATAAGATATGAGATAGTATATTAAGTGAGTACGAACTTTGATTGATGTCTGTATAAAAAGAGTTAACCTGGGGTAAGCCGCTTTCCAAAAAGAAGTTTTATGTATTTATGTTTTGTGTAATGTTTGTTTAAGGTTGACAGGATGTGGAAGAGAACTAATGAAATTATATTCAATGAGTATATATACTTTAAGGCAAAAGAAATATAATTAAATAGCAGGAAAGGGAGTAATAAAGAGAAGATCGGAAAAGATATGAAGTTGATTAGATAAGATAAATATATATATTAAATTATAGAAATGTGATAATTTGGAATTATCTTCTTTTTAAATAAGATGGTTTATTTGTTTCTTTTAGAAAAGATATTTTAGGTCATTACATCCTATGTTCTGTTTGTTTGTGTATTGTATTTTTTAAAAAAAACTAATAAAGTTTGTCCCAAAAAAAAAAAAGACTCTGGAGAAGAGAGTTATAAATTTTAACAAAAGCTTTGGATAACCAAACAAGGTGCAGTGTGCTCTTTTTACTTTTTTTAAGCTGGGCTATTTCTTACTTTAACAAACCCCCTCCTTTCTAGCGTACTTTTTGTAATAGCTATTTGGATTTTTGGCCTTTTGGAACTTGTTTTTCTTTTTTTTTGTCTTTTGAAGTCTAATTTTTACATTTGCATCTTATTTTAAAGGAAAAGCTTTAGCATTAATGATTTCCTTCCTTTTTTTCCTTTTTAAGGGAGTAAGTAGTCTCTTTTCTTTTTTCTCTCTCCCTCGTATTTTTTTCTATTTACCTTCCATATTGGTTTTTTTTTTTAATCTTTGTGGCTTTTTTTTCCTTATGCATCATTTTATACTTGAGACCTTTTAATTGGATTAAGGTGTTGAAGAACCTGAAGAACATTTTTTTCTTCTTTAGTTTTTTATTTTTTACTTTTCCACTCTTTTCAGGATTTAACAATTTTTTCTTTTTTTGTGTGTGTTTATGGTTTTTTCTTCCATTTTTGAGTTTTTACTGCTACTTAACCAATTGATTGGATTAAGGTATACAAGAACCTGAAGACATTTTTGGACTTCCGGTTGCAAGGCTTCGGCGGCGGCAGGAATCCGCTTCTCTGCGGGTCCCTGCTGCGCTCACCACTGAGGTACCCCCGGATCCAATTGGATTTGGGGGTTGTCGCTGCCCCGAAGAGGCAGTGGAAGACAGAGGAGATCCGGGCAGGGGTCTGGGGATATCGCATCCCCTTTCCCCAGCCGGCTAGACTCCTTTTTCCTGAGGCGGTGGAGCGGCTGTCAGAAATGGCAGCCACATAGAAATCTTCAACCAGATAAGAGTTGTGCAGGAGGAAGAATCAGAAGGAGAAGTTTTCTTGGCTGAACCGGGTCATTAAGATACTTTTAAACACCCTGGAAACCTGACTTTTGGATGGATATTTTTGTTTCCAAAAAAAGTTGTTAAAACGGCGAAAGTGCTGAAAGGAAAGTTCACTCCCCTTTCCTTATGGAGAAAGCAAATGAGCACTGAAAAACCTGCTGCTTTAAGGTAAAAACAAGCTCATTGTTATAAGTGGGAAGGAGAGGACTAAAAAAAAAATCTTTTAAAACTGGTTGGAGGAGACGCTTTGAAGATTATAAGACCAACAACTAATTGTAATACGGCTTTAAAATATATTTGGGATTTTGCCCCAGGAGGAAAAGTTGCAAAGAGAAGAAGAGGAAATAATTTCTGGCTGTTTGGACTGTTTGATAACTTTGACATTTGCAAATTACCTTAAGACTAAAAATATCTGGGTTGTTCTTAAAAAATTTACAATGGCACCATCCCTGGATCAACTAAAAATGGAATATGAAAAATTAAAAGAAAGAGAATCAAATGGCAAGAATTCATTGGGAGCTGTCTTCCACTTTTTAGAAATGGCGGTCTCTACGTACCAGCAAATACTTGATGATGAAGGAGAAGAAGAAGAAAAGGAAGCCATTTTTAATGGACAAAACATTTTGATTAAGAAAGAAAATAAGAAGAGAGGAAGGAAAAATGAGAATTTAAGATTTAATAAAACAACCAAGAAAAAGAAAAATAAGGTGAAAAAAAGGTACAATGTTAGAAAGCAACTGAAAAGAGAATTACAACAGAGAAGGGAAGCTAAAAAGGGGAAGATTAGGAGAAGGGGTGGCAAAAAGATCAGACTGGAGAAGAAAGGGAGGGAAAAAGGGAAAAAAAGCCACGGCCTGGAACAAGATTTTTTTTTAGAGATAAAGGATAAAGGATGTATAATTTAAGAAAGATTCTGCAAGAGTACATAAGATAGTATTGTAGTATTTGCATTTGAAATAGTCTATTGGAATATGATAAGATTTAACAAAATATTAAAATGTTTTATGATAGATTTCAATATTGAACAAAATATCAAAGAGAATGTGTAAAATGGTTAATGTTTAGTTATACTATTAATAGAATTAGAATTAGAATGGAAATTATATATTTAATTATATTATAAGTGTATTATTCTTTTTCTTTTCAAAATGCAACATGTAGAATGTACTAAGCAGAATCAGGATAGAAATTATGTATTATTTTAAGTGTTATTTTAGGGAAAAGCGTCACACTCTAAAAGTGATTACAGGGGAAATTCTTTTGCTAAAGAGAAGAGATAAATAGATGATTGGAAAAGAACAGATAAAAGATACAAATATAATGATTCTGAAATAAGATGAAATAAACAAAATATAATTAAGAGAGTGAAAAGAAGGGAGAAGTTATATAGAAAACATAGAACAGTTAATAAGATATGAATGGTATATAAGGTGAGCACGAACTTGATTTAGGTCTGTCAAAAAAGATGTAACCTGGGGCTAAGCCACTTTTCAAAAGAAGTTTTATGTTTTATGTTTTGTGTTTTGGTTAGCTATGTTTTGATTGTGAATGAATAAAACCTTGGAGGAATAAAACTAAAGGGAGAGAAATTTGGAAAAGACATGTATAAATAATAATTAAGAAGGTATTATCTTTTTATGTTTTGTTTTATGTTTTGTATTTTGTGTGTTTATGCTTGATGGAGAATTAATAAAACTTTGATAGAATGAAATATAATTGAATAAAAGTGAAGGGAGAAACAATGAGAAAATTGGAAAAGATATATTTATGTTTAAATGGGAATGTGATAATGTGGAACTATGCTTTAAAAAATAATGCCTTATTTGCTTTGTTAAAACTTATAAGTAATTTTTAAGAAAGGAGGTTTTATACTTTGATGTCTTATGTTTTGTTTGTCTTTAAAATCAATAAAATTTGTTTTAATAAGAACCTGAAGAAATTTTTATTATTATTATTGTTACTATTTGGTTTCTTTTTTCCCACTATTTTTACTTGGAATTACAATTGGTTATTTCACAAGTGGATTAAGGTCTAGAAGAACCTGAAGATTTTGAATTGTCCGAGATGAGTAGGAAACTAACAGCCCCTGGTTCCTCAACTTCTACTTCTTCCTCTTCACCATCTGGACAACGCTCAATACAGATGATGTTACAGCAAGATAAAGAACAGGAAAAAGTGACCCTGCAGATGATTATGCAAGGAATTCAAAATATTCAAATAAGAACAGAGAATATTGAAAAGAGAACAGAGAACATTGAACAAAGAACATGAAAAACTGATGAAAAGGTGGAGAACATTCAACAAATGATGATGAAGTATGATGAGATTCCAAAAAATTGAAGATAAACAAAGAGATAAGAAGATTAGAGATACTGATAGCAGATTAATTGTGGTTGAACAAGATAAAAGTGGGATGTTGAGATGGGAGATGGACAGATCAGAATTTTATCTCAGATTCCAAAACATAGAGGAAGAAAAGGGACAAAACCTAGCTGAGATAATGATATAAATATTGGCTGAAGCTTTGGAAATAACTGAAGAGAAGATGATGGATGAAATAGATTAGGTTTATCGAGTCTTCACAAGATATGCAATGAGAAATAGCTTACCAAGAGAAGTTCACATCAGATTTACAAAGAAAGCTATTAAAACGCAAATATTGCAAGTGGCGAGAGAAAACATTGAAATATAAAGACAACGAGATTGTGGTCCTGAAACAAGTACCCAGAAGAGTGAGAGATGAGAAGAGAATACCGATTTCTGACCAAAATGCTACTTAAAAAAGAGGTGAATTATAGATGGCTGATTCCAGAAGGTTTAATGTTCACATGGCAAGAACAGAGACATAGAATTGATTCAATTGAGAAAGCTGAATTATTTTACACAGAATATTTTGGAGGGAAAGAGAAGGAGGCAGAAAAAGAAATGTCACTAATTGAATTCCAAGAGGACTGCCAAATGGCAACTGAAAAAGAAGAAGGTGCAATAGGTGGAAAGGTGGAAGAACAACGTGAACCAAGACCTATGAGAGCTGCTAAACCTAACTACAAAATATAACCATGGAAGAGAAAAAACTGGTTACAATTAACATAAATGGACTTAACTCAGCTGTTAAAAGAAGGAAAACTTTCCATAAATTAGAGAAATTAAAATTTGATATAATCTGCCTACAAGAAGTACATATCAAAAAGCAACATGAACAATTGTTGATACAGCCAAAACTAGGGAAAATATTTACTTCTTTGACACAATGCAAGAAAAAAGGAGTGGTTTTATACATTAAAGATATTATCCCAGCGAAATTGATCTATACCGATGACGATGGAAGAATACTAATGGTGGAAATAATGGACAATAATATGAAAACACTGATTGCAATCTATGCCCCGAATGACAATCAAGAAGAATTTTATAAAAAATTACACATGAAAATAATTGAACTGGATTATGCTAATATAGTTACGATGGGAGATTTTAATGGAATTGTAGATAATAAACTGGTCTACACAGCACAGAAAACAACAAAGCAAAACACAAAGACTCTTCCTAAATCTTTTTTTTAAATGGTAGATGAAATAAATTTAAGATACATGGAAAGAAATGCTAAAACTAAACAATACACCTTCTATTCAAATAGACACTTATCATGGTCCAGAATAGATATGATATGGATGTCAACAGAATTGTTAGCTAATATTCAAGAAATAAATATTTAAACAAGTACTTGGGCAGATCACAATCCAATGACAATTAAATGGAAAGGACAAAGAAGATCTAGGTGGACGTTAAATAATACTATATTAAAGGAAAAAGACTTCACACAGTGGATGGAGAAAGAACTGGCTTTCTTCTTTAGAGAAAACAAAAAAGAAGATACATCAATGCAGAACGTATGGGATACAATGAAGGCATCTGCCAGAGGCTTGATAATAGACTATACAAGGAAAAGAAATACCATGAAAAGACTAGCCTCTAAGGCATTAGAGGATGAGTATAAAGGACTTGAAAAGAGCAACAGAAAATGCCACAGAAAAAGGACATTAAGTTAAAAATGGATATAATTAAACATAAAATGGGACTAATAGAAAAAGAAGAACTAGCACAGAAAATCAGAGGTGTGAAACAGAACTACTTTGAAGATGCAAATAAACCAGGTAGATGGTTAGCATATAAACTGAGAAAGGAGAAAGAATCAAGGAAAATATTGCAATTAATAGATGATCAAGGCCAGGTTTGCTGTGGTAGTAAAGAGAAGAAGGAAATCATACGAGACTATTATGGGAAACTATACACACAAGAGAATATTGATGAGGAAAGAGTTAAACAGTACTTACAGAATGCTAATCTACCCCAGATACCTAAAGAGATTGAAATAATGTTAGAAAGCAATATAACGATGATGGAGTTAACTGAAGCACTTAAGAAGCAACACAATGGAAAGGCACCAGGCCCAGATGGACTTCCGGCAGAATTTTACAAAACACTACAAGAATCATTGAACCTTCCATTGCTCGAAGTTATGAATGAAGTTATGCCAAAGAAGATACCCAAATCATGGTCAGAAGCTTATATTACACTTGTCCCAAAAGAGGAGGCCGATCCATTACAAATCAAGAACTATAGACCTATTTCCTTACTAAATGCAGATTATAAAATCTTTGCTTCAATATTGGCAGAAAGACTTAAAAAATACTTAAACAATTTTATGCATCCTGATCAAAATGGATTTCTGCCAAAGAGACAAATTAAAGACAATATGAGAGTAATCTTGGACACTTTGGAATACTACGAGGCACACCCTGAAAAACAAATGGCTTTGATATTTCTAGATGCACAGAAGGCATTTGATAATGTGAATTGGCGATCCATGTTATTACAGCTGGAACAGATGGGCTTTGCTAAAAAATTTATTCAAGCAATAGAAGCTATATATCATAAGCAAACGGCAAAGGTAATGATAGAGGGAGAACTGACAGATTCTATTGATATAAGAAAAGGAACAAGACAAGGGTGCCCACTATCACCTCTGTTGTTTGTGTTAACCTTGGAAGCGCTAAACAGAAATATTAGAGAAAAGGATATAAAAGGGATGAAAATTAAAAAGGAAAAATTTAAGTTGCAAGCATTCGCAGATGATCTGGTTTTCATTTTAGATAAGATAAGAGATAAGATAAGAGATAAGAAAGATAAGAGGCATATGGAAAGGTGGCTGGTTTGAAAATAAATAAAGATAAGACAAAGATCTTGACAAAGAATATGCTATTAAGACAAAAGGAAGAACTGGCGGATCTATTGAAAATTCAGGTCACAAATAAGATCAAGTACTAGGGGATACATTTGACAGCAAGATGTAGTACATTAAAAGAGAATAATTTTTCAAACTTAAGCAGCAGATAGCGCTAGATTTGGCGAAATGGGAAAATTTACAAATGTCATTAATAGGGAGAATATCAACAATCAAGATGAATGTATTACCCAGAATTTTATATTTGTTCCAAACAATTCCAATTAGGCTTGGAAAGTATTATTTTGAAGATTTAAATAAAATTGTGTTGAAATATATATGGCAAGGTAAGAAAGTGAGAATAAAGTTAAAACTTTTGCAAGATGCCAGAATAAGAGGATGATTTGGTTTGCCTAATTGGGAGTTGTATTATCAAACTACAAATTTGATGTGGGTTAAGGAATGGATAACATTAAGAAATACTAGATTGTTGACATTAGAAGGATATGATCTGTTGTTGGGGTGGCATGCTTTTCTATGGTATAAAGGAACTAAAACACAGGAGTATTTTAGAAGACATTATATATGGGAGTCTCTGTGGTTAAACTGGGAGAAGACTAAAAAAGACAATGTTATTTGAAAATTCCAGTCTGGCTATCGACTATTGAAGCATTTTGTTATCCTATAATATATAAAAAGGAACAAACAGTTAGATATGGTGAAATATTGAATGAAAAGAGTGAACTTAAATCTACGCAAAAATTAGAGGAACAAGGTATAAAGATGAATTGGTTTTCATATGTGCAAATACATTCAAGGTATGATAAAGATTCTAAAACAGAAGGTTTCTATGATAAACTGACTGATTTAGATAAGATTTTGACAGGTACTGATGAAAAGGTGATTAAAAAATTGTATGGATATTTATTAGAAATGAAACTAGAAGAAGAACAAGTTAAAGAAACAATGATTGCTTGGGGGAAGAATTTTGGATATGGGATTGATCTAGAGAAATGGCAAAAATTGTGGTTTCAAAATTATAAAATGACAATGTCAACAGCGTACAAAGAAAATTTGTATAAGATGTTTTACAGGTGGCATTTTCCCCTGACAAGAATAGCAAGAATGTTCAAGAACAAATCTGAAAAATGTTGGAAATGTCATCAGACACCTGGCTCATATTACCATATGTGGTGGACTTGTGCGGATGCTAAAAAATATTGGACTAAAATGCACACGTGGTTGGAAAAAATGACAAAAAAGCATATAGACTTGAAACCAGAGATATTTTTATTGGGAATTTTACCTGAAATATATAGTAAAGACTTGAAATACCTGATTGTAAATGTATTAACAGTGGCTAGGATTGTACTTGCCAAAAACTGGAAAAATGAGAAAATACCATTACAGGAGGAAATCATAAAGAAAATATTGGAATGTGCTGAAATGAGTAGATTGACATTTGAAATCAGAGAACAAGATGATAAACAATTTTATAAAATTTGCGATCTATTCTATCAATGGTTAGACAATAAAACATGGTAATGAAATATGTAGATTCTTAAAAAATAATAAATATATAAAGATGTATTATTTTCTTCTTATATCTACAAAATGATTGTAGGATAGATTTGAGATGATAATATGAACTGCCATAAAACAAATTAAGTAAAATACGGATTATTTTGTAAAACATGAATGAATAAAAGTATAGTCAAATGATTAACAATGATATTAATGTATTTAATATTTGATTGAAAATATGAGTATATTATGTAATTGTAATTGAAGACTACCAAATGGAAGCACAAAACAATCTGTAAACCAACCGACACACTGTATGTATATATATGGAAGATGGCTTGATATTATTATGTTTTGTCTGTCTATGTTTGTATTAAAAACCAATAAATTTTTAAAAAAAAACATGTACTATTCCCCACATCAAGAAGCAGAGATGGTTAAATTGATTCTTTTATTCAAAGAAGAAAATATATTTAATTTTGTTTCTATTTGGAAATTGCTTCTGGATTTTGTGCTTGCAATGTAAAAAAATGAAACATTGATTTTATTTTTGTTGTTGCTATAGAAGTGGCTAGTACCGTGTTTCCCTGAAAATAAGACCTAGCTTGATTTTTACATGTGTGCCTAATATAAGCCCTACTCCCAAAATAAGCCCTGGTTAAGATCCCGCTTACTCTATCCCGTCTGGTTGTATGAGGTGGGGGGCGAGATGCATGCGTAAAAATTAAGCTAGGGTGGGGGTGAAGCTGCCCCATGCGCCTCGCACCCGCTTACCTTAGGACCGCCAGCCAGGCCTGCTGACACCTGTTGCACCGCTGCCTGATTTCTGCAGCCACTTGCAGCCGGATTGTGCTGCCACTTGCAGGACGCCATGTGCTGCACTGGTGCCACTGCTTGCGTGCACAACAGCACATACCATGCGGCCTTCAGCCGCAAGCAATGGCACCAGCATGACAAGCCACGTTGTGCCCTTCTGCAAGCAGCGGCACTGGTGCAATGTGCCATGTGGCATCTGGCTGCAAGCAGCTGCAGAAGTCAGGCAGTAGTGCAACAGGTTTTGTTGCATGGGAGGCCTGGCTGTGGTGGTCCTAAGGTAAGCAGGTAAGACACCCCCCAAAAATAAGACCTGGTGTTTATTTTGGGGCCCAAAAGAAAATAAGACCGTGTCTTATTTTCAGGGGAACACAGTATATGTTGCGTAAAAGTAAAAAGTTGAGATTGTAATGTTATCTTCTACTGTGCTAAAGAGACTGAGAATGTTTCTTGAAAATGTCAAAGATTGTCCTTTTTTCTTGACTACAGAAACTGTGTTATAGCCAACCAACTTTATTTAGTTAATGGAAAATCATAACATCCCTACAAGCTTACACTACATACTCTGCTGCCAGTGTGCCTTCTTCGGTTAGACATTGGAGAGTGGCTGCGGCTCCTTCGACGCCGATACTCTGGGGTATATGATCTACTTCGTGATCGCCGCCTGTGAGAATGGGATCTAGAGCGAGTGTATCGCCTGTGAGAATGTCTTCTGGATCTAGACCTTTAAATGTTAAAAATATAGTTCCATATAAGAACTGCAATAGACCATCAAAATCAATATTAAAAGTTATTAATTAGTTTAAAACAACTGAAGGCATTTATATATTAACTGGCCAAAATTTAGGACATTAAGCTTGTTGTTTGCAAAAACTAACATGCAACCTTTTTCAGGATAAGTTCTGCACTTTGAGTGACATGCTGGAGTCACATATGGAGGAAATCCCACCCACCCCCAAAATTCCAAACCTCACCTACCCTGAAACACATTTGTTAATTTTTTTTAAAAGGCAAGGAAATGAAATATTACTATGTCTTAAAATTGTGAACTGGAGCAGTAAACTGCAGAAAGACTCCTAAAGCTGCATGACCACTGGAACCCCATTCTAGAAGGTACAAAATGAGAGGAAAATCATGTATTTTTATTAGGGACACAATTCGTCATGGAAACCTTAGAATTTCTGTTCAAATACCGTGTTTCCCCAAAAATACGACCTACCCCCAAAAAACAAGCTCTAGCCCGATTTTCACACCTGTGCCTAAAATAAGCCCTACCCCCAAAATAATGCAGCCCTGCCAAACATCTGGTTGTACAAGGTGGGGGTGAGGCGCAGCCATAAAAATCAAGCTGGGGGGGACGAAACGAGGAAGGGGTATAGAGCTGTCCCACGCACCAGCTTACCTAAGGGCCCCACAGCCCAGCCATCAATGTCCTGACAACTGCCTGGCCTTGTGGCGGCGGCTCCAGAAACCCCATCCAGGCCCGCTTCTTCTTGCTCGCCGCCATAACAGAGCAGGAGGCTGAGTGAAGCACATGGGGTCCTGGACAGGGCTGCTTGAGCAGTTGTCAGGATGTTAATGGCCTGGCTGCAGGGTACTCAGGTAAGCCAGTGCAGGGCGTGGGGGGCAGCTCCGCATCCGCCTTGCTTCCTTCTCCACACACCCCCACTGCCTCACTTTGTGGCCACTGCACCAGTGCTGTCACGCCCATTGGAATCTGATTCAGAGGGGGAGGCCAAACAGCTGAAAGGGATGGAAGCGTGGCTCCGTTGGCTGTGGAAGAAACTGGGGAAGGGCAAAGTCTGGCTGAGCAGAGCAGGGAAGAAGCA
Source organism: Hydrophis major (assembly GCA_033807585.1). Lineage (NCBI taxonomy): Eukaryota > Metazoa > Chordata > Lepidosauria > Squamata > Elapidae > Hydrophis > Hydrophis major. The sequence continues at coordinate 894,932 of JAUCBL010000051.1, forward strand.
GAACAAGGGAGAGAGAATTCAGAGGAAGACCCAGGCCCACCCCCTCTTCATTCTAGGGCACGCAGGGAGGAACGGAGAAGGGAGCAATGTGAGTTGCGTGTCTTAGGAGGAGGAAAGGCCCCTGATTTCCCGTCATTAGCTGCAGCTGGGAACACAGTGTTTAAAAAGCTTTTGTCTGAAGGAGGAGGAGCAGGAAGAAGAAAGAGAGGGGGGGAAGAGAGAGAGATCCGATCTAACCTCAGAGAGTTAAACCAGGGCTGGCAGCTCTCTCCCTCTCCCTCTCATTCTCTCCCTCTCATTCTCTCCCTCTCTCACACACACACACACAGAGGTTTGATCAGATCATTCTCTTGCTCTCTCACCCTACCTCATGGCGACACCAGCCATACTCTCCACAGCAGCCTGCAGCTGATCCAAGGCACACAAGCCGATGCCCTTTGGGCGCCTGCCTCCCTCTACCTCCTGCTGCAGTCGGCCTCCGTGCAGTTGCCACCTCCTGTGCACACATGGTTCTTATTTTGGGGCCGAAAAGAAAATAAGACTGGGTCTTATTTTCAGGGAAACACGGTAGTATTTTTACATTCTTATAGGAACATTTTCATATTTTATAACTACATGTAGTAATGAACTTAAATGGCTTAACTGTATTTCTGCATTTGCACATGCATGCTTGGATATTGTTAAAGCACATTACCACAACTGCATTGAAACATGCATAGTACAACTGTTCAGATGGGCTTCAACAATGTCATTACATTCTCTGATCTTTTTTTTTTTTTTTTTGCCATTATCACTATATGGCTACTTATGAAGTTTCTGGATAATTTTCCAGCCCTGACAATAAAAAAATCTTATTACAATGTCTAAATTTTCCATTGAATGGTCCAACCAACAATCATACAAGTTTAACACATTCAAGTTTTTAATAAAAAACAGACACATACCTGGATTTTGATCTTGATTGTGAGTGTGATTCAGAATGTTTAGAAGCTCTTGATGGGCTACGAGATCCTGACCTGCTCTCAGATTTTACACAAGCAGGACTCCCAGCTGGAGATTTTGACTGGGAGCGTGACTCCTAATGAAAGAAGCAGTATTAAAAATGGTATTGGTTGCACAAATGCCTACCGCCTTTTGTTAAAAGTAACTATATATTATTGAGTGTGCCTGAAAAATAAACGGTTAGGAAATACTCTCCAGGACAAGATTCTCTTTAACTCACTGTTAACACTGTGAAATTCCCTATTAAACCAGACAACCAATGCTCTATTAACTAAGGAATCATGCAAATTCATCTACAACTTGATCATACAGACACTGGAACATAAACCATACATTTACTTAACCTAGGACCCATTCATTCTTCCAGATTCTTTTAATTCTACTTCACTCTTGCTTTCTACTTTTCTTCATTCTTCATTGAGTTTTTCATTTTTCATACTTCGTGTATTCTTCCCCAATTCAAACAATTCATTATAGCCTTAAAAATATTCAAGTGCTTCTATCTGACCAATCTTCTGTTCAATTTTTTCCCCCATTCAATTTTAATTTTCTGATCTTTAACACTTTTCATTAGCCTTCTTTTATCTTGATTTATCTTCCATATTCTTGGAAAAAATTCTTCCATTTCTTCACGAACATTAACCTTAATGGAAAAAGAATATTTAGTATATTTAAGCACGTGGGGATTATAAAACCCTGCTGGAGTTTCAGAATTTTACCTACTAAAATGGAACAGTCAGCAGGTGAAATGCAAATAACTAGTTTATAAAAGCAATTTTAAAAAATATTTTAACTGATATAATCATACAGGCTCTACTAATGACTCCACCAATTCCCTTGCAGTATTTCCCAAATATTCTATTCCTATTCTGCTCCCTAACTTCAGTAACTTTTCAAGTCTGTAATATATATCTATGTTTATATCTACACATACACACACACACAGAGAGAGAGAGTTTTAAGTAATACGCTTGCCTGAAGTTTTTTTAAAAAAAGAGCAGGATCTTACTACAAATTTAGTTATAAAATATATACTAAGCATAAGTGATGGTTGTTCAAGTCTCAAATCTGTACTGAAAATTCAAATTTGATTGACCTCTTTGGATTTTGGCCATAGAAGCTTCCTCAGATTTATAAATCCCACTATCTACATCTATCACTAAGCATGATTGTTTTATTCAAACGTTACAAAATATTTGTACAGTAAAATAAAAACAAAGGTGAACTATTTGTGTTCAATAGAAGACAAATACGGTTTAATAGTGCTGGTAATGGGTTAACTACTTGAGTAGGATGTCTACTTTGTACTCCATCAGAAGAAATAAATCAGACAAGCCACTGTAGAAAGAGCAAACATATTATACGTATTAGAGTATCTAATATTATTTGTTCTCCCCAAATAAAGAACCAATCAGGAATTACTTTCAAATTTAACTCAAAAGCTGACCTCAAAAAGATCTGATTTTCATTCAGGAATTAAAAATGCTCATTTTATCATCTAATTTCAGAACTTTTTAAAAATATTGCATAAATTTGCAAAAATCTCAAACATTTTTCAGCTTTAGCAAGGATCTACAAACGCTTGGTGGCTTTTGTAAAATCCAAGTTTTATGTATTTTTCTATAGTACTTTCCTACAATTAAATATCCTATAATCCAGAACCACTTCAGAAAAGTAAAAAATTGTAATCTGGAAAGAATGGGTAGGAAGAAATATGGTAACACTGAAAAATGCATACAACCAACGATAATGCTCGACAGCCTACTTGAAAGGAACTAGTATTTTTTGACAAAGAGTTTCTGATCCAAAGTGCCCAAATAAAAGGTCTCTTTGTTGATGGCTAATTTGTCTGAGTGCCAAGCTTCCAGGAATTCTGTAACACTTTTGGATTTAGCTTAATCTAGGATACTCAGTTTCCCTGTTGAAACTATGGTTAAGTCTGTCCAGGCATTGTAACATTAAGGAGTTTTCTTCATGTCTTCTCTGACTGCTAGTTGGTGTTCGTGGATGTGTTCTGCCAGTCTTCTGCCTGTTCATCCTATGCAGTGGCTGTTTCAGTCATTACACTGCATGCTGTAGTTGATTCCTGTTTGTTCTTCTGGGGCTGCTGGATCTTTTGGTTTACTTAAGGTGTTTTGGAGAATTTTAGTCGGTTTGTGTGTTATGGTGACACTGTGTGGTTGTACTAGCCTACTGGTTATTTCTGAGATGTTTTTGGCATATGGCAGTGTTATCCTTTTACAGCTTGTGCTGGTTGTGCTATAGTGGGTTGAGTGGTCAGGCACTTTTTTGATGATGATGTGTAAGTGTTTCCTTTTTTGGTGTTCAGGGTTGCTGCAGTGCATTTCTACTCATCCAAATAATTAAACACGCACATATAAACATACAGATTATATAATCTATTTAAGATAATATCTTTGAGGGAGATGGGAGGTACAGAAATGTGAAAAAATATGCTCAAAAATGGAAAGGTTCGACACTATCCACAATGGAGGAATGGTTGATGAAGATGATGAAACTTTCAGATGGCTAAATTAACTTCTTTGATTAGAGAAAAAAAGTATCTACATTTATGGCTGACTGGAAACTCTTATAGACTTTTTGCATGAATCAGAAAGAAATTTACTTAGGATTTCTGGTTTCACTGAGTGAATGTTTTTGTAATTGGGGAATAAGAGAACTTCGTAAGCATACTTGTATTTGCTGGAAATAAAATTGTAAGCTTCTATTTCTTTTTATCCTTTCATCACTTTTGTTTTTTCTTTGTGTTCTCCTTATTCTATATTAGTTTGTTTTTATGTTCTCTTTAAAAAAAATAAAAAGTATATTAAAAAAAATAGCAGTGATTATAAAATATTTAGCTAGTTAATGATAGGGAAGGTAGAATTTGCAAACTATTTAATTTTTTATTATGAAAGACTGTCAATAGTTTTATGCCATTAGCAACTCAGAAAAGAACCTGAATCCCAAAGCATCAAATTTTAAAAAAAATACAATTTATGTAGCTCAGGCTAGTTTGCCTAAAACGTTCTGTATTTACTGATAAAGGAGCAGGTTTTTCAGTATCTATTCTGAGAATAGTAAACTAGAGTGATAGCGATATACTGAAATTTCACAATAAATTTTTAAAAATCTAAACAGACCCACCCTTCTTATTCTTACCTGTCCCATTTGTCTCTTTATAAAATAGATTCTTTTCACCCTCCCCCTGATATATGTTAACTTCCACCAACAAAACTGAACAGTGTACTTGGATATTCTATTAATACAGGTAGTCGAGTGACGACCACAATTCAACCCACAATTTATGTTGCTAAGTGAAACATTTAAGTGAGTTTTGCCGCATTTGTTTTGCCACAGTTGTTCAGTGAAACATTGCATTTATTAAATTAGTAATATGGTTAAGTGAATCTGTCTTCCCTATTGACTTTGTCAGAATGTCACAAAAGGTGATCACATGACCCTGGGAAACTGCAACCATCATAAATATGAACCACTTGCCAATCGTCTGGATTTTGATCATGTGACCATAGGGATGCTGCAATGGTCATGTGAAAAACTATCATAACTCACTTTTTTTCAGTGCTGTTGTAACTTTGAAGTCACTAAATGAACCATTGTAGGTCAAGCACTACCTGTACTAATCCATTTCCCTCATATTGCATTTAAGACTTAGCTCAAAAACACTTCCTATGAAAAATATTTACAATCATGTAGGAAACTCAAGTAAATGAAAATGCAAAATGGACCTATCTACCCTGCCCAAAATGTAACACATGACTGGTTTGAAAACATGGCTCTGCCGTCTTGCTTGGGGCTCACAGAGGAGCATGCAGCCATAGGGATGGTTAGTGCCCTGAAGGCCCTCCCCTGCCTTTTAATGAACTTTTAATGTTGCACTTTAACTATGTTTGACTCTTTCTAAATTTTTTAGTTTTTATTTTTTAATATTTTATTTGTATACTGCCTAGAGTCTCTTTGTGAGGGAGATGGGCAGTTTCTAAATTTGATATCTCACTCAGATCATTTCTGAATCCTGGGATAACTACACTGAAAGCTGTGGTCCAAGCTACTATGTTGCTAGTCTTTAAACATATTGTATATACTCGCGGTTTCCGGTTTCGCGTGGCTTCGGGGCAGCAGGAATTCGCGACAGCTCGCGATTCCTGCTGTGCTAGCCGCCGAGGTACCCCCGATCCAGATGGGTCAGGGGGATATGGCTGCCCTGTAGGGACAGCTGAAGAGAGAGGGGAGTCGGACAGGGGGTTGGGGGTGTCACAGGCCCCCTCCTTCTCCGGAAAAACCCCTTTTTCCCAAGGCGGTGGAGCGGCGGTCAGCAATGGCCGCCACGAAGAAGCCAGCAACCGGGTAAGATTGCGCTGGAGGAAGCAAGAAGAGTGAAAGTGCTGTCTGAGCTGGGTCAAGTAACATCTTTCAAATTGGTTGGAACTGAGCTGTTTGAATTGCTGGAGGATACATTGTATCCCTAAGAAGATCGAAAGCGGCGGAGAAGCTGTTAAAGGGAACTTTTTTTTTTCTTTACTCTCCCACCCCATGGAAACAGCAGAAATGTTTGGACATATTGGACATTGAAAGTGAATTGTTTTGAGAGTTGAAGCTAAGGGACAAAAGGATTTTTGGACATTGAAAAGCTTAAGAAATTGGAAAACCCTTGTTGGAGGTATGGATTTCTGATTATTTAAAATTGATATTACAAGTGGGAAGGGAGAGGAAAAAAAATTGGAGCAGAAGCTGAAAAAGGAGGAGATTGCCTAGAATCCCAAAGAAAGGTATGTGGTAATTGGACCTCTTTGATTAAACATTAACCCCAGAAAGAGAAAGAGAAGAAGGAAGAAAAGTATTAATTTTTGGAACTTTTTTTGAATTATTTTTGATTAAAAATACTTGTGGTTGTTTTGGGAAAAGTTTCTCTTTTCATAATGGCATCGCTTGTGGATGAACTAAAGACTGAATATCAAAAATATAAAAAGGAAGATACTTTGGGCACTTTGTTTCAATTCTTAGAAATGGCGTTATGTATTTATGAAAAGTTGACTACGCAGCAGAAGGACTGGGACAAAGAAGAAGAGGAAGAAGAAGCCATCTTTGATGAACAATGGGTTCTTTCCGGGGAGGAGGAGAAAAAGGATAACAAAAAGGGGATTTTAAGAATTATAAAAACAACCAAAGAAGAGAAAAATGAGCGGAAAGGTGGAGGCAAGGTTAGAAAGCAAAGGAAAAGGAGTAAGAAAAGGGAGGAGGAAAGACAAAGGGGTAAAAAGGGCAAGGAGAAGAATAAGCAAGAGAGAAAGGGGGGGAGGAGAAGCCTCAATGGGGGGAAGCAAGTTCTAAAGAAAAAAAGTTTATTCAGAGACAATGGGTGAATTTAATTAAGGATAAAAGAGGGATTCTGGAGGGTACATAAGATTGTGTTTTTTATATGTGTATTTAGAGTATAAAATTCATTGTGTAATTTTAGAATCTTTTAAACAGAATCCCAAGAAAAATTGTTATATGAAGTACTTTTAAGTTAGGGTAATGAGTTATAGACGTTACTCCAATTGGTGTATAGGAGAAGTATAATAAAAGAAAAAAGATGAAAGGATAGTTGGAAATAGAACAGACAAAGAATATTATTGAAAATGGTAATAAGATATGAAAGGATATATAAAGGTTTTGTTATGCTTTTTTTTTTTTGGATGTTGTATATTGAAAAAAGGCAAAAAAAAATTTTTTTAATTAATAAGAAATAATTTGGATGAAAAGGAGAAGTTGGGATAAGATATGAAGTTAAATAGACAAAGTATTGATACTATAATTTGGGATTGTTATGTTCTATTGGTTTTCTTCTATTATTTTTTCTTAGAAAAGAACTTATAAGCTGTTATGCCTTGTGCATTGTTTATATAAAATTGATAAAAATGGTTTATATATATAATATAAAAAAGAAAATGATAATAAGATATGGAAGGATATATAAAGTGAATATGATGTTTGAATTTGTGTCTGTGCGAAGAGTTTCAACCCGGGATCAGACAACCTTCAGAAAAGATCTTTTAGTTTTGTTTGTGTTCTGTAAAATCAATAAAATTTGTTTAAAAACAAAAACAAAAACCATACCGTATATACTCGAGTATAAGTCGACCCGAATATAAGCCGAGGCACCTAATTTAACCACAAAAAACTGGGAAAACTTATTGACTCGAGTATAAGCCGAGGGTGGGAAATGCAGCAGCTACTGGTAAATTTCAAAAATAAAAATAGATACCAATAAAAACTTTCACTAGGACAGTTGAGAATAAGTTTGATGTTCACAATTTCCTCTTTGAAAGAGACCAGTAAATAGGGAACAAGAAGATGAAGAAAAAGAAGTGTGTTTTTTCACACTTTTCACACTGCAGTGAACAAAAATGGCATCATAGGAACAGGCTTATTCTCAGTCCAAAGGTTTGTTTCTGATTTCTTCCCTGATTTAAGGGAAATTTGGGAAACAATCTCACTATCATGAAAGGTTTAATTGATTCACTAACCCAAAAGATGATGACGACAGTGGGAGGCAGGAGTCACTCTCTCCCTTGCAAGAAAAAAGCAAGAGCCGTTCTTATGATCTCTCCCTCTCTCTCTCTCTCCCCGTAATACAGTCAAGCCCTTTCCAGCACGCGCGATCTGCCTTTGCCACTTTGCACCTTGCAAATGCAAAAGGTGCAAAGCAGCAGGGGCGGATCCCGCGTGCTGGAAAGGGCTTGACTGTATTACGGGGAGAGAGAGAGAGAGAGGGAGAGATCATAAGAACGGCTCTTGCTTTTTTCTTGCAAGGGAGAGTGACTCCTGCCTCCCACTGTCATCAACATCTTCTTCTTTTGGGTTAGTGAATCAATTAATTTGGGAAATGATCTCACTATCAGAAAACAACGCGAGCCGCCACCACCACCTCCTCCCCCTCCTCCCGAGTGGACTGAAAGCAGCTGGAGCTGAGGAAACGAAGCTGAGTGGAGCCGAAGCAACCTCGGCTCGCGTTGTTTTCTCAGCCTTGAGAAAGGGGAAGGGGGCTTATCTGGACCAAGGGTGAGTCTCCCCCTCAGTTTCCCCTGAAGGATCTTCCGTCGCTTTTGCCTTCTCCCTACATCTTCCCTCTGTTAAAATCCCCCCCACACACACACACACTTATTTTCGGTCGGATAGATTTCGTGTCTGAGCATTCTCACATGGCGGTGGGTCTTCCCCCCAAAAAAAAACAGTTAAAAAAAGAAAAAACAATATATCCTCAAGCAAGAACTTTTCTGCTTCCGATTACCCCCATGCTTAAAAGTTGCAAAGGAAACACGGAAGCAGGGAAGCGGCTGCCCAGCTTCGGAGCTCCACACCATTTTTTTTCAGAGGGGAACCTGACTCGAGTATAAGCCGAGGGGGTTTTTTTCAGCACAAAAAATGTGCTGAAAAACTCGGCTTATACTCGAGTACATACGGTAGGTGTTACGAAGATTCAAAGAACAGTCTTTATATTGTTCCTGGGCCACTGCACTTTAAAGGCAAGTGCATGCCCCCTGGACTAGGTCAAGAAATTCAGAGGTAGCTAAGGCAGAACACTCAACTAAGAGAAGTGCACGTCAGATCCCTGTTCATGATACTGCCATTCATCTGGGGGGAAGGGGGGATGTAGTAGTTAGATGTATTATTTAGTTTATTGCTTTCTTCCTTGCTTGTAACTTTTCATTTTATAAACTTTATCCTGGCGCCTGAGCACCCTGAGATTTTCTCACCTTTTGAGGAATGTGAAGAGAGGGGGAGGTCATGTGGATTGTTTCATTCTGAAAGGCAGCAGATGACCCTGAGAACGCTCGCTTATCAGGATCCCAGGACGGCCGTTACAATAACATCTCAACACCTGTGGATTGGTTGAATCCACACTGGACTGAAGGGAGGGGTCTCTAATTCCTATTATTCTAACTGTATTGCCTGAGGGAACTCAGAATCTGCTTTTCCTTTGTCCTGCTTTCACACCTGCTCAGTAAAAGGTTCCTTCTGAAATGCTAAAGTTTCAAGAGTCTTTACTTTCTTGAGGAGGAAAGGCCAGACCTTAGAGCACCGCAGCAAAAAAACAATAAAAAAGCACCCTACTTGAATGACATAAGGAACTATTTATAAAGAAACAAAGCAGCATTTGATTGCACCCAAGTTCTTAATCTAGTAATGCTGGGCAATTTATTTTTTCACATACCTATACACTTCTATCTTTCTTGGTTTCAGATTGTTTCATCTGTTTCACTTCTCAACTGTCTGGTTGTTCTTTGAAGATGTTTCACTTCTCATCCTAGAAGATTCTTCAGCTCTGACAAGATGTGAGGAATGGAAGGATTTATATTCCTTGCAGACAGCTGGTCATTTGCATTCTTTTAGGGGGGTTAAGGCAGGGGTCGCCAACCTTGGACCTCAGGGACCACCAAACTCATAATTTTAAATCCCGGGGACCACTAATATGAATTTTGACAAATGGTGGCTTGCTGACAGTGAGAGAGAGAGAGAAAGAGAATCTGATCTAACCTCTCTCTCTCCCTCTCTCTCTCATACACACACACACAAACACACAGAGGCAGGGGTGGGATTCAAATTTCTTAACCGGTTCTTGAGCGTGGCCTAATTTGTGGGTGTGGCTTGGTGGTCATGTGACTGGCTGGGCATGGCCTGTATGTAAATATAAATATTAATGTAAATATTGAATTTTTTTATAAAAAAGGGCAACTTTTACCCAAAATCACGCAAAGCAGGCAGGCAGATTGAGTTGCTCACAGAATCACAGATTCACTTAGAGATCTGTGTTTCTGCCATTGGCTATCTGAGTCTGCAACTGAATAACAGAAGCTTCAGTCCTAGGGGAGATTAGGCTCTGCTGAAAAGCAGAGCCAAAGATCTAGAGATTAGCTAGAAAGCAAGAAATCCAATGGTTTCCTGCTTTCTTGCTAATCTAAATCTCCCAGCAGAGCAGAACAGCTGATGGTTGGGGGGGGGGGGAAGGAAAAATAGCAACTTAACAGGCAAGTTTGCCAGGTAAGGAGTGAGTGGGAAGGAAAGGTTCCCCTGGGTCATGTGGGCGACTCAGCCTTGTGTTCCCGCACAGCCTGGATTGCTTTGGGGGATGCTCTGGGGGTGACATTTCTCTGCGGACCACCAAAATTTTCTCATGGCCCACCAGTTGGTGACCACTGACCTAGAAGTATATCTGTGTCATCAGGGTCACCCGAGTGGTACAAATGGGTGTGGAGCATTCTTGGAACTGTTGAAAGGAGGGTGTTATAGACTGGAGATATACCGTGTTTCCCCCAAGATACGACCTACCCCGAAAGTAAGCCCTCCGCAAAAATTTTTGGGTTGGGCCTAAGGCCTACCCCAAAAATAAACCCTAGTGAAGAGGGTGGGCATGGCCAGCCCAGGAGGCAGCCCTTCCCTTCCCCAGTCACCTTAGCCCCTTAATCACGGCCCATGGATCAGCTGATCCAGCAAGAGCTGGCAGTTCTGTCTCTCTGGGCGTCTGGAGATGTTTTTGGTGATGAGGCAGAAAGCCATGCAGCCCGTTGGAATCGGCTCTCCTCACCTCTACCCGGCTGCTGCTGCTTGAGAAAACGAAAAGGCAGGCAATTCTGAAAGATTGTTGTGCTTACAGTAGAAGAAAAGCACAGCCTGTCCCTTTCAAGCAATCAAATGTCTGTCTCTGTGTGTGTGAGAGTGAGTGAGTGAGAGAGAGAGAAATGACAGAGAGGAGTGACAATAATCGCAGGCAACGCTGTTTGAAAGGGTTCCCTCTCTGCCATTTCTCCTTCTGTCTCCTCTCACACACAGAGACATTTGTTGAGAAACAGCGGAGGGCAAGCAACAAGGTAAGGGAACTGACCGTCCTATGCCTCCAGCTCGGCACCTGCTCAGGGTGGCACCCCAAGGCCCGGCACCTGCATGGGTGAACCCCTCCCAGCTAATGTGACAAATGGGCTCCCTCTCCCACGTGAAGCAGCAGCTGGTACAGGCTCCGTCTGTGCAGCCATGAAGCGGGAAGCATGGCCGGTTCTTGCCCGCAGCGTTGGCGGCCAGGATCGGGTCAGAGCTGCTGCCAGCTGAAATCAGCAGGCCAGACTCAGTGAGCTGGAGGCACCGCGCAGCCTCCTGGAAACAGAAGAGTGTGCCAGAGCCCAAACACCGAGCCTCGCCAGCCTCAGAAACCAGGGATCTTGTAGGCATACTGGCCACGTAAAGGCCATTCAAATCCCCGGGTTGTTTGCAACTTGAGCGAGCCATACAACCATCCACCCCAAACCAACTGATTTTTTTTTGCAGAGCTGTTCAGCGAAGACATGCAGGCTCAGCTCAGCTGTTTTGTGGAGGACTTTCGGGCTCTGGAAGCAGCACAGATCAGCTGTTTAGTGAGGCTATGGAGGTGCTAAGCGGGAGGGGCAGCTTGCCGCCCCCACCCTTCCCGGTATGGGAAGAAAATTGGGAAAAATATAAGACCTCCCTGAAACTAAGACCTGGTGCCTTTTTTGGCAGTCCAAAAAATATAAGACCCGGTCTTATTTTCAGGGAAACACAAGTATGATATTGTATCCCTCCCCCTCTGTTGAGAGGGCTGTTCAATTTTGACTTGGATGGCCACTTTGACCCCTCTTTCAAACCAGTAATCCTCTGTCCAAAATTTTGACAGAGGGGGAGGGATATGACATTACCTATCTACAATCTACAACATGGTCCTTTCAACAGTTCCAAGGAGGGTTGCCCCATTTGCCCCACTCAGGTGACCCTGATGACACAGATAAACCTCCAGGTGACCTTAATAACCCCCCTAAAAGAATGCAGATGACCAGCTGTCTGCACAGAATATAAATCCTTCCATTCTCCACCATCCAGTCAGAGCTGAAGAAGTATTTTGGATAAGAGGCAAAACGTCTTCAAAAAGAAAGCACACACACACACACACACAAAGTCCAGGTTGCCTCTTGAAAAAAATCACCTTTGGGGCAACCATGACCTGGATTACTGAGAATCTCCACAAACACTTCTCAACTTCCAGATACTGCTTCAATGTTAAGAAGATAGGTGTTCTTGAATTTCTACATAGGAAATCAAATGTCCTCAATATAGCAAAAGCACTTATCTTCGCAGCTTAACATTTAATTTTGTTTTTCAAGATTTAAAATGTAAGAATCAGCTTTATGAAGCATCATTACTAGGCGCAACTGAACATTAATTGTAAAGACTGAAGATCCATGGATAAGATTTGCAGTAAAGAAAACACATTTCTATTAGCATTTTTGAGAAAATTACAAGATACCTCACTTTTTAAAAATGATTTTTCCCAAGTTTATATGGTAGGAGGGGAATGAAATTATCTTGCTTTTTAATACTGTAGTAACACACACACACACACACACACAGAGCTAAATCTAAAAAAACTTCCCAGACGGCATATTTAAAAGCATGCTGTTATACTCTCTACAGAAAATGTAAAAAAATCTTTAAATAATTAATGACCTGAGAAGTCAAGATAGTGCAAAATAAAATTGGAACAGTGGCAAGTAGCTTCAAATTAAATCTTTTCATTATTACTACCCACAATAATGTAGAAAATATCCGCTGGTACCATACCTTAATACCTTATCGTAACAAAATGTTGACTCTTCCGGTGTAAACCTAGTAAATCATGCTGGAAGCATAATGGCATTTTTAACTGAAAAAAACCCGAAGCCATTTTCATATTACAAAAGGCCCTCAATTCTCTGCCAGGCCAAGAGGGCTTTTATCGTCGGCCCACCCGATTTCTGACTGTGTAGGGAGGGTCCCTTCCTACCAGCCCCGCATTTTCTATTTGGATTTGTCGAAGGGTCTTATTACAGTGAAAAAGTTTATTTAAAGCAAACGGGAATGAAAGAACCGCAAAATGGGGAAAAACCAGGGACAAGGCAAGCGGTTAAAAAAAAGCGAAAGGGTGCTAGAACCCAAACCCATTAAAGGGGTGAGGGATAGCGCCAAAAGGGGAGTTGGGATCACGGTTTGTAAGTCCGAAGATCCTGATCCGGAAGGAAGGAAGCAGGGCCAAGTCGAAACAGACGCGAGCGCGGGTGCTGCGAGCGGGATGCAGCGTAGCCCCAGCTCAGATGAAGGAACCATTTTGGCAAATAACAACGAAGTCTCTCGGAATGAGTCCGGCCCACTCAGCACCCGACCCTGAGGCTCCTCTTCGCCCACTTCTCGCCCTCAGGGCCAGGCCTCCGACACCAAGCACCGCACAGAACCGCTCGCTACTCACCCTCCCCTCGAAGTTATTCTCCACATCACTCATGCTGGCCCGTGTCTAAGGCGGCAGGTGGCCAAACAAGCGGGAATCCAAGGGAGGAGCGCCGAGCCTCGACTTTCTCCTAGCACTACCTCCAATCACTTAACTTCTCTGCTGTGGTGATGGGAACGTAAAATGGCGCCTCAGTCGGTAAGGCACGATGCTGACGCTGAACGACCAGGACGGACTCTTGGTGTCACGCCCAAGAGAAGCTCAGTGCTGGCACAGACGACGCAGGCTGGACGAGTGGCGCAGGCGCAGTTCAATCAGAGCTGGAAAACACTTTGGAGGGCTTGCCCATCCCCCTGCTCAAGCAGAAAACCCTATACCAGTGGTTCCCAAACTTTTTCGGTCCACTGCCCCCTTGGTGCTACAAACTCATCCTCAGTGCCCCCCACCCAGGGGTGGGATTCAAATTTCTGTGGGTGTGGCCTAATTTGAGGGTGTGGTTTGCTGACATATGGCTGGGTGGGCATGGCTTGCTGGTCATGTGACTGGGTAGGCATGGCCAGGTGACTGGCAAACTAAATACAAGTGGTCCTCACTTAATGACGGTTGTTTAGCAAGTGTTCTAATTTATGACTGGCCTCCCCAGAGCTACTTGACCAGTTTTTGGAGTTTTGATAGCTTTAGATTAGGGGTCTAAATCCCACCCCTGCCTGTGTGTGTGTGTGTGAGAGAGAGAGAGAGAGAGGGAGAGAGAGAGTTTGGATCAGATCTCTCTGTCCCACCAAGGTCAGAAAGCCACCGTCAGTCAAAATTCATATCAGTGGTTCCCGGTGTTGCAATGACGAGGCAGTTCAGGTGTTTGATCATGATCAACTGATTCATGACGGTCTTTATTGGAATCTAGTCTTGCATTTATACACATTTTTAGTTATCCTCTAACATTGGTTAACTTTGGTTTCTGCTTTACTTTCGTTATTGTTCAGCATAGTAACTAACACAATTAATGATCTCTAGTCAAAGTCCAACAAATGTTTACTTCCTCTCTCTAATCCTCCTTTAGATGAGTAACTTTGTTTGTGTTATGTTTTGAGCATGGGCGAGAAAGAATGGAGACAAGCCTCTGAACGGTGAACTTCAGCTCTTTATTTACATCGTGACTTTCTCAATTCAACAGCAGTAAAACCCGCCTTATATAGGCAAACCCTGTAACGTTTAACCAATAACGAGCTAGGAACGCTAGCTCTTATAACCAATAAGAACTCTCTGTAAAGGGCCAATTGGATTCCCCGGAACGGGCCAATCCGGTCCAGCCGCTTAACAGCCAATCAGAAGTGCAGGTCCAGAACCCTGCACTTACTCCAAGCTCACACTTTATTAATCTTATTGCATACACAACAGTTTGTCTGAGTTGTATCTGCTTGGAAGCATTCTTTTCTCTTTGAGGTTTGCCATCAAAGATAAAGACATTCCTGCAATTACAACTCTATACTCCGGGATTTAAATTTATGAGTTTGGTGGTCCCTGAGGTCCAAAAGTTTGGTGACCCCTGATCCAAAGGGATGAGCCTGAGACAGGGAAAGAGAGAGAGAAAAGAAAGAGGAAGAAAATAAAGAGAAAAGGGAAAGAAAGAAAAAGGGACAAAGAAAGGGGGGGATGGAAGGGACAGAAAGAAAAAGAAATAAAGAAGGAGGGAGGGAGGGAGGGAGGAGAAAGATAATGAGATATCTATTCTAGTCCAATCACCTGCTCCAGCAGGGTTAGAAGGGAGGGTGTGTGTGTGTGTGTGTGTGTGTGTGTGTTCTTGTAATTTACCAGTACATTTTGGTTTTGCCTTCTTCAGAATTGGCACTGTAATACATTGGGGAAAAGTAATTTTTAGGGTGGAAATCTGGTCCAATGGATCCTGTTTAAAGCCTCAACAAAATGTGAGAGCTTCCTGATAGTCATGACCATGTTTCGTTCACAAAACTTTTAATAGAAGCCAAAGAGGTTTCAATGTGCTGGCAAAGATGTTTCAATGTGGAAAAGGGCCTCAGTCTAAACTAGGCCTCATTCAATCTGATGCATCAGGTCTCTCTCTTTCTCTCTCTCTCTTTCTTTCGCTACCTCCTTCCCTCCCTCCCTCTCAGACTGGCTTTGTTCTACTTTCCCTATGTGCCTGCGGGGCTGGTGCTTCGAACATGGATGGATGGATGGATGGTTGGATGGATAGAGAGAGAGAGAGAGACAGGCAGGCAGGCAGGCAAACAGACAGACCTTTTGGATGGATGGATGGAACGATGGACGGACAGACAGACAGAATGTGACAGTGACGGCACTTTGAGAAAGTGGTGGCAGCGGCTTTTCCCAACGTGCTGCTGCATTCGAGGCACCGGTTCTGGAGCATTGCTACAGTCAATGGGTGAACCTGCAGGGCCGGCGCCTCGAACGCCCCCCTGCCGCCTCTTAGCGTTCCCAAGGGGGCCGGCAGAGGAGGGCTAAGAGGCGGCAGGGGGGTGTTCAAGGTGCCAGCCGGCCCTGCAGTTTCACCCATTGACAAGCACTGCTCTGGAGCCGGCGCCTCCAATGCAGAAGCAGTGGCACGTTACATGCCGCCACGGCCGTGTTCGACGCACCCCCCCTGCCGCCTCTTAGCGCCCTTCTGCTGTCCTCCTTGGGGATGCTAAGAGGTGGCAGGGGGGCGTTCGAGGAGCTGGCCCTGCAGGTTCACCCATTGACTGTAGCACCGCTCCGGCGCCTCAATGGGTGAAACTGCAGGGCCGGCTGGCGCCTCGAACACCCACCTGCTGCCTCTTAGTGCCCCTCTGCCAGCCCCCTTGGGGACACTAAGAGGTGGCAGGGGGGCGGTGCATTTAACGCTGCCACGGCGGCACATAACGTGCCACCGCTTCCGTATTGGAGGTGCCGGCTCCGGAGCGGTGCTAGAGTCAATGGGTGAACCTGCAGGACCGGCGCCTCGAATGCCTCCCTGCTGCCCCTTAGCATCCCCAAGGGGGCCAGCAGAGGGGTGCTAAGAGGCAGAAGGGGGGCAGCGCATCAAACGTGGCCGTGGTGGCACATAACATGTTACCCCTTCCGCATCGGAGGTGCTGGCTCTGGAGCGGTCAATGAGTGAAGTAGTCATTGACAGGCAGGACATTGTAGCAGATAATTTTGTGTGCTAGCTTAAGTCTAACTGTAGGTGTTAGGAATAACAAGGTTACCTAACGTAGTTTGGGAAAAATAATATGTATAAACTATGACAGTAAATGTAAGCGTGTGTCACTTTAAACTGCAACGCATGTAATTTTGGGTGCGGTTGTAAAACCACCATAAGAGGGAGCAAGAGAACTTGATTGATTGCTGGCTTACTGAATTGCTTGCTGACGATGATGGATTGATGATTTGTTAACTGCGTGTTCCTTGCTGCTGCTGAAGGAAGAAAGGAGGTTTGATTTCTTCATATCTCTACTGCAAAGAGATATATTACTGGACTGATATTTGTAAGTTTACTGACCTCTTTTTTGACACTGGACTTTGCAAATGCATAATCCCCGGACGAACTGAACAAGTGAATGATGTATGGACTGTTTTGACTATGCTAAAACTCTTACTGGAATAAACTATTTAACTAGCACAGTGTATCTGTTTTACTGAGTATAAGCTACAAAAACATTTATCTCAAAGATTTTGCCTGACTGCCTGACTGCCGTGCAGATTCTGCTAGGGTGTATCCCTAACACTGGTTATGGGCCCAGCTGCACAGTCAGACTAACCAGGATATAACAGGCTCATATAAAGTGAGAGTTAGTGTAGTTACACAATACTGTAAACAAACAGCTGTGTTTTATTAATTATAGTTTAATATCCAGAAAAAGATGGCACAAGTCAATTTACCAAGTTTGTCTCTAATATCCAAACTGGATGGAACAAACTATGTTTCATGGTCTATGAAATGCAGCCTACTTCTACGCAGAGAAGGTTTGTGGAATATAATTCAAAACCCACCAGAGGTGGATGCTTGGGATCCGGAAGATGAGGATGATGCCCAGAAAATACAAGAATATAAACTGAAGAATGAGCAAGCTCTCTGTATAATAGGACTGACACTGTGACCAGCAGCTTGTTCATATTCGTGGAGAAGAAACAGCTGTGAAATGTTGGGAGAATTTAAAGAAGATTTATGTTCGAGACAGTGTAGGAGCACATATAAATCTTACACGGAAACTGTTCAGAACACATCTTCAAAAAAATGGAGACATGCTGACTCATATAAACACTATGAAGAGAATTTTTCAGGAACTGCATGAAAAAGAACTTATCTTCACAGAACTGCATCAGGTTTATATAATTTTGTCTTCGTTAGATGAGAGCTATGACGACTATGTAACTTCACTAGAAGTACTGCCAAAAGATAACCTCACATTAACTGACATTACTGGCAGATTAATTGAAGAAGCCAGGAGAAGGCTTGAAAGGGATCAACTCAGAAGGGAACAACCACAAGAAGATAAAGAATCTTCGTCAGCCTATACAATTAGAAAATGTTTTAATTGTGGAGGAAAAGGACATTTGGCTAGATTCTGCAAAAAAGGAAAATGCCACAATGCCAGCAAGAATGCTAAAAGGCATCAAAAGGATAAAAAATGCTTAGAGTTAGCCATGTATAGCAACGAAACTGTGAATAATAATTTATGGGTTGTAGATAGTGGAGCATCACACTGCATAATGAAAGATAAGAAAAGATTTATTAAGATGTCCACGAGTTCACAACAGATATCGTTAGCTAATGGCTGGAAACTGAAAGCAAAAGGTGAAGGTATTGCACATTGTTCTTGCATAAAAGAAAATGTAAAAATGTTATATGTACCACAACGTAAGTTTAATTTGCTTTCGGTTAGAGTTTTGATTAAACTAGGTTATGTAGTTACCTTTAGGGGAGAAAACTGCATAATAGAAAAGGAAGGTAAAAAAGTGACTGCAACTTTAAAAGGTGAATTGTATGTGTTAAAAGATAATCAATTAGAGGTAGCTAACACAGTGCATAATAACGTTAAACCTCATGATGAATGCATACATTTGTTACACAGACGTCTAGGGCATATAAATTTTAAAATGCTCAAGCAAATGGTTGAACTGTCTAAAGGCATAAAACTGAAGCCTTGCAGTAAGTATTTGCACTGCAATACTTGTAGTAAAGAAAAAAGCAAGCAAATACCAGCAAATAGAATTAATGGATTTAAAACAAAGGAGCCTTTAGAGGTCGTATTTGCTGATATTATAGGTCCTAAAAAACCAAGTGTGGGAGGTGCTCATTATATACTAAGAATAATGGATCATTATTCTAGATATGTGTTAGGGATACACCCAAGCAGAATCTGCACGGCAGGCAGGCAGGCAGGCAAAATATGTGAGATAAACGTTTTTGTAGCTAACACTCAGTAAAACAGATACACTGTGTTAGTTAAATAGTTTATTCCAGTAAGAGTTTTAGCATAGTCAAAACAGTCCATATATCATTCACTATTTCAGTCCGTCCGGAGATTATTCAATTGCAAATTCCAGTGTCGAAAAAGAGGTCAGTAAACTTACAAATATCAGTCCAGTAATAAATCTTCTCACAGTAGAGATATGAAGAAGTTCAAACCTCCTTTCTTCCTTCAGCAAAAGCAGCAGGGAACCACTCAGTTAGTAAGCAAGCAATTCAGTAAGCCAGTAATCAATCAAGTTCTCTTGCTCCCTCTTATGGCGGTTTTACAGCCGCACCCAAAATTACATGCTTTGCAGTTTTAAAGTGACACACACTTAAATTCACTATCATAGTTTATATATATTATTTTACCCAAACTAAGTTAGGTAACCTTGTTATTCCTAACAACATGGTTTCTGTTATTTAATGAAGAGTAAAACGGAAACATATCAGAATTTCTTTAATTGGTTGAAGTTTGCAGAAAGAAAAACTAAAAGGAAACTAGTAACTCTTGTAACTGATAATGGTACGGAATTTATAAATTATAAATTCCAAAATAAACTGAAGATGGCAGGTGTTGAACATAAAAAGTCTGCACCATATAGGCTACAACATAATTCGTTTATAGAAAGACGAGGCCAAACAATACAGGCAATGGCTTGTACTATGTTGTTGGATTCAGGATTACCTGAAACTTTGTGGGGAGAAGCGATAATGTGTGGTAATCATATATTGAATAATGTTGTTAACTCAACAACAGGTGAATTACCATTCACACGGTGGCATGGTAGAAAACCTGACCTAAGCTACATGCACACATTTGGAGCACCAGCATGGGTGCATATTCCTACACAACTGAGACATAAGGGGCAGCATAGGGCTAAAAGGTTATTCTTTGTAGATTATGAATCTAATCAAAAATCATACAGATTCTGGGAAAAAGGTGCAACTAGCGTTTACTGTAGTGCTAGTGCACAATTCCTTGAACATGTAGGATGGGAAAAACTGGAACAAGATTCAAGTAAGGATGTAATCATAGAAACCTTCAAAAGACCAAAACAACATATCAGTAATAAGAAGAGTACAATTAAAGAGGAAGTACAGGAAGAGCACATAGGACCAGAACAGGAAGAAATCGGTAAACAGGAAGAAATAGATAACCAGGAACAGGTAGTACATGAAAGTCCACCTGTAAGCCCTGTAATACCTAGACGTTCAACACGTGAAACCGGACCACCTGACAGGTACCAAGCAAGTGTAGTTTGCCAAGTTAAAGAAGATAAAATTTGCCAATTGATTAAAACGTATAAAATGGAACTTTGTAGACCGGCAGGGACTCCAATGAGTCAGGAAGTTTGCCAAACTGATGATCAAAGTCCCAAATTTGATAAGTCTATGTATCAATCTTTGATTGGTAGCCTATCATTTATGAGCAATTGCTCAAGGCCAGATATGGCTTATGGCGTTAATCAGCTGGCACGTTTTAATTCAGATCCACATCAATGTCATTGGCAATCATTAAAAAGAATTTTAAGATGTCTTAGAGGAACAATGAACCATGCACTGTATGTGGAACCAAAGGGTGATTTGAGTCTTAGTGCCTATGCAGATGTAGGTTTTGCAACTGACATAAACACTAGAAAATCAACATCTGGGATGGCTATATTATTTGGTAAGACACTAATAGGGTGGAGGTCAATCAGACAACAGCATATTAGCTTGTCCACTGTTAGGGATAACATTGTTTGCCCTAACTGATTTAGGTAAAATAATAAATATGTTATCATAGTTTGTTAGTTAAAGTGTCTGCAACTTTAAATATAGGAATGTAATTTAGGGAGTGGTTGTGAAAGCACCATAAAAGAAGCAAGGAATGTCAGCTTGCTCTCTCTGACTTGATGATCCCTAATTACTGGATGAAGACTGCATATTTCCCCACTGGAACGGGAGAGAGATAAAGGACTGATTTATTTGCAAGTGAACTGACATTGGATATTCTACACAGACTTTGCTCACTGAATATCCTTGAAGGGACTGATTAAACGATACATGACTAATGGACTGTTATTTTGACTATGCTATAAACTCAAAATGGAATAAACTATCTTTTGATAACACAAGCGTATCTGTTATTTTTACTGTATGTTAACAAACATACAAGCTTATCTCACTCATTTATCTGTGTGCCTATCTGACTAACGCTGCACGTTCTGTTTAGCTTGTCTCCTTAACCCTGGTTGGGGAACCCAGGCTTAACACGGGTAATGGGCCCAGAGGCTGCAAAGTCAGTTTAACTAGGATAAAACAGATTTATGTAAAAAGTGAGAGTTTGTGTTGTTGCACATTACAGTAAACAGACAGCTGTGTTTTATTAATTATAGTTTTATATCCATATAAGAAAACATGGCACAAGTCAATCTACAAAGTTTGTCCCTTATATCCAAGCTGGATGGAACAAATTATGTATCATGGTCTATAAAAGTTTGAAACTTTGTAATAAGTATTTGCAATGTTCTATTTGTAATCAAAGCAAAAGCAGGGTCAAACCGGCCAATAGAGTTGATGGATTTACTCCCAAAGAGCCTTTAGAAGTAGTATTTGCTGATTTAATAGGTCCGAAAAAACCAAGTGCAGGAGGAGCTCGATACATACCAAGTGTAATGGACCACTATTCTAGATATGGGTTTTGCAATTTAATGAAGAGCAAAACTGAAACGTATCTAAATCTCTTTAACTGGATAAAATTTGCTGAAAGGAAAACTAAAAAGAAATTAGTAACTCTTATAACAGATAATGGTACAGAATTTACAAATAATAAATTCCAGAATAGACTTAGGATGTTGGGTATTCAACATAAAAAGTCTGCACCATATAGGCCACAACATAATGCCTTTATAGAGAGACTAGGCCAAACACTGCAATCAATGGCACGTACTATGTTGTCTGATTCAGGATTACCTGACAATTTATGGGGAGAAGCAATAATGTGTGGTAATCATATATTAAATAATGTTGTTAATTCAACAACAGGTGAATTACCATTCACACTGTGGCATGGTACAAAACCTGATTTAAGTTACATGCACACAGTTGGAGCACCAGCATGGGTGCATATCCCTACACAACTTAGACAAAAAGAACAGCATAGAACTAAAAGATTATTTTTTGTAGGATATGAATCTAATCACAGATCTTATAGATTCTGGGAACCAGGTACATCTAGAGTTTGCACCAGTGCTAGTGCTAAATTCCTAGAACATGTAGGATGGAATAGATTAGAGTAAGATTTAAATAATGAAGTAATTATTGAACTCTACAAAAGGCAGAAAGATCAGACAAGTTATAAGAAGAGTCCAATTAAAGAAGAAGTCCACGAAGAACAAATAGGATCAGAACAAGAAGAAACAGTTGATCAGGGAGAGTTAGATAATCAAGAAGAGTTTACAAATGAAAGTCCACCTATAAGTCCTGTAATACCTAGACGTACTACATGTATAACTAGACCACCCGATAGGTATCAAGCAAGTATAGTTTGCCAAGTAACTGAAATAACTAGTGTAGATGAACTTAGGATGTATCCTGCTAAGGATCAGGAGAATTGGCAAAAGGCAATGGAAAAAGAACTAAATTCATTAAAGGTGATGAAAGTATATGAAGATGCTAAATTACCTCCAGGAGAAAAATCCATTGGGTGCAAATGCATATTTAAAGTAAAAACTGGAAATGATGGGACTGTTTCCCATAAAGCTAGGTTGGTAGCTCAAGGATTTAATCAAACTGCATCTGATTACGATGAAGTTTTCGCACCAAGTCTTAAAGCAACATCTTTAAGAGCAGCACTATGTCATTAACCATTTAGATGTAGAAACTGCTTATCTGCATGCACCATTGCAGCACACTATATATTTGAAAAAGACAATTATTATAAAAGACAATAAAGTAAATAATAATGATTGTTGGAAACTCAAAAAGAGTCTTTACGGGTTGAAACAATCTGGCTTTGAGTGGAATCAATATATTGTGAAAGAATTGAACAATATAGGTTTTAAATCTGGTTTAGCAGATCCATGTGTGTTTAAAAGAGAAAATAATGGAACGGTGTCATTATTGTTATTATTTACAGATGATATTGCTTTGATAACTAAGACTAATAATGAAGCTAATGATATTATATCATTATTAGCCAAAAAGATAAAATTAAAGCATTTAGGTGAAATTAAAAGGTATCTAGGATTGACAATTAACAAAACAAAAAATGGATTTAAGATATCTCAAGAAGATAAAATTTTCCAATTAATTAAAGCGTATAAAATGGAACTTTGTAAACCGGCAAAGTCTCCAATGAGTCAGGAAGTTTGCCAAACTGATGATCAAAGTCCCAAATTTGATAAGTCCATATATCAATCTTTGATTGGTAGCTTATCATATATAAGCAATTGGTCAAGGCCAGATATAGCTTATAATGTTAATCAGCTGGCACGTTTTAATTCGGATCCACAACAATGTCATTGGCAATCATTAAAGAGAATTTTAAGATATCTTAGAGGAACAATGAACCATGCATTGTATATAGAACCAAAGAGTCTTCGTGCCTATGCAGATGCAAGTTTTGCAACTGACATAAACACTAGAAAATCAACATCTGGGATGGCTATATTATTTGGTAAGACACTAATAGGGTGGAGGTCAATCAGACAACAGCATATTAGCTTGTCCACGATGGAAGCGGAATTTTCATGTCTGTCATTACTATGCACTGACTTAATTTTGTACAAACAGCTATGATTAGACATGGGTATAACTGTTAAGGATTCCATTGTTGCGTTCTAGGATAACCAGGCAGCTATAAAATTAGCTACTAGTATTGCTGTGAAAACTAGATCAAAGCATACTGATTTAAGATACTTAAATGTTAGAGAATCTGTAAAGAATGGGCTAATTAAATTGGAATACTGCATGACAGAAGAAAACATTGCAGACCAATTTACAAAAGCTCAAGGAGTAATTAAGTTTAAAGAGAGTTGTAACAAATATGATTTAAAGATGTAAATAGTTATAATATTATTATTATCTAAAAGGGGAGAATGTTAGGGATAACATTGTTTACCCTAACTGGTTTAGGTAAAATAATAAATATGTTATCATGGTTTGTTAGTTAAAGTGTCTGTAACTTTAACTGTAAGAATGGAATTAAGGGAGTGGTTGTAAAAGCACCATAAAAGAAGCAAGGCATGGCAGCTTGCTCTCTCTGGCTTGATGATCCCTAATTACTGGATAGACTGAAGAATGCATTTTTCCCCTACTGGAACGGGAGAGAGAAAGGACTGTTGATTTATCAACGGTGAGAGGACTGATTTATTTGTAAGTGAACTGACATTGGATATTCTACACGGACTTTGCTAATTGAATATCCTTGAATGGACTGACTAAAACGATACATGACTAATGGACTGTTATTTTGACTATGCTATTACTCTAAATGGAATAAACTATATTTTTGATAACACAAGTGTATCTGTTATTTTTACTGTATGTTAACTAACATACAAACTTATCTCACACATTTATCTGTATGCCTATCTGACTAACACTGCACATTCTGTTTTGCTTGTCTCCTTAACCCTGGTTGGGGAACACAGGCTTAACAATATGTATGGCATTCAGCTTAGTTCGGGTATTTTCCCACATCATAATAGTTGTGCTTTTAAAGTTGTAGCAACGTTTCAGCAGAATCTCATCTGCCATCATCAGGCTTCTGTATAGTGTTCATCTGTAAGTCAGACTTTTACAGTGGTTTCAGATTTAAAATTGGGGCAGCCTATTGCTGTGCCAGAATGTTTTTTTCTTCCTCCTGATTGGTTGGGAGTCTTGGTCTGTGTTTATTGGTCTTGGAGTTTGCTGTGTTCTGCTTGATTGGTGTTTCTGATATCTTCTGTCTTTTTTTTGGCTCTTTTTGTATCTTGATTGGCTGGCAGCATTGTGTTACTTTATTGAAGGCCTTTAGTACAGCTTGGCTTCGGGTAAATGGACAGCTATCATTTGTTAGGAAGCTGGGTTTCATCTGGGTGCCTTTGGGGTGTGTTTGAGCTGGAGGTATTAGGGGGGATCTGTTTGTGCCCAGGTGTTTGCGTGGCTTGTTGTGTGGAGATTTTTTTGTTTGTGAGTCCACACCACAAGCCAGGCAAACTCTAGGCTTCTCCCTATACAGAAGCCTGATGATAGCAGATGAGATTCTGCTGAAACGTTGCTACAACTTTAAAAGCACCACTACTATGACGTGGGAAAATACGCAAACAAAGCTGAATGCCAGACATGTAAGTACCCGAGAAAACTTAAGATTATATATATATATATATATATATATATATATATATATATATATATATATATATATATATTTGTTTTCTGAGGTTCTCGCGGGTATTTGTATGTGGATCTTTGGTTATTCGGGTTTTCTCCCACGTAAGATTGGAAGTATCTAGGCAACGTTTCGATGAAGTCTCATTCATCATCTTCAGGCTTGGTCTTCAGCTCTGTGCTTCTCAGAGTGATGTGAGCTTGCAGCTGCTTCTTCCTTTTAACTGCTAGTGGGGGTGTGACTTGATTGGGTGGGGGCTTGGCTGTGTTCTGATTGGCTGGAGGCGTGTTCTGTTTAGGTGGGGGCTTGGTTGTGCTCCGGTTAGTCTTAGTTGCTGGGGGATTTGAGCTGGTGAGCTTTGATCTTGCTGTTTGGCTTCGAGTTCGTGGTTGTGCTGCATCTTCATGGTGGGGGTCAGTTCGCTTCATGTATGTCTCAGAGGGGTTTGAAGTGGGTAGTGATGCAGCTGCAGTGCGGTTTCTGGTCCATGGCCGTGTCTCATCTTCTGTGTGGATGTGAGTCTGCTTTCTATGTGGAAGTGTGGTGGTGGCATCTTGTGTGGCTCTCAGGGGTGTGGGTCTGGTGTCATTCTTCATGTTAGGTACTCGTCTGTTCATGAGGGCGGGTTTCCAAATGGCTGGTAGGCGGGAGGTATCATCTCGTTTATTCATGCTGTGTGGGCGTTTTTCTATCTCTATGGCTTCTCTGATTATTCTGCTGCTGAAACTGAACACCAAAACCGAACGCCAAAACCAAACACTTCCACAAACTCAAAGCCAAACAGCAAGATCAAAGCTCACCAGCTCAAATCCCCCAGCAACTAAGACTAACCGGAGCACAACCAAGCCCCCACCTGAACAGAACACGCCTCCAGCCAATCAGAACACAGCCAACCCCCCACCCAGTCAGAACACAGCCAAGCCCCCACCCAATCAAGTCACACCCCCACTAGCAGTTAAAAGGAAGAAGCAGCTGCAAGCTCACATCACTCTGAGAAGCACAGAGCTGAAGACCAAGCCTGAAGATGATGAATGAGACTTCATCGAAACGTTGCCCAGATACTTCCAATCTTACGCGGGAGAAAACCCGAAAAACCAAAGATCCATACACACACACACACACACACACACACACACACATGTGTGTATATACGTATATGTGTGTATATCTATGTGTGTGTATGTGTACACACACACTCTTATTTAATTATAACAAAAACTTATATGCTTAATGATAACAAAATTAAATGTTCCAGGCTGGAAGCCTCACCCCACCTGCACCTTCCAAAGAGACAGAAGAGTGGAGCTGAGGGGCCTCGGGGCAACTGCCACTGGGAGAAGCAGAGGCACAAAGGTGGCTTTGCTCTCTTTGGGGGGCAGCACCCCTTGGCGCCACTCCAGGGGCTTCTCTGCCTACAGAAGGACTGCCGCCCTTGGTGATTAATTGGGGGGAGGGAAGGGGGAGAAAGTGGGAGCTCCTTTCAGATCTCGGGTGGAGGATTCAGAGGCTCAGATCTGCAGCTGAGGAAAAGCTGGAGGGGGGGGCTCTTCCAGCCTCACCTGGAGACAGGCAAAGAAAGGTGTCCCTGGGGGCACTTCGCTCGCTTTAGCACTTCACTGCCAAACCCAGCCACAGCCAGTGATTATTTGGGGGTGAGGGAGGGGGCAGAAAGAGACAGCATCTCTCACATTACTAGGGGAGGAAAGGAGGTGAAACAAAGCTCACTCTTTCACCGACACCTACAAAATGCCAATCTACCGCATTCTAGGAGTTCTTCAAAATCATCAAATGCTCCCACTCGCAATTCTCATGCCTCCTGGCTCTTCGAGGGACCCTGGAGTCAGGTCCCTGAGATGCACGCACCAACCAGCTCACACACACGGCGGGCGGCGGCAACAACAATCCCGTCCCCCTTGAGAAGGCAGAGCTTCGTTTCGGCGATACAGCTGCGATCTTGGGGCTCTGAGATCGCAGCCGATATTTTCACCCCTGGTCGGTCCCAACGGACCTAAACCGTCCTGTAAAGATGGGGATTGAGAAGGGTACTGTCCTGGGATCCCAGAGATATCGCAAAGTCTCTGGTTTGATCCGGGAGAAGCCCTTTTGCTGGCGGCGGAGAGGCAGCCCCCATAGCTGCTGAAGTTGGGACAGCTCCGGAAAGAAAGTGGCTGGAAAGGAAGTGTGTCGGCTGGGTGAGAAACTCCTTTTGTGTTGTAAATTTGCTGAGGTGAATGATTAAAAATATAGTCAAAAACTTCTCTTTTTTTAGTGATATTAGGATATATAAGTTTGGACTGACAATATGAGTTGTTATGTAACATAATTGTAATTGAGACTACAGAATGAATACACAAAAATGATGAACCAACTGACACACTGGATGTACATATGAGAGTTGATGTTTTTATGTTTTGTTTGTCTTGTTTGTTTGTAGAAAATTAATAAAATCTTTTTCAAAAAAAAAAAAACAATCCCGTCCCCCGGCGCCCACTGTTAGCTCTCCCCATTAGTTCTCTAGTTTTGAATTGCTCCTGCCTCTCTCTTTCCTTCCCCCTCCCCCCCCCCGTGCCCACATGCAGGCAGCCAAGGAAAGAGAGATGGAGTCTTGCGCAGCTCTCCACTTTTCCAGCCCTCGATGCCTGTCCCAACATTGAAGCCTCAGATATTCAGGCAAAGCCGCCACAGCGGTAGTGCCGGAGTTGCCTTAGCATGCTCCCATTTGTTCAGAATTGCCCTACCCAGAGAAGGAGGTGCTGGAGGAGGAGGAGGCAGTAGAGGAGAAGAAAGCAACTCAGGGCGTTACCGCTCCAAACTCATAATTTTAAATCCCAGGGACCACTAACTGGTTCTGTGGGCATGGCCTAATTTGTGGGTGTGGCTTGGTGGTCATGTGACTGGCTGGGCATGACTTGTATTTAAACATAAATATTTATATAAATATTGAGTTGCTCACAAAATCACAGATTCATTCAGAGATCTATCTATCTGCCATCGGCTAGCTCAGTCTGTCACATAAAATTTGCCAGCAAGCAAACTCTCAAAATTAACTCACAACACACCATGTATGTAAATATTAATTTTTTTATTAAAAAAAGAGCAACTTTTACCCAAAATCAGGCAAAGCAGGCAGGCAGATTGAGTTGCTCACAGAATCATTCAGTGATCTATCTGCCATCGGCTAGCTCAGTCTGTCACATAAAATTTGCTTGCCATGAGTCTGCACTGAATAATAGAAGCTTCAGTCCTAAGGGAGGTTTGGCTGTGCTTAGAAGCAGAGCCAAAGATCTAAAGATGAGCTAGAAAGCAAGAAATCCAACCATTTCCAGCTTCTTAGCTAATCTAAATCTCCTGACACAGCAGAATGGCTGATGGTCAGAAAAAAAGGAAAAATAGCAATTTAGCAGGCAAGTTTGCTGGGTAGGGAGTGAATGGGTAGGGAGGGTTCCTGGGGGCCATGTGGGTGGTGCAGCCTTGTGTTTCTGCACAGCCTGGATTAATTGCTTTGGGGGGTGCTCTGGGGGTGAGATTTCTCTGAGGCCCACCAAAATTTTCTCGCGGCCCACTGGTTGGCAACTGCTAATATAGATGATCTATCTCCTTTTTCTGATGCTGCAGTGTGTTTGTGCTCATCTAACTAGTGTTCTTACACAGCTTCTCTTGTCGGTGGTTGGGTTGTTACTTTGGTAGTAGAGCACTCTAACCCTAGGGATAGGATGGTTTGAATCCACTATCTTGAATCCCAAGGAGCCTGGGACCTTCCTTTCTCTGTTACCATAGGATGAATGGCAACTAACTCTACAAATACGGTTCACAAGAGTGATGCAAAACTAGACTACAATTGTAGTTATTTAAAACCAGCTATAGAATGTCAGAACCACAAATAATGCAATAATAGAAAACATGGGTATGATTTCTCCATTGCAAGTCAACAGTTTCCACCACGGATATGTGCACCCTAGTTATACCATATGCAAGTCTTTCCTTTGCTTCTTTACCATGAAATAATTTGATGTGCACCCTTAATTTCTTTTTTGAAACAATGGTGTCCTGTGTATTTAGATCCCAATTCTCAATTAACTTCAGTTGAAAGGATTAATTAGGGCTTTTGCTGGAACCCTGACAACCAACAGCATTCACCACATTTATTGTCATTGAATCACTGGGTTCATTCTCTGCCAATTCTCTTTTTTAAGTTTTTTTTTTATTTTTTAAATTTACAACAAATCCATCTTTCATTTAAACAGTGTGTCGACTGGGTACATACATTGTTATAGGTGAAAATTTGGTTATTACACCTGAGAATATAAAGAGCCGAACTGAAGCCATTTTGTGTTTGCAGTCTGAACATTTAAAGCTCAGAACATTTATGTAATGTGTTTTCTGCTAGAAAAAATACAAGATCGCAAAACTAAGTTCGAGGTATGTGCTGCGGCTCTCTGACATTAGACGTCACATTAATAGATATTAATGTTTTCTTATAATCTTCTGGAATTTAAATAACAGGAAATCTGAAAATAATGAAAATGTTGGGAGTTGTCCATTGAAGGTTGGAACTTTCTTATGAAAACGTTGTATAACGTCCATATATGGGAAACAGGAAGTGTTATGTAACCATATGATTTGATAAACCTATATAAGCTGTATTCACTAAATGGGGGTGTCTCCTTTTCTCCTAAACATAGGAGTCAGGGGGTCCATACTGCAGAATTTTCCCTAATAAAGCATCCTATGGATCAGATTATCAAAAGTCTGTTGATTCATTTTTATGTACTTCTCACAATTTTGGTGAGATGCCAGGAGATAGACTTTTTTTCTTCCTTTGGACGGATGATTTTTCAGGACTGCAATGGCGCCTCTCCACTGGGTTTTGTGGAGGCAGTTGCTGGGTCTTCTGCCCAAGGGAGGGGAAATTGCTCTTAAGGCCTTGACTTGATAATCTGATCATAGTAGCTTGGTATGGCTGAAGTTTGGTGCACTAGGGCTCAGGTAATTAGTAACTTTTAAAACTTTTAAAATTGTGTCTCAACATTTCCTAAATTGTTTTGGGACTGTTTAGAGGGGTCTAAAGATGATTTCTGTTTGACGTGTGTGTGTGAGTCTACATTTTTTCTTTTCTCCCTGTCATATTTTGTGTTAAGGGGGGGGTTAGACATTTTTTGTTTAACAAGAACAAGATGTTTATAAAGTTCCAGAGTTCTCTCTCCTCTTGGAGAGCTGGTTCGGGTTTTGGCTGCTGGTATTTTAGTATTAACCCCTTGATGAGTGATACAGATTGTACTTTGTATGGCTGGAATGGCTGAATTATGTTTGAAACTGTCCAAATTTACAGTGTGTATTGAAATGTGTATTGGTTTGAATGCCTTAAAAGCTGTGTTAAACAGTTAACTGTTGACTCTTTGTATTGTCTCTTTTAAAGCTGTGTTGAAGAGTTAAAAAGGTTAGATGCCCCAGGTGATTTATGTTGATCTGTGATATGTGGAAGGATCTTTTCCCCTCTTAGTAAGAGATTTTATTAAGGAATTATAAGCTGTCTATGCTGTCACTGCAAAGTGTTTTGATAAAGAGTTGAAGGTTTAAGCATTTATATTTTTGTGGAGTTGCAGCATATTTTGGATTATTTGTTTACTCCAGAAGAGATATGGATACTCTACTCTACTAGAATAGTCTATTGCAGGAAATGCCTGGTGATATACTGGCTGGAATAGTCAGGGCAGTTTAGTACAAGGTATTAAAACTGAAGTGCCACAAGTGCGGAATCTGGTTAGAGTTTTTTCTTTCTTTCTTAGATAGGTCAGTTAAGAGATGAATTGCCAGCTGAATTCTTGAATAGAATTAGGGTTAGTTTGAATAAGTGTTCTTTTTTTTCTTCAGAGACACCAGAATACTAAGCGTTAAATGAAATTGTAGTTTGTGACAGAGGCTACTAAAGTTTTTTTTTTAAAGTTGTGATGTGATGAAGTCTTGTCAGTTAATTAATGTTTTCTGAGTTAGAAGCTGTTAAAAAGCTAGAGAGAGAGAGCAGAGATAATAAGTTCGATGGACTTGGACTTGTAATAATAATAATAAGATTGGAGCTTCATATTCATATTTATCTACTGGAGGTAGATGGAAGCATCTGGAGAAGGGGAGAGAATAGAATTTCTTTCCTTGAATAGAAATAGCTGCTGAAGAAGTAAGCAGTATTTGCTTGTGGCATTTTGTGAGAAATTTGCCTGGACAAGCGGAGAATGCAGCAGAGGCTGTATACCCTAATTGAAGATTGGGGGGGGGGGGGGTGTTGTCAAAGGCTTTTAACACTTGCATCTCATCGGGAGTTTTTAGTAAATGTAAAGGTGAGTCCTGAGGAAGCAGTTGTGTTTTCCTAATAGATACTGTAGCCAGAATGTTTTTGGCCAGGTATGATGTATTTGGTGTTAAGGCCTTTTGATGTTGCTATTGTTGGAAATGTGTCTCTAAAAGGAGGACACTCTGAGATAACATTGGATGTTATATATATACCTGAAGCAGGTATGAACCTTTTAGGATGGGATGCTTTGTCCTTATTAGGTTGTGCTTATCTTTCTGAAGATAAGTGTACTGTTCATTTATTGACTGATGAACAGGAGAGATTTATAGATCCCATAGTGTGGGAAGTGAAAGGGAATGGAGGTGTTTTAAATATTGCACCTGTGAAGGTGATATTGAGCCAGTGAGGCAGAATCAATGTGATATTTCCCTGGAAGGGAGATGTGGCTTGAAGCCAGTGATAGAGTCCCTGTTAGGGGATGGGCTAATTGAGCCTGTGAAGTTACCATACAATATACTGATATTACCTGTAGAGAAACCTGATGGTTTTTGATGTCTAGTGGTTGGTTTCATACAATCGCTTGGTGATTATTACGCCAGGCTCCCTATATGTTGTTAGGGGGAATTCTATATGAGTACAGGTATTTTAGTGTGATAGATTTGAAAGATGCTTCTTGGATTTGCCCAGTAGTGAGGGCTGATTCAGATACACATTGAACTTGACAGTATCGATGGTGTGTTTTACCGAGAGGGGTTCTTCGAAAGCCCTAGTTTGTTAGGACAAGCGTAGAGCAGGTCCTCGTGGGTTTTGAACTGCCTGTGGATATAAAGGTGTTACAGTATGTGAATGATTTGTTGGTATTAGGTGAGAAGAAGAGAGATGTTGAGAAAGGTGTAAATGCTTTGTTAGATTTCTTAGTACAATAGGGCCTAAGAGTTTTGAGGAAGGAATTGTAAAATGTGGAGTCTAACTTAGGACATTTAATTAGGTATGGAGAATCAATCCACAGAGAGGATTGAGGGGATAGTTAGATAATCTATACCGAGAACTAAGAGAACTCTTGTGTTGAGTTTGTCTGAGTTAAAGGAACCTTTCCATTTATTTGTAGCAGTAGAAGAGGTATAGCTGAAGGTGTTTGTTCTAGCTCAGGTGTGAGCTGGGAAGAAGAAGCTTATTGTTCTGTCCCCTCATTTGCATTCTTGAGATCCCCGCGCTTTGATTGGCCAAAGCGCGGGGCGCTCTGATTGGCTAGGCGAGCCGCGCCGATTGGCTCGCTGAGAATCTCCCACGATTGGTCCATTTGAATCGCGGGAGATTCAAAGTAGTGCCATTGGCCGCGGCCGCAGCGGCTTGGAAATAAAAAGCTGTGAAGTTTTCCTGTATGCTCAGTTCGGTACCAGCCTAATAAAAAGAGCTTGAAACAAAATCACCGACTCCTGGCTTCCTTCCACGCAGACTTAACACTGGCGACGAGGATGGGATCCTCATCCTGAACCAAAGCACGTGTCCAACGGAAGCCAGCCAACCGATGAGATGGCCAGCATCGCGCCACCAACCCCCTTCAACCCTGCTACCGAGGACTGGGAATCTTACACGGACAGATTCCACATGTTCCTCGAATGCAACGATCTGAAGGATGCCACGGGACCGAAGAAACGAGCCATCTTCCTAACACATTGCGGGCCCGCAGTGTTTAAGATGGCAAAAGCGCAAGCCAAACCCGCCGTGACCGAAATGGATTGGAAGGACCTCGAGCCATTGCTCCGAAACCACTACGCTCCAGCCGTGCCCATCCTCATCTGACAGCATGAATTTTATCAGCAGGACCAGCGGTCGGGCGAGAGTCTCAGCGATTTCGTTGCAGAGCTGCGGCGCCTGGGAGGACTATGCGAGTTCTCCAACATGAACGAGGCCCTTCGGGACCGAATCATGCTCGGCCTTTGGGACCCCGTTCTCCAAAGTCGGTTGATGGCTAAGGGCAACATCGCTCTCACCGACGCCATCTCCGAAGCCGCGGCCGCCGAAGCAACCCGACAGTCAGCAGACCGCATGCGGAGACCGAACGCCGGGGACCGCACCGCAAACAACAACCCTGCAAGGTCGACCGAGGCCCAACCTGAAACCACCACCCACCAAGGCGAACTCCACTCGACCTCGGGCACGTCCGACGAAGAGGAAGACATCCACCGACTACAGGCGGGCCGCGACCAGCGCAGCCGGCGGAGTCGTAAGTCGAGGACCGCGTGTGCCGGTTGCGGAGGCGACCACCCCAGATCCGAATGCCAGTTCTTCAACTCCGTTTGCCGGCACTGTGACAAGAAGGGCCACATCGCACGCGTTTGCCGCCTCAAGAAGACCCACAGCCCCAGGCGATGGGACCCGAGTGAGCGGAGATGAGAGAGCACACCCCCCAGGACCAGAGACCGGCCAACAGACAACCGCTGGGAGCGAAACGGACGAGCCCAACGAAGCGGCGAGGCCAGGCGGAGAGAAGAGACACATCAGACAGTCACCATCAGCCACACCACAACCACAGACGCCAGAAAGGTCTACGTGGAGGTAGGCATCGAAGGCGAGATCTGTAAAATGGAGGTGGACTCCGGGTCCTAACCTCTCAATGGTAGCCTGGAAAGAACTTAAACGCTTGGTGCCTACCATCCAGAGAAAGCAACTGGAAAACCAGAGACTAATCCTCAAGGACTACCAGGGAAACCGCATCACTGTAGTCAGAACAGGACAGTTTACAGTGACCTACAAGGGACACGCCAAAAGACTTCCCTTAACCATCGTCGATCGAGACCGACCTAGCCTACTGGGACTTCAATGGTTCGCACCGCTAGGCATCGCAGTCACGGGCATCGACCACATCGCCGAAGCCGACTGGGAGCAGCAACTGGCCCGGGATTTCCAGGAAGTGTTCAATGGCACCCTTGGCAAGTACCGAGGGCCCCCTATATCCTTCAGCCTAGACCCCAACATTCCCCCGAAACGCCTAAAACCAAGGCGGGTCCCGTTCGCACTCAAACCGAAGATAGACAAGCAAATTGACAAGCTCGTAAAGCAAGGGGTATTACAACCCATAGACCACGTCCGGTGGGAGACCCCCATAGTCACTCCGATTAAGCCTGATGGGTCAGTGAGAATCTGCGGGGACTATAAGGCCACCCTAAATGGCGCCTTGCAGCAAAGCACTTACCCCGTCCCAGTAGTGCAGCATCTCCTACACTCACTGGGAGGGGGCAAAGTTTTTGCGAAACTCGACCTGGCCCAAGCATACCAGCAACTGCCAGTCGACGAGGAAACTGCCGAGGCACAAACCATAATCACCCACCGGGGAGCGTTTAGATGCAACTGGCTCCAATTTGGAGTCAGCGTGGCACCGGGGATTTTCCAGAGCCTCATGGAAAGACTCTTACAGGGCATCAAGGGGGTGGTCCCATACTTCGATGATGTACTAGTATCGGCAACCAACCAGGCCGAACTAGAGGCTCGCCTAAGGGAGGTGCTAACGAGGTTCAAAGAAACCGGGCTTAAAGTGAAGAGGGAAAAATGCCAGCTGTACACAGAGTGGGTCGAATTCCTAGGATACCTCCTAGACCAACACGGCATTCACCCCACCAACAAGAAAATTAAAGCCATCAAGGAAGCCCCCACACCCAGGTCAAAAACAGAACTGCAGGCGTTCCTGGGGCTACTAAACTTTTATAATGTCTTCCTGCCCCAAAAGGCGACCGTGGCGGAGCCTTTGCATAGGCTTTTGGACAAGGCGGCAACCTGGACTTGGGGGAAATGCGAGGAAGCCGCCTTCAGAAAAACCAAGGACCTGCTCACTTCGGATGCCGTCCTCATCCAGTACAACAAGACCCTACCACTAGCCATCACATGCGACGCATCACCCTTCGGCGTCGGCGCTGTCCTCAGCCACACTCTCCCCGACGGAAAAGAAGCACCCATCGCGTTCTTTTCAAGGACCCTCACCAAACCGGAGCAGAACTACAGCCAGCTGGACAAAGAGGCTTTGGCTATTGTCGCCGCAGTAAAAAGGTTTCACGAGTACCTCTACGGCCGGACATTAACCATCATCACTGACCACAAACCGCTGCTGGGAATCCTTGCAGGGAACAGGGCCCGAACAT
The DNA here is from genome assembly GCA_033807585.1 of Hydrophis major. Taxonomy (NCBI): domain Eukaryota; kingdom Metazoa; phylum Chordata; class Lepidosauria; order Squamata; family Elapidae; genus Hydrophis; species Hydrophis major. The sequence goes on from JAUCBL010000051.1 coordinate 930,428, forward strand.
TCTGTCTCCCCGAATGACAAGGTGGTCCGAGTTCCTGGCTGCCTACAACTATGGACTCACACACAGACCTGGTAAGACTATCTCCCATGCGGACGTCTTAAGCCGCTCACCGTTACTGGAACCTGACACTGACCCAGCACCCACGACGACCACCCTCAGCATAGAGACTCTACCCAACCTACCCATAACCGCATCAGACATTGCCCGAGAAACTAATAAAAACAAAGGTCTGGCGCGGGTTTTGCATTGGGTAGAGAAAGGGTGGCCGGAAAGGGACAACGACGAGTCCGTCAGGACATTCCGGAACCGGCAAACGGAACTCTTGTTACTAAAAGGGTGCATACTATGGGGGGATAGGGTGGTCATCCCGGAAAAACTACAAGGGAAGGTTTTGGAACTGTTACACGAGGGGCACCCGGGCATTGTTAGGACAAAAGCCCTGGCCAGAAGTTACGCTTGGTGGCCAGGGATGGACAAACAGATCGAGGCCTGGGTAGCAAGGTGTCAACGATGCCAGGAAACTAGGCCAAGCCCACCCGCAGCACCCATCCTAGAGTGGGAAACCCCCAGGGGACCGTGGTCTAGGATCCACATAGATTTCGCCGGGCCCACAAAAGGACACACTTTCTTAATAACCGTAGACGCTTACTCCAACTGGCTGGAGGTAAGCAACATGAGAACAACCACCATGGAGGCTGTGACTAAAGAATTCTGCAAACTTTTCGCAACACACGGCCTCCCAGACGTCCTCATTTCCGACAACGGGCCCCAATTCACCTCGCTAGAATTCAAAAAATTCCTCGTGGAGAGGGGCATACGACACGCCCTGACAGCCCCGGCGCATCCGGTGGTGAATGGTAGGGCGGAACGGATGGTTCAATTCACAAAGAAAACCATCCAGAAAATAGACCACGGGGAGATCCAGGACAAAATAAATAAATTACTTTTCATACAGCACATAACCCCAAACACCACAACAAATAAAAGCCCAGCCGAACTGCTAATGGGGAGGAAAATAAGGTCCCCACTCGATAGATTACACCCCACGTACAACCCAGAGAAACCCCCAGACTCCACCAGCGAACACCGAACCTTCGCACCAGGCGACGCCGTCTACGTGAAAAACCTAACCAGAGGCCCATTATGGGTACCGGCCGTCATAACACAACTAACAGGCCCACACTCGTACCGGCTACAAACAACCGACGGACAAGCGTGGAAACGCCACATCGACCAGTTAAGATCGAGGACGACCACACAAGAGACCACCAACGCGCAACCAAGCAAAACCAACCCCCACAACACAAACCAAGAGGGGAGGGAATACCCAGGGAACCAAAACCGAGAAAAAATAAACCAGCCATACTCACCTGAAAGCAGCCAGCACGAAACCTTGCCAGAAAGAGACAGCCAGGCCAGCTCAACCAACCCAGGAAGACCGAGCGGGAGCGGCGAAACCCGCAGCTCAACCAACCCGGGTAGCCCAGGAGGGAGCTGCGGAGAGCGGCCCAGCCAGCCAGACCAGGCGGGTCCCACGACGGAGTCCAGAGCAACAGAGACCCCGACCGAACCAGCCGGGATCCAACCTACGACTGACCTGCGCAGGTCCAGAAGGCAGAGACGGAGCCCCGCCAACCTACGGGACTACGCAACGTAAGGACTGAACCAAGAGGGGAGGGGTGTTCTGTCCCCTCATTTGCATTCTTGAGATCCCCGCACTCTGATTGGCTAGGCGAGCCGCGCCGATTGGCTCGCTGAGAATCTCCCGCGATTGGTCCATTCGAATCATGGGAGATTCAAAGCGGTGCCATTGGCCGCGGCCGCCGTGGCTTGGAAATAAAAAGCCGCGAAGTTTTCCTATATGCTCAGTTCGGTACCAGCCTAATAAAAAGAGCTTGAAACAAAGTCACCGACTCCTGGCTTCCTTCCACGCGGACTTAACACTTATAGTTTTTTTTTTTTTGGATTGACAATTGATGGATTTAATAATGCATGGTTGGCCTTTGTGTATATAGCTGCTACATTTTTTTTTGTGGGAGGAAATAGGAAGCTGACTTTTGGAAGTGCTTTAGTAGTAAGTGTTTTAATACAGAAAGCATATGTGGCTTACATATGTTAGATTTTGAAAGCTATTTTATTATTAAGGAGGATTTGTTTCTTTCAACTGATGGGAGTTTAAATTCAGCTGAATTCCTTTTGGGACAGAGACAGGAAGGGAAGATATAGAACTATGCATGATTGTATTGAAGTTCTAGATTTACAGACAAAGATGAGAGAAGATTTGGAAGATATCCCAATAGAGGGAGGTATTAATTTGTTTATTGATGGATCTTCTTGAAGTGGAGAATGCTTATCTGTTGAGTATTCTGCTTAGGTGTGTGAAGTGTTTGCTTTAGTGCAAGCTTTGAAACTTCTAGAAAATGAAGTGGGTTCGGAGTGGCTGAAGTTATAGAATACTTGGCTATAATATATGTTGAAACTAGTAAGAAGAGAAGTTTTCCAAAGAGATTTTGGGAAATAGATTAGCAGATGAGGCTTTATGTATGTATGTATAGATGCATGTATGAGAGAAGTGCCGATAATGGTTTTAGTTCCTGTTTTGGAATGGGATGTAAAACCATGTTTCATTGATGAAGAAGAGAAACAGATGATGTTATTAGATGTGGAGTATGTAAATTGGAAGTGGTTAATAGAGAAGAGATTGCAGATAGTTAATAAGCCTATTATGAGAGACATAATAGAGAAGGTACATGAGGGTACTCATTGGGGAACACAAGTATTTGTGGCTTTTGTGAAGAGAAAATATATTTGCAGAAGTATGTACATGATAGTTATGCAAGTGAGTAGAAAATATATACTTTGTTTGTGAACGCGTATAATCCTGACAGGAGGAAGAGATTTGGCTATTTGGCCATTTTAAAGACTATCTGTTGGTGATTGTTGATCATTTGACTGGATGGCTGGAAGCTTTTCTGTGTGTGAATGCACAAATGACTGTGAAGTTAATATTAGAACAGATATATATATATAAATATACATAGATATGCATTGATAGTGCATTTATAGTGAGAGAGGTACACATTTTACTTTTCATGTGGTAAAAGAGTACAAGGAAAGAATTGGGAATGAATTGGCAATAGACCTGTTGGGTTTTTTTCCCCTCAGGTAGGGTGAAGAATGTGAACTATAAAACAATACATTAAAGAAAATAATGTCAGCAATTCAATTACCTTAGATGAAATGTTTACCTCTAGCTCTATTGTGAGTGCATACTTGTTTGAGAAACAATGTAGAAATTTCACTGTATGAAATGATGTTTGGAATACCTTATATTGGAAGTGTGGGTATGTCTAGAATTGTACTTGAAGATATATATATTTTTTAGAAAATATATACAGGGACTGTTTCTCTCTTTTAAGGTCTGAGGGACTTTTGGCGCAAACACCACTGTTTGATTTCCAAGTGCATGATTTTAAGAGTGGAGACTGGGTCCTGATAAAGCAGTGGAGAGCTTTGGGGAAGCTGAGGCCTATCTGGGAAGGACCATTACAAGTTCTGTTGACTACTGAGTCTGTTGTATGGACATGTGAGTGAGGTTGGACACATCATTCGCGTGTGCAGGGATTTGTGGATCTAGTTCCTGTTTCCAGTGGAAGCAAGCTTCAGAAGGACTGGACTTTTTATTTTCTATTTCTTTTAGATAGTGGGGATAGATGATTACATGTCTAGTTTAGCTTAGGTTTGTGGAACTTTGAGATGTATTGTTGATTATTTGGTTAAGTGTAATACATTTTTTCCTTGTATTGTTGATTATTTTAAGACATGAAACAATAGATTGTTTTACACAGGTATTATGTCCTCTGAGTGCGGAAGAAGATAAAGAAGTAGATGTAAGTCCCCAAAGACCGGTTGCAAGTTTTCAAGTGTAAAACTACATACGTTAAGGTGGGTTGGGGGCCTAGTCCATTTGTGAATATGATGTGGATAGTGATTATTGCCTTATGTGGGGTAGGAATGGAGGCTTCGGAGGTATTGCCTGGTTATCTATTAACGTGGCAACGGTTATGTTTCCAAACTGAACCCGACAGTATAGAATATGAAAGGCAGATATCACTGACATTGAAACCTATGGCTGAGGTTGGAATCTGTATAAGATCCACCTTAGATGATGGTCTGTATTTGAGAAAATATCCAGCATGTAACCGCACATATGACATAAGGACTTGTCTAAGAGGATCGAACAACAATATAATCGTTGTTTTGACATGTATGGCAATTATTCTCCTTCCTATATGAGATTTAGAACTTTGGAGAATGGATTGTTTATGCCATTTGTTAAGTCGCGGGAAAGATCGACTCGAGACCAGTTTGACTTCAGCTCTTTTTATTTGTCTCTGTGAAACTGCTCTGCGGCGGAGCCACAGCAGCCTCTTTTATAGCGGCTGCTCGTGGCTCGCGGCCAATGACGGGTCTTTGAATCTCCCACCATCTCATGGGCCAATCACATTATAGTATTCAAAATTCAAACATATAACACCCCTCCCCATGTGGTTCAGTCCAACCTACGTTATGTAGTCACGTAAGTAGGTGGGGCTTTTATGGTTCCTACTTGACCTGCGCAATTCAGTTGCAGTGTTGTCTTCGGGCGTTTCGGACGGGTTCCCTGTTTCTCCCGTCCTTCTCCGTGGAACCTCCTGGAAGGCGGAGTCAGCCATGCCACTCCCTCCTGGTCTACCTGGGCTGGTTGAGTCGGCTCGGCTGCTCCCGCCAGGAGTGGCTTTGTGTTGACTTTCCGCTGCCTGCTCCCTTCTTCCGAAGTCATCTTCAGCTATGTGATTGCGATTTCTTAACGGGGCTACTGGTGGTGTTGGTTGGTGAGTTGTTCGGGTTTGTTTCGTTGTTTCTCGTGTTTGTGGAGGGTCTCCCCCTCCCTTCTCATTTATGTTTGAGGGGTCTCCCCCCTCTCTGGTTTGGTTATTATTATTGTTTAATGTTTGATGTGGTTCTTGTGTGTGTGAGAGTTCTTCTCCTTCGATCCTAGGGTTGTTAGTATTTCTCAATAGTGTTCTTGATCTAAGTTGGTCTATGTGTCTCCTCCAGTTTCTTCTGTCCTCTGTCTCTACTCTGTATGACCGGGGTCCTGTTATCTGGGTTATTTTAGCTGGTATCCAAAGTGGATCCCCCATGAAGTTTTTTGCATAGACCAGGTCCCCTGTTCCAAATGTACGGTACTTACTGGAGGAGTCTGTTGGCTTTTCAGGGCTGTATGTGGGGTGTAATCTATCTAGGTGCGACCTTAATTTTCTGCCCATCAATAGTTCTGCTGGGCTTTTATTAGTTGTGGTGTTTGGTGTGATGTGCTGCATAGTTAGCAGTTTATAGATTTTTTCCTGGATGTCTCCTGTGCCTAGCTTATCTAGTGTATCTTTAGTATACTGAACCATGCATTCCGCCCATCCATTTGTACCAGCCGACCCGGTGCTGTTAGGGCATGCCTTATTCCCTGTTCGGCGAGGAACCTTTCAAATGTCAACGCCATGAATTGTGGCCCGTTGTCTGAGACCAGTAGATCTGGTAACCCATGTGTTGTGAACAGCTTCCTCAGCTGTCTGATTACGGCTTCTGTCATTGTGGAGTGCATGATGCTTACCTCCTGCCAATTGGAGTAAGCGTCCACTACTATCAAAAATGTGTGTCCTTTCATTGGTCTTGCGAAAACTATGTATATCAGGGGTGGGCAATTAATTTCTGTCGGGGGCCACATGGAAAATCAGATCTGTGTTCGAGGGCCGAACCAATTTTATAAAAGGCCATTATAAAGGGCCCATTAAAAAATGCAGCAAATTATATATATATATATATAAAGGAGATTTATATATATATAAATTTATATATATATATATATAATATATATATATATTTATATATATATATATATATATATATATATATATATATATATATATATATATATATATAGGAGAAAACAAACAGCAAACTGCGCTCAGGGGCATCCAAGCCCACCTAAAGCTCAGCCGCTGCTGGTGGAGCCTTGCCCTACCTTGGTGCCCCATTTCCTGGCTCGGCGGTCCTGCTCGGGCGGCACTTTAAAAGCCCTCCTCCTCGCGTACATGCCCGACGAGCCGCTCACCACGACAGCGGCTTCCAGCACCCAAGCAACTTCCCAGCAACTTGCAGCTTGCTTTTTCCTCTCGGGCGCTCGCACCTGGCCCCAAGCCGCACGGTGGAGGGAAACCCGGAGCGCCGCCGGGTCGCCTCCTCCAAGCATCCCACCCGCCAGGCAGAACCCTTCCCGCTCATCCCTCGGGTGTCTGCCTCATTCCTCTCTCAGTCGCTCTCTCGCTCCTCCACCAGCCCAGGAAGAAACTGCTTCAAAGAAGCCGGCAGGGTGGCTTCCTGTCAGCGCAGCTCCTCCGAAGCGCCCGTTCACCCCCACATAGCCGCCCACGGTTCAATCCAGTGCTCCGTTCTGCCTGACTGCCTGCCTTCGTTTCTGGTTGTTTCGGCTGAGAATAATAACTATTCGCCTCTTTTTCTCTTTCTTTTCTGGGCTGGTGGAGGAGCGAGAGAGCGACTGAGAGAGGAACGAGGCAGACACCCAAGGGATGAGCAGGAAGGGTTCTGCCCGGCGGGCGGGCTGCTTGGAGGAGGCAACCCGGTGGCACTCCGGGTTTCCCCTCCACCGCACTGTGCAAAGTTGAAGCCTGGAATCCCTTTTCGCTTCCTTTTAACTTGCGGGCGCTCGCGCCTGACCCCGAGCCGCGCAGCGGAGGGAAGCCTAGCGGGTGGCCAAGCTGCTTGGAGGAGGTGACCCAGCAGCACTCCGGACTTCCCTCCACCGCGCGGCTCGGGGCCAGGCGCGAACGCCCGCGAGTTAAAAGGAAGCCGAAAGGGCTTCCAGGCTTAAACTTTGCACAGTGCAGCAGAGGGGAAACCCAGAGCGCCACTGGGTCGGCTCCTCCAAGCAGCCCGCCCAACCGCCCACCGGGCGGAACCCTTCCCTTTACTTGGCGGGAAGACGCTCCTGCCTGCAAACTTTGCCTCTGCAAAGTTTAAGCCTGGAAGCCCCGGGAAAAAAAAGGGGGATTGGCGGGGACTCACCTTCGGAGAGGTCACACTCAAAGGTGATTTCAAACTCTCAGCCGAGGCCTTTGCAACGTTCTTTTCTTTCCTACTCCGAGAGCGCTCCGCACTGTTTTGCAGCCTTGGGGGCCGTGCGGCGCAGGGCAATACGCCACGCCCAGCAATTTTTTTTCAGGGGCGGGCTGGATTGGACAGACCAACGGGCCGGATGTGGCCCGCGGGCCGTAGTTTGCCCACCCCTGATGTATATCCTCGACCATGGCCCCCTCAGTGTTTCCCAGTCAAGTACAGTTGCAGAAGGGGGTGTAGGTCTGGATTGTTGCCATTGTGTGCACGTTTCCACCCATGTCCCAATATCCTTATCCATCCCTGGCCACCATACGTAACTCCTGGCCAGGGATTTCATTCTTACAATACCTGGGTGTCCTTCATGCAATATATACAGTATTTGTTCCTTTAGTATTTCCTGTATGATTACCTGATCCCCCCATAGTATACATCCTTTTAAAATCAAGAGTTCTGTTCGTCTGTTTCGGAATGGTTTAAAAGTCTCGTAGAGAGGGGAGGAGCTGGCATCATGACAATACGGTCTGCAATCGAGCTCTAAGATTGCAGCCGATATCTTCGCCCCTGGCCGGTCCAAACGGACCTAAACCATCCCGTAGAGATGGTGATCGTGAAGGGCATACCCCGTGGATCCCAGGGACACCGTAAAGTCCCTGGTTGATCTGGGAGAAGTCCTTTTTGCCGGCGGCGGAGAGGCAGCCCCATAGCTGCTGAAGTCGGGACAGCTCCAGAAAGGAAGAGGCTGAAAGAGAAAGTGTGTCGGCTGGGTGAGAATCTTTTTTATTTTACTAACTTTCTGAGACTTGAAAGGACACTCTGAATATAAGAAGAAACCTGTGAGATTTTTGACAAAATTGAATGAGCGGCGACTTTTAAAGGGACATCAAAGTGAGGCTTGGTTTTTTTTTTTCTCTTCCTTCTTTTCTTACTGGACTTTAGCATGACTTTGTAGTTAACCGGACTGAATTTTCTTTTATATATATATTTACCTTCTTTTTTTTTTTATAAAAAAATTTATTAATTTTACAAAAACAATACACAAATAATCCAGGCATAACAACTTGAAAAATCTTTTCTAAAAAAAAATAATAATTAAAGAAGAAAGCCAATAGAACATACAAAATAATTCCAAATTGTAATATCAATATTTACGTTATCTATTTAACTTCATATCTTATCCCGACTTCTCCTTTTCATTCTAGTTATCCAAATTATATTTCTTGCTTATTAAAATTTTATTGCCTTTCATAAACATACAAAACACAGAACATAGAAAAAAAACCCAAAACCTTAAACATCTTTTCTGAAGGCTGCTTGATCCCGGGTTGAAACTCTTCACACAGACACAAATTCAAACATCATATTCACTTTATATATCCTTCCATATCTTATTATCATTTTCAATATCATTCTTTGTCTGTTCTATTTCCAACTATCCATTCATCTTTTTTCTTTTTATATACTTCTCCTATACACTGATTGGAGTGACGCCTTTAACTCATTGTCCTAGCTTAAAATTACTTCATATAACACTTAATTTATCTTGGGATTCTGTTTAGTACATTCTAAAATTACACAATAAATTTTATAAAGAAGGTAAAAACCCAGCAATAACTAAATAAAATCCTATATAAGCACTATCCATATCATTAAAAAAAAAACTAATCGTATATATTAATACTCATTTATATCTTAAGCATTTTACTCTAGATACACATATAAAGACACAATCTTATGTACCTTCCAGAATCCCGTTTTTTTTTCAATTAGATTCACTCATTGTCTCTAAATAAGCTTTTTTTCTTTAAATCTTGCTTCCCACCATTAAGGCATCTCCTCCCCCCCTTTCTCTCTTGCTTAAGGCCTGGTCACACTGCAAGAACTTTGCTATAGCGGTCCTTGAACGGTGAAAAAAAATCATCACCGCTCGTAACCGTTCACCACCGTTTAACAGAAGTTGGCCTCCGTTAAGGCAACGCCATATACGCTCGGCCTCCGCTGATGGTTCCTCCTACCGCTCCGAAAGTTTTGAGCTGCACAAAATATTGCGAGCGGTGAGGAGCGCACAATTTTCCGCTCCGGCAAAGTTCACCACCGCTCCAACAACGCCCGGTCAAAGTTTGGTGCCGCTAGACGCAAGTTCGTGGACACTTGGGTCCGCTAGGCCAATGCAGAAATCTTCAACGCTGGACCACCGCTGTTTTGGAAGCTTTGCCCGGGCGGTGATTAAACGTTGCACTAACTTTGGTGGAGCGGTTGTCAGCGTTTTACGAGCGGACACGGGATTCCTGGAACGGTGTCAGGCGTTGAAGCAGCGATCCATTGCAGTGATGAACTTTGGTTTGGCGTTGGTATGGAGGTGTTGGAGCGGAACCAGAATTTGCCTATAAATACGGGGAGAAATGGACCAGTAGCCCTTTTGGAATAGGCCTTGAGTCACAACACCAACAACATCACAACACCATCAGTGTGGTAGTCAAAGAAGTGGTAAAGGCCATCATTGAGGAGTACACAGATGAACTCTTGTTTTGCCCAACAACTGAACAAGGATGGAGAGACCTGGCTGAACAATGATACCAGCGATAGAACTTTCCCCACACAGTTGGTGCCATTGATGGCAAGCACGTGGCATATAAAGCTCCTCCTAACTCTGGCTCAGAATTCTACAACTACAAAGGGTTTTTTTCGTTATTAAGTAAAGTAGTTTATTAAAGATCAAAGCTTTTGAGACCACCCAAACACAAAAGTGCATAACAATAAACAACAAACATCAAAACAGCTGACCAGCTCAACCTTTAAACAAAAATCACATGAAATATCTGAGCAGTCCCTTCAACCCATTTCAAACAGTCTCAATTCTCCTCGGTGGTGGCCCTTATCTCTGCAAGTACATCAGCAGTCCTTTGAGATGAGGTGGTGATTGATAAGGGTGGAGCGTTCATCTCCTGCCTCTGGAGGTCCTGGAGAATACCCCCCTCGCTGATGGTGCTCATGTTGGTGTGGTTACTGGAGGAAAGGTTCGGCATGTCTGACAACATGAGGCCTTCGTTGGAGCTCCTTGGGGTGGAGGATGGCTGGCTGACTCTGGGTGTCTGCAATTGCTGGAAGAGCTGAGGCTGATGCTGAGGCTGAGACTGTTGCTGAAAGTGGAAAGGCTCCTGTTGGAAGCCGTGATGCTGAGGCTGGAAGTAATGCGGCTGCTGCTGCTGGTAGAATGTGTGTGTGGGTGAAAGTGCGAATGCTGGACGTGGTGGAGCTGGAGGAATGGGGTGGGACATGGGTCGCTGCGTCTCGTGGAGGATGGCAGTCATCCTCTCAACTGTGAGCTGGTACTGGGCCTCAGGTAGCCGTTGGAGAGACTGGGACATGTGAGACTGGGCTAGTGAGAGGGACCAGCTGAGGTAGGAGGATGTTGCGTATGTGGTGGGGGGATTGTAGAGGTGGTAGCCCAGCTAGTGTTGAGAGATTAAGCTACAGCAACTCTCTCACCGATCTCCCCAGAATGTCTGAGGAAGTGCATGAGAGTGGCTGGGGTGTGTGTGGCAGAGCCCTTGACTCTATCAGGAGGGAGTTTGGGGAGGAGAGAGAATGATCACATTGGGGGACATGGGGCAGGACAAGCTATTTGAGTGGTGATGGGTATGGGGTGCTATGGGAGCCTGAGGTCAGGCTGTTACAGGGGAAGACACCCCCAATGTGTATTATCGGTGGTGTGTTCCGGTCTTCTGAGCTTATTTCCAGTTCCTGGACAGCATGCCCACAGAGGGCCCTGAGGTTCAGCTGCTGCTGGTAAATGCCAGATCAGTCAATAATAAGGCTTCCCTTATTCAAGATCTTATTGAGGAGGAGCAGTAGTGGGATGCTGCCAGTTTGCACCGGTTCTAGTGAACTGGTAGCTCCAGTGAGCAGTTGGTCCCGCCCACCTGCCCCTGCCCTTTCCTGCCCTATATTTCCTTGTTTTTTAGCTCAGCTGATTCGCACGGGAGAGCGGATTGCCGCGCCTCAGCTGTTTAACTCACAAGCGCTGAATAGAAGGTAAGTTTTGAAGCTTAAAATCGGTGGTTTTCAAACGCTTCTATGAGTGAAGCACGCTCTCATAGAACCAGTAGTAAAAAAGGTTGAATCCCACCACTGACTTGGCATGCATCACCAAGACTTGGCTGATTATGGGAGTGGGGGGGGGGGTTCCCCTCTTGGAGATATGTCCAGCTGAGTGTAGGGTTTGGCAACAGCTGAGACCCCAGGTTAGGGGAGGTGGGGTGGCAGTGGTCATCTGAGAATCTCTTCTGGCAATCAGGAAGCTTGCTCTACATGTTTCTGGTTGTGAGACCCTGTTTTTGAAGCTGGGCTCACAGGATCAGTTGGGAATGTTGCTACCAGCCTCCCTGCTGCATAGCAACCTCCCTGCTTGAACTGCTGGAAGCCATCTCTGGGCTGGTGGTGGAGTTCCCCAGACTTATGTTTCTGGGAGACTTCAACCTGCCATCCCTGGGTATGGCCTTGGAAGTGGCGTGGGAGTTCATGGCCACCATGGCAGCCATGGGCCTATTCCAGATCATCTCGGGTCCAACAGTGGGCATACACCAGACATGATTTTCGTGATGGAGCAATGACAATGTGATCTGGTGGGGGGATTTAACATTATCTCCCTTGTCATGGTCAGATCACGCCCTGGTGTCCCTGAGACTCTCTTATGCCATCCCCATCTGCATTCAAATGGTCCACCCCCAGCGACTGATGGACCCAATTGGGTTTCAGAGGGAACTAGGGGAGTTCCTGGAGGTTTTGCTGCATGGCCCTGCCGAAGCCTTGCTAATGTCCTGGAATTAAAGGGCAGCCGGGACCCTGGACAGGATCACACCCATGTGGCCTCTCTTGACCCATCACTCCTGACTCTCCTTGTGTTTCATGGAGGAGTTGCAGGTTCTGAAAAGGGTTAAGAGATGCCTAGAGCGCCACTGGAGGAAAATGAAGGATGACTCGTGTTAAGCCTGTGTTCCCCAACCAGGGTTAAGGAGACAAGCTAAATAGAATGTGCAGCGTTAGTCAGATAGGCACACAGATAAATGAGTGAGATAAAGTTTGTATGTTAGTTAACATACAGTAAAAATAACAGATACGCTTGTGCAATCAAAAATATAGTTTATTCCATGTAGAGTTTATAGCATAGTCAAAATAACAGTCCATTAGTCATGTATCGTTTAGTCAGTCCATTCAGGGATATTCAATTAGCAAAGTCCGTGTAGAATATCCAATGTCAGTTCACTTACAAATAAATCAGTCCTTTCTCTCTCCCTTTCCAGTAGAAGAAAAAACGCAGTCTTCAAACTATCCAGTAATTAGGGATCATCAAGCCAGAGAGAGCAAGCTGCAGTGCCTTGCTTCTTTTATGGTGCTTTTTACAACCACTCCCTTAATTACATTCCTACAGTTTAAGTTGCAGACACTTCAACTAATAAACCATGATAACATATTTATTATTTTACCTAAACCAGTTAGGGTAAACAATGTTATCCCTAACATTCTCCCCTTTTAGGTTAATAATAATAACATAACTATTTACACTTTTAAATTATAGTAGTGACAACTTTCTTTAAACTTGACAACTCCTTGAGCTTTTGTAAATTGGTCTGCAATGTTTACTTCTGTCATGCAGTATTCCAATTTAATTAGCCCATTCTTTACAGATTCTCCAACATTTAAGTATCTTAAATCAGTATGCTTTGATCTAGTTTTTACAGCAATATTAGTAGCTAACTTTATGACTGCCTGGTTGTCCTCGTGCACAATAATGGAATCTTTAACAGTTATACCCATGTCTAATAATAACTGTTTGTACAAAATTAAGTCAGTGCATAATAATGACAGACATGAAAATTCCGCTTCCATCGTGGACAAGTTAATATGCTGTTGTGTGATTGACCTCCACCCTATTAGTGTCTTACCAAATAATATAGCCATCCCAGTTGTTGATTTTCTAGTGTTTATGTCAGTTGCAAAACTTGCATCTGCATAGGCACTAAGACTCAAATCACCCTTTGGTTCTATATACAATGCATGGTTCATTGTTCCTTTAAGATATCTTAAAATTCTCTTAAATGATTGCCAATGACATTGATGTGGATCTGAATTAAAACGTGCCAGCTGATTTACACTATAAGCTATATCTGACCTAGACCAATTGCTTATATATGATAAGCTGCCAATCAAAGATTAATACATGAACTTATCAAATTTGGGACTTTGATCATCAGTTTGGCAAACTTCCTGACTCATTGTAGTCTTTGCCGTTTTACAAAGTTCCATTTTATACGTTTTAATTAATTGGCAAATTTTATCTTCTTGAGATATCTTAAATCCCTTTTTTGTTTTGTTAATTGTCAATCCTAGATACCTTTTAATTTCACCTAAATGTTTTAATTTTATCTTTTTGGCTAATAATGATATAGTCTCATTAGCTTCATTATTAGTCTTAGTTATCAGAGCAATATTATCTGTAAATAATAACAATAATGACACCGTTCCATTATTTTCTCTTTTAAACACACATGGATCTGCTAAACCAGATTTAAATCCTATATTGTTTAACTCTTTCACAATATATTGGTTCCATTGATAGTCAGATTGTTTCAATCCGTAAAGACTTCTTTTTAGTTTCCAACAATCATTACCATTTACTTTATTGTCTTTTATAACAACTGGCTTTTGTAAATATATAGTGTGCTGCAATGGTGCATGCAAATAAGCAGTTTCTACATCTAAATGGTTAATGACATAGTTTTTCTTTGCTGCCCACACTAAAGCTGCTCTCAAAGATGTTGCTTTAAGACTTGGTGCAAAAACTTCATCGTCATCAGATGCAGTTTGATTAAATCCTTGAGCTACCAACCTAGCTTTATGGGTAACAGTCCCATCATTTCCAGTTTTTACTTTAAATATCCATTTGCACCCAATGGATTTTTCTCCTGGAGGTAATTTGGCATCTTCATATACTTTCATTACCTTTAATGAATTTAATTCTTTTTCCATTGCCTTTTGCCAATTTTCTTGATCCTTAGCAGGATACATCTTAAGTTCATCTACACTAGTTGAAACTTTAGTTACTTGGCAAACTATACTTGCTTGATATCTCTCAGGTGGTCTAGTTACACGTGTAGTACGTCTAGGTATTACAGGACTTACAGGTGGACTTTCATTTATTAACTGTTCTTGATTATCTAACTATTCCTGATCAATTGTTTCCTCTTGTTCTGATCCTATTTGTTCTTCGTGGACTTCTTCTTTAATTGAACTCTTCTTATAACTAGTCTGTTCTTTCTGCCTTTTGTAGGGTTCAATAATTACTTCGTTATTTAAATCTTGCTCTAATCTATTCCATCCTACATGTTCTAGGAATTTAGCACTAGCACTGGTGTAAACTCTAGATGTACCTGGTTCCCAGAATCTATAAGATCTATGATTAGATTCATATCCTACAAAAAATAATTTTTTACCTCTATGCTGTCCTTTGTGTCTAAGTTGTGAAGGGATATGCACCCATGCTGGTGCTCCAAATGTGTGCATGTAACTTAAATCAGGTTTTGTACCATGCCACAGTGTGAATGGTAATTCACCTGTTGTTGAATTAACAACATTATTTAATATATGATTACCACACATTATTGCTTCTCCCCATAAATTGTCAGGTAATCCTGAATCAGACAACATAGTACGTGCCATTGACTGTAGTGTTTGACCTCGTCTCTCTATAAAGGCGTTATGTTGTCGCCTATATGGTGCAGACTTTTTATGTTGAATACCTAACATCCTAAGTCTATTCTGGAATTTATTATTTGTAAATTCCGCACCATTATCTGTTATAAGAGTTACTAATTTCTTTTTAGTTTTTATTTCTGCAAATTTTATCCAATTAGATAGGTTTCAGTTTTGCTCTTCATTAAATAGCAAAACCCATATCTTGAATAGTGGTCCATTATACTTAATATGTATTGAGCACCTCCTACACTTGGTTTTTTCAGAGCTATTAAATCTGCAAATACTACTTCTGAAGGCTCTTTGGTAGTAAATCCATCAACTCTATTAGCCGGTATGACCCTGCTTTTGCTTTGATTACAAGCATAAAATTGCAAATATTTATTACAAGGTTTCAAACTTATTCCCTTAGATAGTTGAACAGTTCTCTTAAACATTTTAAAATTTAAATGCCCTAGCCGTCGGTGTAACAAGTGAATACATTCATCATGAGGTTTCTTATTATCATAAACCGTGTTAGCCATCTCTAAACCATTATCATTTACCACATATAATTCACCTCTTAAAGATGCAGTAATTTTCTTATCTTCTTTTTCAATTATGCAGTTATCTCCTTTAAAGGTAACTACATATCCTAGTTTAACCAAAATTCCAACTGAAATTAAATTAAACTTAAGTTGTGGTACATATAACATTTTTACATTCTCTTTTATGAAAGAATAATATGCTATACCTTGACCTTTAGCTTTCAGTTTCCAGCCATTCGCTAACGATATCTGCTGTGTACTCTTGGACATTTTAATAAAATTTCTGTTATCATTTGTTATACAGTGGGATGCTCCACTGTCAACCACCAATAAATTATTTTTTACAGCTCCGTTAATATACATGGCTAACTCTAAATTTTTATTTTTCTTTGGTTACTTTTAGTATTCTGGCCAGCGTTCTGGCACTTTGCTTTTTTACAAAATCTTGCCAAATGTCCTCTTCCTCCACAATTAAAACACTTTTTAATTGCGTATGCAGTAGGAGATTTTTTGAGGTTGTTCCCTCCTTAACTGATCTCTTTCAAGTCTTCTTCTTGCCTCTTCAATCTGCCAGTTATATCAGTTAAACTTTCCTTGGGCAAAACTTCAAGGGAAGTGACGAAGTTATCATAACTTTCATTTAGTGAAGATAGAATTATGTAGACTTGGTGTAGTTCAGAGAAAATAAGCTCTTTCTTGTGCAGTTCTTGAAAAATGCTTTTTATAGTTTTCAAATGACTAAGCATATCACCATTCGTTTGGAGATGCGTCCTGAAAAGCTTCCTTGTAAGATTTATGTGAGCACCAACGTTATCTCTAACATAAATCCTCTTTAGCTTCTGCCAACACCCAACAGCCGTTTGCTCTCCGTGGATATGAACAAGTTGTTGGTCAGACAGTGTTAAACCTATTATGCTAATAGCTTCTTCATTCTTTTGTTTAAATTATTCTTTCTTTTGTCTATCTTCCTCAATCTCTGGATCCCATTCCTCTACGTTTGGTGGGTTTTCAATTATGTTCCACAGACCTTCCCTTCGTAGAAGTAGACTACATTTCATAGACCATGATACATAGTTTGTTCCATCCAACTTGGATATAAGGTACAAACTTTGTAGATTGACTTGTGCCATGTTTTCTTATATGGATATAAAACTATAATTAATAAAACACAGCTGTCTGTTTACTGTAATGTATAACAACACAAACTCTCACTTTTTACTTAAATCTGTTTTATCCTAGTTAAACTGACTTTGCAGCCTCTGGGCCCATAACCAGTGTTAAGCCTGGGTTCCCCAACCAGGGTTAAGGAGACAAGCTAAATAGAATGTGCAGCGTTAGTCAGATAGGCACACAGATAAATGAGTGAGATAAGTTTGTATGTTTGTTAACATACAGTAAAGATAACAGATACCCTTGTGCTATCAAAAATATAGTTTATTCCATTTAGAGTTTAAAACATAGTCAAAATAACAGTCCATTAGTCATGTATCATTTAGTCAGTCCATTCAAGGATATTCAGTTAGCAAAGTCCGTGTAGAATATCCTATGTCAGTTCACTTACAAATCAGTCATTTGTCTCTCTCCCGTTTGAGTAAAGCAGTCTTGAGTCCATGCAGTAATTAGGGATCATCAAAGCCAGAGAGAGAGCAAGCTGTCGTCTTGCTTCTTTTAAAGTGCTTTCACAACCACTCCCTTAATTACATTCCTGCAGATAAAGTTGCAGACACTTTAACTAATAAACCATGATAACATATTTATTATTTTACCTAAACCAGTTAGGGTAAACAATGTTATCCCTAACAATTCCGATTGTCTATTTCAAAAAACAAGTGCTACAATTTTATTAAATTTTAAAATCTGTCATTACTAAACATTTCAATATTTTAATCTTTTATTAATTCTTATAACGTTCTAGTTTTCTATTTCTAATACTTAGTACCATCTTATGTACCTTGCAGAATATTCTTTTTTAAAGAAATTATACCTTACCCTTTATCCCTAAAAAAAATCCTTTTTTCCCATCTTGTTTCATACCTTTGTGGCTTTTCCCTCCCTTTTCCCTTTCTTTCTTATCCCCCCTGGCCTTTTACCCCCCCCCCCTCTACTAACCTCCACCTTTTTAGCTTTCCCTCTCTGTTGTAATCCTTTCTCGTTTTGCTCAATAACATAAAGTTGGTTTTGCATATTATTTTTTCCTTTCTTAAGTGTTTTTTTTAAGTCTTAAGTCCTTCATTTTCCTTCCTTTCTTTCTCCTTTCTCTCTTAATTAATTTTTTAGATTCACTGAAGATGACGTCTTCTTCTTCTTTTTCTTCTTCTCCTTCTATTTCCTCCATCTGATAAATAGCAAACTTCCGGTTTGTTGGCTTCGCCAGCGGCAGGGTTTCGCGATCCTGCACGATCCCTGCCGCGCTAGCCGTTTTGGTGCCTCCGATCCGGACGGGTTTGGAGGCTAAGGCTGCCCTGCAGAGGCAGCTGAAGATAGGGGGGAGCTGGTGAGGGGTTTGGGGGTGTTGCAGACCCCCTCCCCAGCCGGCAAAACCCCCTTTTCTCAAGGCGGTCGAGCGGCGGTCTGTAATGGCCGCCACAAAGAAGCCGGCAGCTGGGTAAGACTGAGCAGGAGGAAGAGGGGAGAAAGTTTTCAAGAGAAAGTTTTTTGGCTGATCCAGGACTTTAAGAGGCATTTAATCCTGAGAACTATGACTTTTTGAAAAATACTTTGTTTCCAGAGGAGGATTTCAAGCGGCAAAATTGAGGTGCTGAAAGGAAAGTTTACTCTCCTTCCCTATGGAATCAACAAATCGCCATTGAGAAACCTGTTAAGCCTGGGTTCCCCAACCAGGGTTAAGGAGACAAGCTAAACAGAATGTGCAGCGTTAGTCAGATAGGCACACAGATAAATGAGTGATATAAGTTTGTATGTTTGTTAACATACAGTAAAAATAACAGATACGCTTGTGCTATCAAAAATATAGTTTATTCCATTATGAGTTCATAGCATAGTCAAAATAACAGTCCAATAGTCATGTATCATTTAGTCAGTCCATTCAAGGATATTCAGTTAGCAAAGTCCGTGTAGAATATCCTATGTCAGTTCACTTACAAATCATTCCTTTGTCTCTCTCCCATTCGAGTAAAGCAGTCTTGAGTCCATGCAGTAATTAGGGATCATCAAAGCCAGAGAGAGAGCAAGCCGTCGTCTTGCTTCTTTTAAAGTGCTTTCATAACCACTCCCTTAATTACATTCCTATATTTAAAGTTGCAGACACTTTAACTTACAAACTATGATAACATATTTATTATTTTACCTGAACCAGTAAGGGTAAACAATGTTATCCCTAACAAAACCTGTTGTTTTTTATAAAAGGTAAAAACTTGGCTTCTTGTTATAAGTGGGAAGGGAGAGGACAAAAAAAAATATTAAGATCTTGCTGGAGGAGATGCCTTGAAGATCTTGAGACTAGAAATTGATTGCAACAAGGCTGTAAAATACAGATTGGGCTTTTTTTCTTTTTCCTTTTACTGATACCACCCCAGGAAGAGAAAGCGAGAACTTTGTGCGTTGTTTGGACTGATTGATGTCTCTGGGACTTTGAGGAATTGTTTTAACTTTTGAAACATTTTGGTTGCTCTAAGAAGAACAAAGAATGGCTTTATCTGATGACGAACTTAGAAAGGAATATCAAGAAAGTAAGGACGCTGTGAAAGAAGCTCCTGGGCCCCATTTTTGGCCATGACGGTTTCCTGTAGTCCTCTGCCAGAGAAAATGGGCCCTATTTTTACTCTCCAAATGGGGCCTCCTAAGCTCTGTTTTTACTGGCAGAGGCACCTTTGCTGTTTCCAGGGCAGCCCTGCGGGCAAGATCTAAACACCTTACAGGTTGGATCTGGCTTGCAGGCCTTGAGTTTGACACCGCTGATCTACATTAAGCCTCTGGGTGAGATCATTCGCCACCAGGGGTTGAGTATGCTGATGATACTGTTGGAAGAAATATCCATCTGGTTCAGTTCCAAGCTGGGAGAAAGATACTGGAAACATGGTGGCTGATTGGAAATATGGTTTAATGATGAAACAGAACCACCAAGCACATGGTTCTGATGCAGCTGACCACATGGAGTTGAGAGTGGGTTTTTTTTATACCTTCTCTTGGGCTTTCCACTTGAGCTTCCTGTTCCTGTGCAAGAACATGTATTCCATTGGCTGTTGTCAGACTTCCACGGGGCCATGTTGGGGTTATGTAGGGGTCATAGCTGACTCTATAGGTTGTCTGAGCTAAGGTTGAAGTTTAAGGGTGAGTCTAATGTCCTTAGGCGATTGTGAGCTGTGTTTTAGTGGGTTAATCCTATTATGTCCTGACGGGTCATGTCTTAATCCCTTCACCCTGGAGCTGAAGGTCTTTTGTTTTGTAGATAGGCTGGCCTAGTCTTTCTTTATGGGCACAAAATATCTGCTGGAGGCAGGGAGCTGGGGCTCTGAGTGTCTGTCTCCCTTAAGATTTTTTATTTCTCTTTTAGGGGAAATATTTTATCCTGCCTTTTTAAAATATTCCTCAAAATATTTCATTTTTCTAGGAAGGGGTGGTGGTGGTGGCTTCCCACAAAACTCAACTTTATAGCTCCATCCCTGGTGATCTTAGTGATGCTGTTGCCACCCTCTCGTGGTGTCTGGAGGCTGAGGAGGCTTGAATGGGGAACAACAGGCTTTGTCTGAACCCTGGCAAGACAGAATGGGTTTGGGTGCAGAGCTTCAAGGCTTTAAACAACTTCGTTCTGTATGGGGTTGCACGATCCCAGACCTGGTTCGATGCAGGCCCCATTGGTCAAGGAATTCTGACTGGTGGGGGGCAGGAGAAGGGGCTTCTCTGCTGTGGCTCCTACCCTTCGAAATATCTTATCCCGAGATTTGGCTCCTATCCTTCTGTCCTTCTGCAGAAACTTGAAGACCTGGCTCTGACAGATGGCTTGGGGCCCCAATGGGGGAGTATCACATTGGAGGTGGTTGTTGAATTAACAGGCAATCCCACTTCGCCCGCTCCAAGCAATCCTGTTCCCTCCCTTCCCATCTTTTATCTATATTTTATCTTGATTGGGATTTCTATTTTTATTCTTTGAAAGATAGTTGCTAGGATTTTAATGTTTTAATGTTAGAAGCCGCGCAGAGTCGTTTCATTACGAGATGGGCGGCAAATCAATTCAATAATAAATAAGTTTAAAAGAATTAAAAAAAAAAAACTTCTTATGCGCATGCGCCTAGCAATCCAGGTTTTTGTTTTTCGTTTTGTCAGTATGACCATAAAGTCACGGGAAAGAGAGGCTCGCCTTTCTCGGTTTATGCTACAATCCGTGGCGTCACTGCAACGCCCTCCCCCTTTCTCCCTCGCCTTGTCTCCAGTGCGGCACATTGGCCATTCCGCTGAGTCCACCATCTTCTGCACCGGAGCGGAAGAGTCAGTCTTCCAGTATCCCAGACTACAACGCGGCGCTTCTAGCGGCGCTCCCCACCTGTCTCTTCAGCTTTCTCTTCATCATCCGGACGCCATGTTATGCTAGATTTATACTTCGCGGCTGGCAGTCAGTTTTGAACAAGAGTAGTTCCTGCCGTTGGGAGAGGTAGGAGGGTTGCGGGCTTCCACGCCGGAACCCGGCAAGATCCGACGCCATGGCAGCCGCCCTAGGAGGAGCAGGTGCGGATTTCTTTCTCGTACTCCCAAGTGGGTGCGGCTGACGCGCGGTGAAAGCCGCGGGCCTCAACCGGGTGGGGGGCGCCCCAGGGTGAGTGGGAAGAAGAAGCTGATCTCATTGATCTTGTGAGCTACTGGAGAACAGTTGCTGCTGTTTGCGCCGCCTTCGTGTGTGTTTACTCGCGAGAAGACACTGGGCTGTACAGGGGCGTTAGGTTTGTCCTGAGGGGGTGGGTTGGATTGAGGGACACCTGGGGAGGGTTTCCTGGGTTTGAGGGCGCTACGATGAGGGATGAAGGGATGAAGGGATGAGGGATGAAGGGATGCTTGGAAGTGTCTCTTGGGGATGGGAAGGAAAAGGTGGCAGTGCTTTGAGAGCCTGGGATTGCGGAGGTAGGTCTTGTGGCTAACAAAAGCGAGATTAAAGGCATAGGACATCAGAGGTAGAATAAAGTATTTGTGGTGGGCATGTTATTGTGTTCCGTTTTATTTCCTATTTCTTTCCATTTAACCTTGTTCTTTTGAGAGATTTGCTTTCCTCCCACCCATCCTTACGCCTTTATTCGGTACCCTCAGCATATTGAAGAGTGTTGCTGTTTCTTCCTCCAATCTTTATCCCGATTTTTTATTCTTCAGGATCTAATTTTCTCATGAACATTTTGGCATACAGGTTGAATAAGAAAGAGAGAATGCAACATTATCACACTCTTTTCTCTATCTTAAACCAATTGGTGTTTCCATAGTGGCTTCCTGATTTGTGTAGTGATTGCACCAACTTGACCAGATGTGCTCCCCCTCCCCGATCTTGTAGGGCTGTCCATCACTTCTCATGATTAACACAATCGAAGGCTTTATCTCTTCTCTATTCCTGGGACAGTTGAACTGTATTGAGCAGAGGAGGAGGAATATATATGGCATAAAGGAGAGGACAACATCAAGATTATCTACAGGAGGGAACAAAAAAGGAACTTGAACTAGAACAAAAAGGTGAGAGGTGGCCCATCTGATAGGCAGCCCAGTGACCCATTTGAGAGAAGGAGAGACAGCCCAATGACCCAACCTGACACCTGAGTGGAGGCAGTGCCGTGCAAATGGAGGCCACATCAGTGGTGAAACTGAGCTAGGTGGCAGCAGATCAGCAACTGTGAGCAGCATGGCAAACCTTGAGCAGCAGTAGTACAGAGCTAAGTGGCAGAGGAGTGAAGCGCCCAGACCTGGGACTAAGAGCAATGTGGTGGACCAGCATTGGCTGAGAGCAGTGCAGAGGACCAACTGAGCAGTGGCGCCCACAGCAGCGACTGAGAGCAGCACGGCAGACCAGTTAAGCAGAGCAGAGTGCCCACATCAGCGCATCATACCTGAAAACCCCAGCAGTGGCCAGACAAAAAAGCAGTTGCCAGGCAAGAAAGGGAAGAAAAGGATAAGTACAAAACACTTGTGGACAGGGAGGAAAAGGATACACTTTCAAGGCAGGGAGTAGAGGATTAAGAGCAAAGCATCTCCTAGCAAACAGCCTGAGATTTCCAACAAAAAAGTGCATATTACTTTATAAAGGGCCAAGGACTCTTGTAAATTCTTAAATTTTTAAAATCTCTGAATTCCTTTTTTAAAAATTATTTTTTCAAATTTTTATGTTTAAAAATTTTTAAATTCTTTTTTCAAAATTTAATCTTTTTAAACTTAAATATAAGTTCATTTTAAATTCCTTTTTCAATTTTTAAATCTTTTTCAATGTTAATTTTTTCAATATTAAAAAAGTCTTCCACTTTTTAATTTTTTTCAGATTTTAATTTTTTCAATTAAAAATCGAAAAAGAAGTTATTTTAATTCTTTAGAAATTTTTAAATTCATAATGAGCAAAGAGGAAAAAAAACATGGAAAAAGAGACAGACACTTCAAAACAGGGAAGATAGTGATTAATTTTTCAAGACTGAAAACAAAAGGCCAAGAACTCTTATACATTATTGTAAACTGACACTTCGCAACAGGGAGAATATTTAAATTTTTAGAACTTTTTAATTTTTTAGCAAACAAAAAAGTCATGGAAATAGAGACTGACACTATAGTGACTTGCAAGGTGTGTCATATGTTTGATCTTATGTCCACAAAAGACCCAAACTATGTATGTATCAAATATAAACTACCTGAATTACCAAAATAAAAAATAAAGAGTCTAGATGCAACTCTAGCCAGTCAATGAACAAAGTAAGAGTTCCCAACCTAAACAAGATTACAACAAAAGAAAACATAATCGGGAGCAAACAGCTTCTAAAAAAAACGATGACCCCTTATATGAACATAAAGAAAAAAACTGATACACCTAAATTGAGCACAATTGGGGAACAAACAGCTTTGGTAAAAAATGTCCCTACATATGTACCTAAACAGCAAGACGGATGGAAATGTGTCACTTTTAGAAGAAAAAAACCAACAGCAAAGCACCTATTATCTACCCTAGCCCACTCCAATGAAGCACCTCTGGAACTGAACAATTGCTTTCATAGCCTCCCGCTGGAAGAAAATATACAGACACTCACAAAAGAGCATTCATCAATAGTTTCTAAAAAAGAGGCACAACCCAGCATTCCTGCAACAGGAAAAAAAGTATTCCAGACTTCCTTAGGGAAAAAAAGGCAAATATTGGTGATAGGAGATTCAATTCATAGGGGAACAGAAACTAGTCTGCAAACTAGGCAGTCAATCTAGGGAGTTATATATAGTTTCCCTGGAGCAAAAATCAAAAGATGTAACGGAGTACCTTACTAAAACGTTATCACCTTCGATTTCCTAGACCCGTGATGGCGAACCTATGACACGTGTGCTGGAAGTGGCATGCAGAGCCATCTTTGCCGGCACATGAGCTGTCACCCTGAAGCAGGTCCATGGCGCATGCATGCCCGCCGCCTTCCCACCAGCTGGTAGCCGTTGAGCTGCCGCGCATGTGCAGAAAGGTGAGCTGCACACAGAGGGTTGCACATGTGCAGAAATGCACAGTGCACGTGCTGGGGCATAGGGGGTGCGGGCATTGCCTTATGGGTGTTGGTGCGTGTGCGCGCGCACACACATGCACTTTTTGCACACAAGGAAGGAAAAGTTAGCCATCACTGTCTAGACCATGGTCTGCATTACCTGCATGAAGGACTACTGGCAAGGGATGGAGTGAACCTCACAAGAACTGGAAAGATTATATTTGGAAAACAACTGGCTCATCAAAAGGGCTTTAAACTAACATTGAAGGGGGAGGGGGACCAGTCTTCATGACCTTTAGAACCTAGTTTCAAGCAAAAACCACTAGATAATTAATCACATAAGGAGGTAGGGAGTAAAGAGAAAGAAGAAGTAGAAAAAGAAAAACATAATGAAGTAGAGAGTGATGTAAAGGATGGCAACAGCAGTTACAAAGTAGGACATATCAGAAACATACCCAAGACACAAAGGACTCAAATGAAAACCATCTAGAATCCATATGGGTCAATATAAAAGGGGGAAAAATGACATTGCTATCGGCGTATACTACAGGCCAGCCAACCAAGCATAAGAAATAGTTGTACTCTTTGCTATTCAACTAACAAATGTACGTAGGAAGAATACCACAGTAGTAATTGGAATCAGGGATGGGATCCAACCGGTATAACTACCGTTCTGTTGCTCTGTGTCACGCACGCATGCACAATTTATGACCTGCTGAGCTGCCTGGACAGCTGAGCAGCGCTGCATGCAGGTATGCAGCGGTTGGAAAAAAGCCCTTTTTCCCTGCTTTTTCAACCAGAGCTGTGCTGCACAAAGTAGGTGTGGTTGAAAAAGCAGGAAATAAAGGACAGGTAAGAGCCCGGGTGGGCAGGTGGGCCAAAACAGCAGCAGACACAGAACCGGTTCTGTGTCTGCTGTTCTTCAGAGCTACCGGTTCTGTAGAGCCGGACAGAACTGGTAGAATCCCACCCCTGATTGGAATCACCAACCACTAACAAACGATGATGCAAAACCCCTCTGACTCTAGAGCAAGCTCTTACTGGGTTTATCTTTGGTCTCTCTGGTCTGGGCCCATAAGCTGTCAAGAGTGCGCACAGCTTTACTATGTGAGACAACCCAGGAGTAATTACAGCAAATAGGTTTGTAATAGTGGTTTTATCTACCAAAGACTGTATACTCTACATACATGTACTATAGGCAGAGGTCAAACAAACAGCAATTACAGCAGGGAAGAACACACACAGAGAGAGGGACACCCTAACAGGGCCTCTTCTTATTCAGGCTCTTAAAGGGCTAACAGCAAAACACCTTGCTGACTCATTCATATCATTGCATCAGCTGGTCAGCTCTTAAATCACCACCCCGACACCTACTTCTTGGTAAGCTAGAAAAATGTGGGCTAGACAGCATCACCACCAGATGGATTTGTAACTGGCTAACAAACTGTACTCAATGAGTAGTCCTTAATGGTGCTCAGCTATGTCTACATGGAGGGAAGTAAGCAGTGGGATACCACAAGGTTTCCTCTTAGGCCCAGTACTCTATCTTTTTAAATAACTTAGATGAGGGAATAGAAGGGGAACTCATCAAATTTGCAGATGACACTAAGCTGGCAGGAATAGCCAACGCCTCAGAAGATAAGCTCAGGATCTAAAAAGATCTTGACAAACTTGAACAATGGGCCGTATCCAACAACATGAAATTTAATGTGGAGAAAAGCAAGGTTTTACACCTAGGCAAGAAAAACCAAAGGTACAAGTACAGATTAGTTAAAACCTGGCTCAAAAACGGGAACTGTGAGAGGGACCTTGGAGTGCTAGCGGACAATCACTTAAACATGAGACAGCAGTGTGCGGCAGCAGCCAAAAAAGCTTACAGTCCTTGGTTGTATAAACAGAGGCATAGAATCAAAATCATGTGAAGTATTAGTACCACTTCATAAAACCTTCGTAAGACCACACATGGAATACTGCATCCAGTTTTGGTCCCCACATTACAAAAAAGATGTTGAGACTTTGGAAAAAGTGCAGAGAGGAGCAACTTGGATGATTAAAGGCCTGGAGACTAAAACATATGAAGAACAGTTGCAGGAACTGGGTATGGCTAGTCTAGAGAAAAGAAGTACTAGGGATGACATGATAGCAGTATTCCAGTATTTGAGGGGCTGCCATGAAGAGGGGGTCAACTTATTTTCCAAACCACCAGAAGGCAAGACAAGAAACAATGGATGGAAACTAATCAAGGAGAGAAGCAACTTGGAATTAAGGAGAAACTTCCTAAGAGGTTCCTAAGAGACGATCAACCAGTGGAACAACTTGCCTTCAGAAGTTGTAGATGCTTCTTCAGTGGACATTTTTAAGAAAAGACTGGACAACTACCTATCTGAAATGGTATAGGAATTCCTGCTTGAGCAGGGGATTGGACTATAGAAGACCTCAAAGGTTCCTTTCATCTCTATTCTGATTCTGATGGTTGCCATGTGTGCATTTTACTTTTCCAAAGGACCTTAATTAGTGAAGGAGTATAAAGCTTTCAAATTACAAATCTGTTTGTTGCAAAGTTTTTTTTTCAATCCTGAATGACATTAACTTCTTGTATTTTGAAAAAAAGTAAGTTGAACCAAGCTGTTTTCCTGTTTGCTTTTAACATTCATTCAGCTCATACTCCTTATGTTTGATTTGTCTCAGTCTTGACTTAGTTCTGGATAAGTTCCTTATATCAGTGTATCTTTGCCATGTGTCTTAAAGTTAAGTACTTACAAATGTCATGATTAAAAAGCTTGTTACATATGAAGTCTGAATTTCTCATACGTTTTATTGGATATTGCTATTTTGCCTAGTTTGTAAATCAGAATTTCTTTGATATTTTTGGCCCCAGTGGCTGCAATTCAATGTTTTTATAGAGTTACCAAGGTTTAAATAACTTACTAGTTGGGTGATTTCATTACTTAGAGTGTATATATAATGTTGAGGTAATTCCCTGTTAGGAGAATGAGAGCATACAGGGAGACATATTTGAGAGTAGTGTTTGAATAATACACACACAGCACACAGATACACTGTACAGTAAACATAGGTTTTTACTTCCAGAAAGGTTAAAGCAAAGTTCAAAATAGGCAATCCAAAGTCATTCACAAGTTAAATCAGTCAGTTTTCAATCCAGGGATAATCCAAATATCAAAGTCCAGTGTCAAAAAACAGTTCAGTAACAGACTTACATTAAATCCAGAAATATCAGTCAATTAGGAAAAATAGAGGAATGGCAATACTTTCCAACAGAAGGAAACAGAGACTGAGACACACACACTCTTCTGAGACTAAGACAAACCAGGTTTCTGGCTCCATCTTATGGCCATTTGAGAAACCACACCCAATTGCATGCTCTTGCATTCCCTTAAAGAGACAGTATTAAAATGTCTATCCTGGTTTATATATTTCTAACCCAAATACCTGTTAGATGACTTACATTCCTAACACATAACTTCCAAACCTTTGTGTTGTAACAAAAATAATTCAAATGAAATGTTTTGTGTCTGTCTACAAGCAAAGCCAATCATGTGCGAAGAGCCAGAATGATATAGTGGTTGAATCTCTGTTAAAATTTGCTGCACTGTTTGTTTACTTATCTTGGATTGTATATCTGTCAGCTTAGCCCAGGGGTGTCAAACTCACGTCATGGTGGTGTCACGTGACTTATTAGGACTTTTTTCCCCTTTGCTAAACTAGGCGTGTGTGTGGCCAGAATATTACTCATTCGGCCCATGGGCCAGGAGTTTGACAGCCCTGCCTTAGCTTCCTTTCCAGTAGAATGTTGTTAATAAAGGATATAGGGTAGAGCTATGTTGTTGACCTGAGCATACACAAAATTAATATAGCTGTAAATTCACTTGAATTAAAGCAGTTCTGCATGAAACATGGTATTGTTTATCACAAATAACATGCTATTGTACATGAGTTAGCTATTTAAAGTAAATTTGAATTGCTAAACCTAGAAACTCATTTAAAACAAAACTTTAAATGGTACCTGGTAAATCAGATGAAATGTTGATTTGGTCCAGCATCATTTTTCTCACAGTGGCTGTGGCAAAATCATATGTTTGAGATACCCACAAGCAGAATTTGAGGACAATTTAATCTCTTTGGTTTTTGTTCTCCAGCAACTAATACTGAATTGAGCAGAGTAGAGTAGAAATAGAAATAGAGTAGAATTTTTTAAAGGCCAAGTGTGATTGGACACACAAGGAATTTGTCTTACAGATATGTTGCCTTCAAAACTGAAGGTGGTTTATTACAGTTGAGCTTCATAGTCATTAGTAGCTTTATTCTCCATGAATTTATCCAGCCTGTTTTACAACTGACCGTGTTTGTGGTATCATCCCATCATAAGGAAATACATTCTGTTGTTAAAAACAAACCTTCCTCTTGCCCAAGGGTCTTCAAACCTGAGCTAACATGACTGGAGGAGGAATTCTGGGAGTTGAAGTCCACGAGTCTTAAAGCTGTCAAGTTTGAAGACCCCTGCTCTTGCCTGTTGACAGTGCTACATTCAGCTTCATTGGGAAATTTGGAGGTTTCAACATAAGGGAAGAAAAACTCTTCAATCTATTTTGACGTGTATATTCCAATACACTGTTAATATAGAACACATTGCATACATTCCATTTGTGTAAAATGAGTATTGGGTAGTACAAGAAGTAACCTGTCTTAGTATGTTTAAAATTAAGATGCCTAATGCCTTAATTATTCCTGAGCAGTGTGTAACTTAGATATCTCTGAACATGTTTATTTCACATTATTTGTATGCTACCCATTCCAGTAGATATTGGGCAGCTTATAACAGTAAATCATAATTACCCAACAATATAAGTAATAATTATTATTGCCTTTCCTTGAAGGCCAAAGTATGATCTGTTTTTGGAACCCAATAAAGGAAGGAGTTTCTCTAATTTCAGAGAGAAAGGAACAAAGAATTCCAAGAGAAACTTGTTTTGTGCTGCCATCAACTAAGCCTTTGGGGGAAAGAGGTGGTTTCATTAGTCACCAGCATACTTTCTACAATAGAATTGGGGGGCCAGGGAGGATTCTAGTTCAGAAACATTCCTGAAGACCCCAAGCCATAAAGGGCTTTATTAGCAATAACCAGCATGTTAGAATTGTACTCAGAACTGTACTGATATCATAATTAATTGTAGTATAAGTGATTGCCAGAATATCCTGTTTCAGAAACTATTGCAAGGCAAAGGATCTCCTGGCTATGACTTCCACCAGCTCTCCAGTTGGAGTCATGAGTCCAGAACCCCATCCCCACCCCACCCCCGCCCCCAGATCTTCTTGTATCTCCTTCCTGGAGGTTTTAACTACAACTCTGGCATGGCCTAAATAATTACCTTGAATTCAAGTAACTTCTGGATAAACAAAGTCTTCCATCTTGCTGAGGTTTAATTTGATTCCAAATATAGGATTATAGTGTAAAACAGACTTCTAAATGACAGGTAAAACATTCAAATGTTGAAGCTTTTTAGTAATGATCATCTGGATAGTACATGTACCTGAAAATACTACTTGAAGCACTGTCAGACCTGCCCCAGTCAAGTCCCTTAGGAAAGAAAGACTCCCGACTTGATTTGGGTGCAGTTGATAGGTTATTTTACGAATGTTTGCTGGCTGCAGTAAAGTCAGGCTACAACTAATTTTCCTGTGTGAAAAGTTACCAATTCCCTCCCCCCCCTTCCTGGCCTTCCCCCATGACCAGTTTTTCTTCAGCCAATGAAGAGCCGCATAAGTAATTTGAGAAACACTGAGATGTTTGGGGAAGTCCACATTCCATTCTAAGGGTATGTGGCCTTGAGTGCTGGCACAAACTCGTTCCGTGGTTCCCTGGTCTTTGTCAAACTGTCATCCCCCCCTCCCTATTTCCCATGACATCCCCACACAGGTTTATTGCCTATATGTCCCCCCCATGCCCCCTCCCTGTGGACTTTGATGGTAGGATGGTATGGAGTTGGTGGATAGCCAGAGTCCTGTAAGAATTTGATGCCATAGACACATTTGTAAGTCTACACTCTAGAGCTAGTTAACCAATTTGTTTTAAGCAGTAAAAACAGGCCTATTTTAACATCTGAGCAGAGCAGCCAGTAGCATCATGAGACAGTTTGGGACAATCAGAAGTAATATTTATGGGAATTGTACCATGCATTTTTAGTTAAATTATTAATTAAATGAAGAAATAAAAAACTATCAATCTATTTGCATACTTCAGTATTCTTTCCCATTGTGATTGGTAAGGGAGAAAACCTTAAGCCCTTTTTTGTACCACAGGAAAGAAAGCCAAAAATGTTCTCCTCAGAGCTGCTCAGAGCATCCAGAAGTGGGTGGTGCTTCAGTCTCTGCATTCATAGGCTGAGCTTGATTTTGAGGAACACTCCTCCTCCTCCTCCATGTGTCTCCTCCACAGCATTCCCCAGTTTTTGCTCAGCCTCGTGCGAGACAGGCAGTGCATAGACTTGCTCCTTGGCCGATTCAGGATTTGTTGTCTTAAATCGCAATTTTTGTCTGAATTTCAGGTTGGATTTGTTTCTCTTTCTATTAGCCCTGCTCAAGTGGTCATTTCGTTTGTTATCCACCCAGGGGAAGCCCTTTTTTGTGCCCCCAAGGGGGATGGTAAGGGGGAAAACTAGTAGTGCCTTCGCACTACCCCCCCATTCCCAAACTTTACCCTGCCTTCCTCGTTGTGCCGCTTCGCTCCTTTTAGTAGTCTGTGGCTTGATTTAGTTTGGATTGCTTGGTTTCGGTTTATTTCCTCCCTGCAGAACGCTGTTCTAGTGAGGAAGGGCTAATCCCCCCTTCCCTGCCTCTCTCTCTATTTAAGAGCTCAGGCTCATTTTCCTTTTTTGGAAGAGAAATCCGCCGCTGAGTGGCCTGCGGATCCCTTGCATCGTCACGGCCGCCATTTTGGAAGCCTCCTCTTGGCCGCCGCCATTTTATTGTGTTTTCCTTGCTGTGTGGAGTCTCCGCTTGACGTTACAGGACCCATAGGCCTGTTTCAGAGCGATCTAACCTCACCCCTAGCCATTTGCTATTGAGTGTTTGTTTTTTAATTCCTGGATTAATAGTTGGCTTTTCCCACAGCTTATTGTCAGCTGCGCAGTAGCAGCAGCAACCCACACCCAGTGTTGCCTGGGAAGGAAGGTTGCTGAAGGCCCTAGCTTTCCTTTGCCTCACTGGGCCTCAGGCGTTCTCTTTTCGGCTGATTGGATTTGTTTTTATTTTTCTGTTTTGGTTAAAATAAATAAATAAATAAAATACGAACGGGGGAAAGTGAAATAATTATCAGGGCTCCCGGTCTTGCTACAGATTGGCCCCTGGGCGTGCCAACCGCCTTCAATCCAACTTATCTTTTTTCTGCAGTACTCATGTTTCTCACAGTAATGGCAGAGGGTAACTCCTCCAGAGGACCTTCTCTGAAGGCTAAATCTAAGACCCATCACTTGCGCAGACAGGCTAAGGAGACCTCCAAAGCCTCCCAGAGGGATGCCCTGAGGCGCCATAGGGCCCTGGAGAAGGAGATTACCAGATGCTCTAAAGAGGCCCCTGCTCCAGTTCTCCCACCCTCCACTCCCTCTACATCTGCTCCCCCCCTCCAGATTTTCCCTCACTATCCAGGTGCAGCTCGCCCTCTCATGGTCATCAGGCGCTGATTCCTGAAACTCCGGCTAGAAGGGCTTCTGAAGCCACCTTCACGCCTACTGCGGCTGGCCTACGCCAGGAGGAATCACTCATAGACGAAGTCCCAGAGAAATTATGATCCTGGATGGAGTTGGCTATCTGCCAAGGCATCGCGGCTGGACTCCAGCAAATAGCCAGGCCTGGGCACTACATGGCAGTCTCGGAGCACGAGTCTCAATCCGTAAGATCCATACCCAGATCGGAGCCGCTCCATGGACAGGTACTCCTACAGGGGGAGGTTCCCCCTGCAGTAAGGGAGGAGGAGGAGGAGGAAGGGGACCTAGATCTAATCAGGGAAGAGGAGGAGTTTGACTTGGGGTCTATGCAATACAGTGAACCCCTTTCAGAGGTGGATCCATTGGAAGGGGAGATGTCCGAGGACGAGGGTCTCACTCCCGATCAACCCGCCTTTGTGGGGCTATTTAAACCACAATTATTAAAGGCCCTTCTATTCAAGGCCAAGAATATTTCGGGCCGAAATACACAGCCACCCTGTGATCCCACTCCTCTTGCCCCGGAGGGCCCAGAGGACTCCATCTTTAAACAACCCATGGTGGAGGCCGAAGTCATCCCAACTCCTCCCATTTTTTCTGATCTGGTGGTTAAACAGTTGGCCTCTGCAGCAGCGCCCCCTGACCTGTCGGGCCACGATAAAAAATTCTTCAATTTGGACCAAGAATTTTCTCAATTATTGGGTACCCCGGAGGTTGATGAGCCCATAGTGGGTCTCGCCTCTTCCTCTACCCTGAGTGACACTCTGGAGGCCCTGAAGCCGGAGGAGAAGCGGACCGAGCTGGACTTGCGCCGGGCAAACCAGTCGGATGCCTGGGCAATCAGATCGGCCACAGCCGCCTCTTTCTTCACTCATTCATCCATTCGCTGGCTCCGCCTGCTCAAACAACACGTTCCACCGTCCAATGTCAGAGCGCATCAGGACATCACCAAGATCACAGCCGCAGCTGAGTTCTCGGCCGATGCCACCTATCACTGTTAAATTCTCCACCAGAGCAATCACATCACACGTCACAGCCCGCTGTCTGCTCTGGCTGAAGCATTGACAGGCAGATCTTAAGAATAAGGTCAAATTGGCTTCCGCTCCCATTGTGGGAAACAAATTATTCGGACCGTCCTTGGACCCCTTATTGGTGGAGGGTCACAATAAGAAGAAATTTCTCCCCTCCCGCACCCGGAGGCCAGAATCTAGAACCTCGCAGCCCTTTCGGAGAGGTCCCTTTTGGCCCTTTTACCCCTAGGTACCAAAGGCTCCCACCCTTCGGGTCGGGTCAACCCCACAACCGTGCTGACTCAGCTGACAGAAACAGAAGGGGCAGTAACTACAAAAGGCCCTTTCGGGGATCAGGTAGCCGACCCTTCTGGGGCTCCAGATAAGCCATATGACTCCATCCCCATTGGCAGGCGTCTTAAAGCCTTTGCCAACCAGTGGGACTCCTCTACTTCCAATGCCTGGGTCAGGGATACCATTAGGTTTGGCCTTGCCCTTGAATTCCAGTCCGCCCCCCCCCCAATTTTTTTATCCCATGCCCTCTTTCCAGGGACCGGACTAAGCGTAACCTCATGGATTCCGCTATCCAACATCTAATTGACATAAAAGCCATCCAACCGGTCCCTCAGGCACAACGGGGGTGGGGTTTTTACTCTCATTTGTTCGTAGTCCCAAAACATTCGGGGGGATGGAGAGCGATACTGGACTTAAAGCGACTCAACCGCTATCTGGTATATCGCAAGTTCAAGATGCACACATTGCAATCCATCCTATTGGGAACTAGACAAGGGGACTGGCTGACCTCCATAGACCTGACAGAGTCATACCTACACATCGCCATTCGGCCTTCTCATCACAAATTTCTTCGTTTTTGCTATAATAATCATCACTTCCAATACGTGGCATTTCCATTTGGTTTGGCCTCTGCCCCCAGAACCTTTACCAAGGTTCTAGCTGCGCAAGCGGCCTACCTCAGGACCCTCCTTGTGCGCCTTCAGTGTTACCTAGATGACATCCTCATTTTATCCCACTCCAAATATCAAGCAGTGAGGGACACTCAAGTTACCCTAGCCGCGCTCCAGGAGCATGGGTTTCTTATCAACTGGAAGAAGAGCCAATTGTCCCCTTCCACCAGAATAACCCATCTGGGGACGGTGATTGACACCCTGAAAGGGAAGGTGTTTCTATCTTCAGATAGACTCCTCGGTATCCAGAAATCCATCAGGACTGTTAAGCCTGGTTTCCCCAACCAGGGTTAGGGAGACAAGCTAAACAGAATGTGCAGCGTTAGTCAGATAGGCACACAGATAAATGAGTGAGCTAAGCTTGTATGTTTATTAACATACAGTAAAAATAACAGATACGCTTGTGCTATCAAAAATATAGTTTATTCCATTATGAGTTCATAGCATAGTCAAAATAACAGTCCAATAGTCATGTATCATTTAGTCAGTCCATTCAGGGATATTCAGTTAGCAAAGTCCCTGCAGAATATCCTATGTCAGTTCACTTACAAATCAGTCCTTTGTTTTCTCTCCCGTTCGAGCAATGCAGTCTTGAGTCCTTGCAGTAATTAGGGATCATCAAAGCCAGAGAGAGAGCAAGCTGCAGTCTTGCTTCTTCTAAAGTGCTTTCACAACCACTCCCTTAATTACTTTCCCATATTTAAAGTTGCAGACACTTTAACATATAAACTATGATTACATATTTATTATTTTACCTAAACCAGTTAGGGTAAACAATGTTATCCCTAACAAGGACCATCAGGCGCGTGAGGAGGGCTTCCCTTCTGGAATTATCTCAAATACTGGGAAAAATGATTTCATGTATTTCCATTATTCCCTGGGCCCGTCTACACACCAGATCCCTCCAGTGGTTCTTGCTTCCATACCAGAGATCCGGCAGAAGCAACTCAAAACTCAAGGTCAGGGTACTGCCAAGGGTCCTTATGTCCCTCCTTTGGTGGAGCAAATCGTCCATCAACAAGGGCTGCCTCTTCAAGGAGCCCCAAAGACTTACTGTCACCACAGATGCCAGCCTATTCGGATGGGGCGCTCATGTTCGGTCCCTCACATCACAGGGCAGATGGTCAGCGACAGAGCGATCATGCAACATAAACTGGCTGGAACTTCACGCCGTGCACCTGGCCCTTTGCAGCTTCCTCCCTCAGGTACGCGACCACCACATCCTCATCCTCACAGACAATGTGACGGCCAAAGCCCACATAAACAAGCGGGGGCACACAATCACTTTGATTGATGAGGGAGGCCGAGCACCTCTGCTGCTGGGCGGAGTCCAACCTCCTTTCCATCAGGGCAGAACACATCTCAGGATTATCAAACATCCAAGCAGACTGGTTGAGCAGGGCTACCATAGACCAGTCGGAGTGGCGCCTCCATCCATCCCTGTTCAAAGAGGTGGCATCCATTTTCGGGCAACCAGTAGTGGACCTGTTTGCCTCCCCCCTCAATGCCCAGCTCCCGAGGTTCTTTTCAAGGTTCCCATCCCAAGGGGCGGAGAACCACAACGCGTTACATTGCCCTTGGCCCACAGGGTTACTGTACGCATTCCCTCCCCTAGCGCTGGTGCCCAGGGTCATCCAGAAGTTGCTTCATGAGAAAGCAGAACTACTTCTCATAACACCTTACTGGCCCAGGCGTCCTTGGTTTGCGGACCTCCGCAGTCTCTCGGTGGCTCTGCCCTGGAGGATCCCATCAGACAGGATCTCTCTGTCTCAGGGACCCCTTCTCCACCTGGACCCCCAATGGCTCCAATTAACCGTCTGGAGTTTGAGCGGGACCGTCTGAAGAGGAAAAACCTATCTAGCAGGGTCATTGACACTATACTAGAAGCCAGACGGCCCTCAACTATACGAATCTACAATGCCACATGGTCCATCTTTTGTAAATGGTGTGACAAGCTCCAAATTAACCCTGCTTCCCCCTCCGTTGGCCAAATTTTAGACTTCCTGCAGGAGGGACTCAGTAAGGGGCTGTCTCCTAACACATTAAAACAACAGGTAGCAGCCTTATCAATGGTTATCTCCTGAGAGGGAGTTGATTCCCTTTCTCATCACCCCTGTATTCGGGTGTTTCTTTGAGGAGTCACCAATTTACACCCTCCTACTCTACACCGGTACCCAACCTGGGACCTTAACAGAGTCCTTATCTCACTCACAAAACCCCCTTTCGAGCCCTTAAGAGAATCATCTCTCCAGTTTCTAACATACAAGGTAGTCCTTCTTGTAGCCATCACATCAGCCCGTAGAATTTCGGAAATTGCAGCCTTATCCATTAGAAGAGACCTCTGTGTATTTCACACTGATCGAGTGGTTCTCCGGCCTGATCCTACCTTTTTGCCCAAAGTCAATTCGGTTTTCCACAGAGCACAGGAACTTATCCTTCCAAATTTCTGTCCCAAGCCATCACAGTAAAGGGAAAGACAATGGCACACACTGGATGTGAGACGCGCTCCGCGAATTTACATCAAACGCAGAGTCTTTCCGAAAATCAGAGGCCTTGTTTCTCTCCTTTCAACCAAAGATGCAGGGGCACAAAGTATCACCGTCCACCATAGGCCGTTGGATAAGGGTGGCAATTGCTAGATCATACCAGTCGCAGGCCTTGCAGGTACCCAGAGGTATCACTGCTCATTCCATCAGGAGTGCGGCGACTTCGGCAGCTTGGACCACTCAGGCACCAATAACCGAAATCTGCCGGGCGGCGACGTGGGCATCCCCGTCTCCCTTTATCAGGCTCTACAAGATTGATGTGTTTGCCTCAGCTGAGGCTTCCTTTGGTAGAAGGGTTCTACAGAAGGTTTTTAGAGACCCCGAGGTGGTTCCAGACCAGACGGAGCCCCTCCCGTAGGACAGGCCCAGCTTTGGTATGTCCCACTTCTGGATGCTCTGAGCAGCTCTGAGGAGAAGGGGCGTTGGTACTTACCTGATACGCCCGTTCTCTTTGAGCTGCGAAGAGCATCCAGCCCCACCCAAATTTCACTGTCTGGTGGGGTCTTGTTTCGGCCAATGAACCATTAGTTAGTTAGGATGAGAGCACAAATTTTTCCTCTCGTCTTCGCAAAACTGGGGAACGCTGTGGAGGAGACACGGGAGGAGGAGGAGCGTTCCTCAAAATCAAGCTCAGCCTATGAATGCAGAGACTGAAGCACCACCCACTTCTGGATGCTCTTCGCAGCTCAAAGAGAACGGGCGTATCAGGTAAGTACCAACGCCCCTTTTAACTGGGGAGTGGGGTACAATAATTGCTGTTGTCTTCCCTTAGATTGTTGCACATGCCAGTCTATAGAATTTACTCTTCATTTCCATTAATTTAACTTTTTAACAAGTATCTCTTAGTTTGCTATTAAAAAAAGAAGCAATTTGAAAAAAAGTTGTTCTCCTAGAAGGAAAGAGCAGAAACACAGCATGATTCCTCAAAATAATATCAGTACTGCTGTCTTACAATCCAAGCATTTGGTTCATGTTATGCAAATCATTAAATACCTTCTGTTTATAGATGATGACTTTGATCATAAGCCTGGTGCAGAAAGGTCTTGGAGAAGGAGAACTGGAGATGATGATTGGGATAGGTAAGTCTTTTTTTTCTTTTATGCTGAGATGTTTTCTGTATGTCAATTGGTTTCACTCACATTCTAATTTACAGGGTTTTGAAAATGTATAAAACATTAATGAGTTTATCTGCCATGTATATATCTGAAACTCAGATGTGGAGGACTGTATGCCTGCTATGAAGAGTGGGCAGTGGTCAAGCACCACTCTCTTGAATCAGGGTTGCATTTTGCTGTGGAATACATGGGAATGCATGTATAACTAAATAAAAAAAGGAGCCATGTATTACATTTCCCCCATTTATCTAAATATATGCCTGTTTATACCTAGTTATATGTAACTGTTTATACTTGTATTTGTACTCTATATAACACATGCTCACTAGTGCCAATTAATGTATTTTTAAGTAAGCCGGTCTGCTGGTAAAGGAAGTCTGTGGGCCAAATAAGGAAGCTCAGCAGATCTTATATATATTGTGATGTTGTGTCTCCCCCCCATGGGTGGGATTCAAATTTCTTAACAACCGGTTCTGTGGGCATGACTTAATTTGTGGGTGTGGCTTGGTCATGTGACTGGGTGGGCATGACTTGGTCACATGACTAGGTGGGCATGACTTGGTGGTCACATGACTAGGTGGGTGTGGCCAACTCTAAGTCATTTGCGTGGGTGTTGCCTGTATGGGCCAGGAGGAAAGAAAGATCCAGCCTCTGTGCATGTGTGTGTGTGAGAGAGAGGGGAGGGAGGTAGGTTAGTTTTTTAAAAAGCCCAGAGGAGGGAAAAAGATAAAGTGCCAAAGAAATTCCAGGGCAGGGGCAAGGAAAGAAAAGGAATCCCTGCTCTGAAAAGGGAGTACCCTCTCAAGAAAACAAAGGAGTAAAAATTTTATTCTGGGAGTTGAAGTCCACAAGTCTTAAAGTTGCCAAGTTTGGGGACCCCTGTTGTAAATGATCTTCCAGCTCAAAAACTCCCAACAGCTTTTATTTCTACCCAGAGATTTGGCAGGGAAGAGAGAGAGAAAAAAGGAAACTTACACTTGTAAATCAACTCTCCTTAGCCTGAGGGCTATTTCTTCCCCCACCTTTCAGTGCACAGCCTTTTGAAAACACCCAGCACCTGAGGTCGCTGACCATCCCACCTGGCATACGGACGAAGCAAGCAGGTTCAGCGCCCCCCCCCCCGCTTGCCCGCTAACCATCCAAGCAATCCTGGGCAGCTTAGTGAGGCATAAGAGAGAGCTCCCATGCATGTGCAGAGAGCTACAGGGTGACGCCCAGGCTCCAAAAGAGATATCAGAGTAGGTGCGCTTTTCCTGCTTCTGTTGTAGCCGTCTTGGGCAAGGCAAGTTAATTGGCGGCAATCGAACGAAACATCTTCCAGCTCTTCAAGATTGAGTTTAAGAGCGCCCCATGGAAGAAGCCGAGAGCAAGGCAAGGGGGTGTCCCTCTGCAAGGAGTGTGAAGGGAGGCAGACACCCTGCCTCTGAGGAAAAGAGGAGGCAAAGCCCTGGCTGTCACCTGGGAGGGGACCACGGAGGGACATGTCACGTGCTCGTCACCCTCACAATCGCTACTTTTGCTCTCGGCTTCTTCCATGGGACGCTCTTAAACTCAATCTTGAAAAGCTTCCAAGTCCCCCTCTCGTCACAAACGGCTCCTGGGCAGCAGAGAGAAGCAGGATTCAACCGGGCAGCTTCTCTGCTGCCCGGGAGCTGTTTCCGATGAGAAGGGGGACTTGGAAGCTTCTCACTCTGCTGGGAGAGAGGTGCTCTCTCTCTCGCCCTCCCCTCTCTCAAGCGCCCACCCCACTGGCATCCCAACTGCCTGCAAAGTGCAAACTTATCTTCCTCCCGTGGCTGGTGGCAGAGGGAAAGCTGAGCCAGGCAGGGCAGAGCCGTCGCCACTTGGTTGCCCGCCAGCCCGCATCTAGTCCCCTGCTCAGATTCTCTGCAGCTGCTGGGGCTCGCGGCTGCCAGGGAGGATGCATGAGGCAACCAGGAAGCATGTGTCCACCTGCATTGCCCCTCTGCCAACTGCCCCTCTCTCGCCTGGCCAAACGTTTTAGCCGAGTGCGGGCTGCCAAGGAAGATCCGCTCTTGTGAGGCTTGACTTGCACCATTCTCACAGAATGCGTCCCACATTCAGCCAAAGCGTGCAGGCCGGCGGGCAGCAGAGGGAAGAGGTGTCAGGCAAAGGGGCGATGCGGGCCCGGATGCCATAGCATTGTGCTCCTTGATTGCCCCCTCCTCCCGCCCCTAGCAGGCAAGTCCAAGCAGCTGTGGAGAATCCAGATGGGCGAGATGCAGGCTGTTGGGGACCCGAGTGGCGATGGGTCAGCCCTGGCTCACCTTCCTCTCTGCCACCAGCAATCCAGGTAAGCTGGAGACTGGGGACGGTTGGGGGGAAACCTTGCTAGGCCATGAGAGCCTCATGGGCGGCCCCCGTGGGTAAGCAAGCTAGGCAAGTGGGGGGGGGGAACCTTGCTAGGCCGTGAGAGCCGCATGGGTGGCCCCCGTGGCGAAGCAAGCCAGACGGATGGGGGGGCACCTAGCTAGGCCACAAGTGTTGAGGGTGGCGGCACGGTGGTGACAGCAGCAGTAGCATGGTGGTGGCAGCCTAGGCTGACCCAGGAGTCGGGACTCAACTGGGGCTGGCGGCAGCAGCAGCATGTAGGTGACCGGGGCTTGCAGAGCCTCACTCACCTAAGCAGATAATGGTGGAAGGCAGACAGCGATGGTTGGCGGGCGGGTGAAGTCAGACTGCAGGCAGCAGTGGCGCATGGCCAGGATGAGGGGTGGGGTGGGTGGGGTTAGATTGCAATCAGCTTGTTGTGCATGCGCATGATGTTGCGCATGCGTGATAAGGACTGACTGGGCAGGGAGAAGAGAAGCGGGTGGAGAGGGGTGGGGTCAGCCAGGGGCCCGTTTTACCGGTTTTCCAAACTACCGGGAATCGTAGCAAATGGTTCTACTGAACGGGTCCGAACTGGTAGAATCCCCCCCCCCGGTCCCCCCCAGTTTAGAGCCTGAAGACACAAGTATATGATAATGAACATTTCATTGTACATTAAAACCTGGATTTAATGGACATTAATTTAGTGGACAAATTGCATGCAATAGACAAAAATGGAAGTATTGGACAAAGTTGGTTTAACTGAGATTTTGCTGGTGTTTCTGGGAAGGTTTGGGAAAGATCTCTGGGATGGGTAAGCCAGTGGCATATGTTGTCTTGTGACATCAGCAGTGACAGGGTGGGGAAGATCAGGGGCTTGGTGAGGAAGGGACTGATTGTATACTTTGAGTCTATTTCCTTGTTGGACTTCTACTGCAAAGCTGGGCAGTGGTAAAGAAGGCAGATTGGTGCCTTTGGCTATGGATAGTTTCAGGAAAGCAGTATTCTGGGAATATATAATTCACCCTGCAGCAAATGGAATGGAAAGAAGGATATTAAAAGAAAAGGGCACCCTTTGTGCTCTTCCCTAACACTTTGGTCAAACACACGCCTCCACTTGCAGTGCTGCAGAGAAGTTGAGAATTGGTTTATGTGGGGTTACACAGTGTCCTCACACACACAGCTTGAATGAACCAGGAGGCTCAAAGTGTACTTTTACATATGTGTAACATGCCAGATTGTATTTTATTTATGGTACAGATGGTCCTTGACTAATGACTGTAATTGAACCCACAATTTTATTCTTAACAGTCATAGAGTGGGTCACCATGTGACTGTGCCTGATTTTACAACCTTTTTTGCAGCAGTCATTAAGTGAATGGAGTCATTAAGTGAACCCATTCACTATGGGGTGTTTTTGCCAAAACTGATGGTGTGTGTGTGTGTGTGTGTCAGTAACTACCCAACCTCTGGGAGCAAAGCCTGGTTTTCAACAACTTTCAAACTGTCAGTATATCATCAGAGTAGGGGCCCTATGGATCTCTGGAGGGATGCTGTTATAAAGAGTGGGTGCTGCAACAGAAAAGACAAGTTTCTTAGGGCCTGACAGATGATGCTCTTGAACTGAAGGGACCTGGAACGTGCTTAGTCTGTCCAATCTTACTGGGTGGGGAGATGCTTGTTATTGAAGATGGATGTTCCCTCAGGTAAATTAGCCCCAGATGGAACTTTTATCCATACACAAAAAATATTTTTCAGATTTAATAGGCCTTTAGTGTTATAAACACCCTCCTGAATCTTCCATTGAAATAAAGATTTTACTATAATATGATGTTCAGCAATGCTTGCTTTTGAAACTTGTTTACAACTGACTTCTATATCAGGCAGTGTACAGGTTATGTAGAAAGTAAACACAGGGTCCGTCAAAAAGGACTCAAATGTTTCAATGCACACAGTATGAGGAATAAACAGGGTGAATTAGAAATTCAAGTAAATGAGGGCAGATATGATATTGTTGTCATTACGGAAACTTGGTGAGATGAAACCCACAAATGGAACATACAACTAGAGGGATTTAAGTTATTTAAAAGAAGTAGACCAAATAAAAGAGGAGATGGAGTTGCACTATATATAAGAAATAACCACATCTCTACAGAAATAGGGCACAACAATGATTAAAACTGTCTTGAATGCATTTGGGTCAAGATAAAAGGGGAAAAATGTCATTGCCATAGGTGTATATTATAGGCCACCCAACCAAACAGGAAATAGATGAACTTTTTGCTAGCCAGTTAACTAAGGTATGTAGGAAGCACATCACAATAGTAATGGGGGACTTTAACTGCCCTGACATCAACTGGGAGACAAACTCTGCACCAAGTGGAAGATCAAACAGGTTCCTGACAAACCTAGCAGACAACTTTGTCTCCCAAAAAGTAGAGAAGGGAACAAGGGGATCAGGCATATTGGGCTTAATTCTTATTAACAGAGATGAAATGATAGAAGATGTTGAAGTTACAGGAACGTTGGTGGGGAGTGATCATGCAACATTGGAATTTAGCATTATGCAAGCACAAGCAATAGAACTAAGTCAAACTAGAGTCTTGGACTTTAAGAGAGCTAATTTCAATAAACTTAGAGGTTGGGAAGGATTCCATAGATGAGAATCCTCAAGGGGAAAACAACTCAAGAAGCTTGGGAAATTTTGAAAACAGATTATAAAAGCCCAGTCTCGTACAATACCAACGAAGAAGAAGAATAACAGCTATCAAAAGAAACCAGCATGGCTGCATAAAGAACTCTTTGACAAATTGAAAGACAAAAAGGACAAGTATAGAAAGTGGAAA
Organism: Hydrophis major; assembly: GCA_033807585.1. Taxonomy (NCBI): domain Eukaryota; kingdom Metazoa; phylum Chordata; class Lepidosauria; order Squamata; family Elapidae; genus Hydrophis; species Hydrophis major. The sequence goes on from JAUCBL010000051.1 coordinate 973,056, forward strand.
GAGCGGCACATGACTAAGGCAGAATATTAGCAAATAGCCCAAGCCTACAAAGATAAAGTGAGGAAAGCTAAGGTTCGTAATGAACAAAGGCTTCTGACAAAAGTAAAAAATTAGAAAAAAAGCTTCTTCCAACATCTTAAAAACAAGAAAAAAGTCAAGGAAACAATTGCTCCGTTGCTGGGAGAAAGTGACAAGAAGGTGACAAGCAACAGGGAGGAAGCAGAACTACTCAACTCGTTTTTTGCATCTGTCTACACAAAGGGAAAAAACAGTCCAACCTATCAAAAACAGCACCACCAAAAACAGAACAGGAACACAAGTTAAAATAGGGAAGAAAATGTCTTCCCTAGTTCAAATTACCAGGACCAGATGGATTACACCCCAAGGTTCTGAAGGAACTGGCAGATGAGATTGTTTAGACCAAGGCTTCCTGAGACCATAATTAAGCACACACTTAGTTCAAACAACTCTTGTTTTATTTCAACGCTGGGAGTTATGTTCATTCCCAGCCTGTAATGAGTCCCAAACAGTCACTCGAGATAAGCACCCAACTTTCTCTCCTTTGAATTGCTGCCAACAACAAAAGTGCCAAATGAACTATAAAAAACCAACCGTAGTACAAAGTCCGCATAGAACTTCAAGGATTAATCCGAACAGAATGAATGACTTTGCTTCCTACAAAGGTTTCTTTACCTTTGCATGTCGTTTATACCTTATGGGAGGGGCAATCACCTCCAAGCCTTACTCCCAAGTTGCCTCTTTTGTTTCAGATGCTCTTGCCTTCAAGCAGCTCTGCACAAATGTACTGGGAACAGGCTCCCCTTGTTCCTCTGCCTCACTGCTGCCAGACTCTGGAGGCTCCGGAGTCAGCACACCACTCCCAGATGGTCCTGGCCCTGCATCAGATGCAGGACTCTCGTCTGAGTCCTCTCCAGACTCCCGGACTGGTCCCCGTTCTTCCCCACTGTCTGATTCTGTTGCCGTCTGCACAGGTGCAGGTGAACCACAACAGAGATCTCAGAACCACTGAACTATCTTTCAAAGATCCTGGAGCACCAGGGAACTGACAGGACTGGAAAAGATGTAGTTCTCATCTTCAAAAAAGCGGGAAAAACAGATCCAGGAAACTGCAGACCTATTTGCCTGACCCCAATACCTGAGAAGATTCTAGAAAAGACAATCAAGCAAAAAATCAGTGAACACCTAGAGGCAAACAAAAGTAATAACCAAAGGCCAAGTAGACCATAATCTACTACTTGATAAGATAGAAAAATGTGGGTTAGACAGCCTCACCACCAGATGGGTTTGTAACTGGCTGACCAACTGCACTCAGTGTGCAGTCCTCAATGGAAGTGCATCTACAACAAGGCTCTGTTTTGGGCGCAGTACTCTTCAACTTCTTCATCAATGATTTGGATGACCGGATAGATGGGGAACTCATTAAATTTGCAGATGACACCAAGCTGGTAGGAATAGCCAACACTCCAGAAGATAGGCTTAAGATACAGAAGGATCTTGACAGGCTTGAACATTGGGCATTATCTAACAAAATGAAATTCAATGGTGAAAAAGGTAAGGTTCTACATTTAGCAAGAAAAACAAAATGCACAGGTACAGTATAGGTGGTACCTCGCTCAATAGTAGTAACTGTGAGAGGGATCTTGGAGTCCTCATCTCATCTTAGTTAGGAATCCAATTTTGCTTACATTCTTCCTTATATTCAAATTTGCATTTGTCACTGTTCTTGGAATACTGGTGGCAAAGATGAACAATAGTCTTTTCTGCATTTTTAAAAAACAGGCTACTTTGATCTTGTGAGCTTTTTCTTGCATAGAAAAAATTCAAGCAGAGAAAGGTATTAACTTGTGCCATGCCTTTTTGAATAAGCAAGGCTTTAAGTCTCCTCCTCACTGCTATATTTAAATGAGATTATGATTATCCTACAAACATTTTAGAACAATATATATTGTAAGCCTTCTAATATAACATATTTACAGCATATTTTCTGTTCCTTGCTTTGCTTAGGTTTTATGCTGTTTTGTGAAATCAGAAACATGATAATATTTTAAAGCCTCCTTCCCTAATATGGTATCCTCCAGAGGTTTTGGGGATATAAGTCTAAGAAGTATCAGTAATCATGGCTTGGAATTCTGAGAATTGTAGTCCTGACACAACTGGATGGCATCAAGTTACTAGAACTTGATGTAGAAGTAGAAGCTAGCATGGGTTTGTTAAAAATAGATCAGGCCAAACTAATCTTATTTCATTCTTTGACAAAGTGACTAAATTAGTAGACCAGCTAAATGCTGTGGACATAGTATACTTTTAGACTTCAGTAAAGCAATCGATACAGTAGACCACAACCTACTGTCAGAGTGCGCACAGCTTTACTGTGTGAGACAACCCAGGAGTAATAACAGCAAACAGGTTTGTAATAAATATTGGTTTTATCTACAAAAGAATATATACTCTACATACACGTATTATAGGCAGAGGTCAAACAAACAGCAATTGCAGCAGTGAAGAACACATGTAGGGAGAGGGAGAGAGAGAAAACACACCCTAACAGGGTGTCATCTTATTATACAAGCTCTTAAAGAGATAACAGCCTTGATAACAACCTTGCTGACTCATTTCCATCATTGCATCAGCTGGTCAGCTCTTAAATCACCACCCTGATACTCCTCCCATTTAAAGCTGAACAGTTGTCAATCCAAATGCTTTGACATACTCTTGATGGTTGTCTACATTTAAAGGCTTCATTAACATAATGGCTATATTAAGTTCAGTGGAACATTGCTGCAATCTTATCAGCTTATCCTTTACAGCCTCCCTGACATTACAATACTTTATATCTACATGTTTACTCCTGCTTCCGATGCGTTCTCCTGTCGCCATTTTTATACATGCAACATTGTTTTCAAATACTGGTACAGCTCCCTTTACATTAACATTTACAACCTTTAGTAATTGTACATACCAGGTTATTTCAGAATATGCCTCAGACAATGCTACTGAAAGCTGTTTTCTGGATCTCCATCCAATTACAGTGCTGGCAAACAGTACTACAAACCCTGAGTTTGATTTTCTGTCCTGCACATCATTTGCCCAGTCACTATCTACATAGCATTGTAACAATAATTCACCAGATGGCTTTATCCATAGTCCTAGTTCCATTGTCCCTTTTAGATATCGCAATATCCTCTTTATTCCTAACCAGTGGTGTTGTTTTGGTGCTGACGTATGCCGACTTAAAATGCTTACTGCATTGGTTATATCAGGCCTTGACTACGGGATAAATATAATAAACTACCTAAAGCTGATTGGTACACCTCTTTATCATATTCTGTGTCATTTTCTGTTTCTACATCATTCTGGAAGCTTAATGTCATAGGAGTTGATACACTGTTACTTTCTAGCATATCATATTTTTCTAGTAATTGTTTTATTTATTTATTTTGTTTGGCTAAACATATATCCTCCCTGTTGTGTTTTCCTTATCTCCACACCTAGGTAATTCTTTATTTCTCCCAGGCTTTTTAATTGAAATTCCTTTTCAAGCTGTCTGGCAAAGGAGAAAGCCTGTGAGCGAAGTTTAACAATAAAACATATGTCATTCACATTAGCTAACAGCAAACACTCTGCTCCCTCGTACTGTGCCGTGTATAAACATAGATCTGCTTTGCTGCCCCTAAAACCTAACTTTCTGAGAGCAGCATCTAAGCACTGATTCCAGTTTTTTGCTGACTGTTTTAATCCATATATGGTTTTATTTAATTTATATACATATCCAGGGTTCTCTGTTTCATAACCTGGAGCTTGAGCCATATACACTGCTCAAAAAAACAAAGGGAACACTTAAACAACATAAGGTAACTCCAAGTCAATCACACATCTGTGAAATCAAACTGTCCACTTAGGTAGCAACACTGATTGACAATTAATTTCACATGCTGTTGTGCAAATGGAATAGATGGGTGGGAAACATAGGCAGTTAGCAAGACATCCCCAATAAAGGAGTGGTTCTGCAGGTGGTGACCACAGACCACTTCTCAGTTCCTATGCTTTCTGGCTGATGATTTGGTCACTTTTGAATGCTGGTGGTGCTTTCACTCTAGTGGTAGCATGAGACGGGAGTCTTCAACCCACACAAGTGTCTCAGGTAGTGCAGCTCATCCAGGATGGCACATCAATGCGAGCTGTGGCAAGGTTTGCTGTGTCTGTCAGTGTAGTGTCCAGAGCATGGAGGCGCTACCAGAAGACAGGCCAGTACATCAGGAGACGTGGAGGAGGCCGTAGGAGGGCAACAACCCAGCATCAGGACCTCTACCTCCGCCTTTGTGGAAGGAGGGACAGGAGGAGCACTCCCAGAGCCCTACAAAATGACCTCCAGCGGACCACAAATGTGCATGTGGCTGCTCAAATGGTCAGAAACAGATTCCATGAGGGTGCTATGAGGGCCTGACGTCCACAGGTGGGCTTTGTGCTTACAGCCCAACACCGTGCAGGATGTTTGGCATTTGCCAGAGAACACCAAGATTGGCACATTCGCCACTGGCATCCTGTGCTCTTCACAGATAAAAGCAGGTTCACACTGAGCACGTGACAGACGTGAGAGGGTCTGGAGATGCCGTGGAGAACGTTCTTCTGCCTGCAACATCCTCCAGCATGACCGGTTTGGCAGTGGGTCAGTAATGGTGTGGGGTGGCATTTCTTTAGGGGACCGCACAGCCCTCCATGTGCTCGCCAGAGGTAGCCTGGCTGCCATTAGGTACCGAGATGAGATCCTCAGACTTGCGTTTTCAGAACGTCAAAGAAGAAAAAGTAGAAAATTTGGCGGAAATAATGGAGAGCTTCTGGCAAACATTTTAGAGAGATCCAAAGAAAAGGTGCTTGCTGAAGTGGATGAAATATTTAGAGTTCATACCAGACATGTGACAAGAAACAGACTTCCCAGAGAGGTACATGTGAGATTTACTAAAAAAGCAATAAAACAGATACTACAAAGAGCAAGGGATAAACCCATAAAATATAAAGAGAAAGAAATAGTGGTTCTAAAACAAGATTCCCAGAACAGTAAGAGAGATGATAAGGGAATATCAATTTTGACAAAACAGCTTATTAAGAATGGAGTAAATTTTAGATGGCTGATATCAGAGGGAATATTGGTGACTTGCATGGAGCAAAGGCATAGATTAGATTCCATAGAAAAAGCAGAACAATTTTATGACCACTATTATGGATTACAAAGAGGGAGTGATAGTAAGAGGGGAAAAGGAGGACAGAAAACAAGAAGAAGCTACAGGAGAGAGCTACGATACAAAAAAAGATGGAAGAATCTTTCCGGTGACGTCACAACGAATGGAGCAGGGAAATGGGGCGCCGTTAGCCCTGTTTGATTTTTCTCGCAGGACAGAGGTGAATCCGTGAAGACAGCGAGGGGAAATGCAATCTGTATAAAGGGAAACTCCGACACCGGTGAGAGAGAAGTCAGCCGACATGGCGGATCTGAAGCTGTGACAGCCAGGCAAGAACCGGGAAGATAGAATTAAGCAATGTGAGTATACTGGATGAAGACATTGTATTACTAAGGCTTTGCTTAGGATTTAGTTTGATTTAACATAGAAGTGGAAAGTGGGACTCAGAAAGACTGGGGCAGGATTTCTGCCCTAGGAGAACAGTGACAACTAAGTGGCTGGAGCCTTTGACAGTTCTGGAGAAGAACAGAAGACATTTGGAAAAAAAGAAAATAGAGAAGATTGAGAAGAGGAAATCCAGACTAGGCAATTGGAAAGCACTCTTAAGAAATATTTTAACCTATTTTTCTCCTTGTGCCGATAGTGACTGAAAATAAAACATGGGGAAAGCTTCTTTTGATTAGCGTTGAAAAGTGCACAAGCGCCATCTAGGGACAAGATTGTTTTGTTGGAATAAGGTGACTGATGCAATATATTAAGAAATTAAGGAAGGACATTTGGGACATATAGTAGATGTTAGAGAAGTGAAAACACCCAGATGGATCTGAGTCTTATAGTTAATTGAGTATTGCTTGAGATAGCACGTGGAAATTTGTGGAGATGTGGAGACTTTTGGAACTTCAAACTACATAAACTTTAAGAATCAAAGAACTTAAACAAAGGGATAAAACCTTATAAGATTATAAGATGGACCATTGAAAAAGGAGGATTATGAAAATATTAATACGAAAGGTGTTTTCAATAATCTAAGGACTGGATGAAATTGTAACCATTATTGATTATCAAATATTAAGGAGCACTTGTTTATTTTTATTATTATTATTTTAAACTGTATAGATATATTGGACAGACATATGTTGCTTATGTGACGGGGGATGGACTGATTGTTAGTGCATTAATAACAAGGTGTTGAAGAGAGACTGCAGGGGAAACGTGGAATTTAAAAGAAGAGCATAATTAACTATTGTAAAATATTTTGGAAAAATACCCTTCGATTTTGGAAGATAACAAGCACATCAGCTATCACAAAAATTGGAAAGAAAGCATCATCGACATCACCATGTAAAACATCACCCTTGGCTAGCCAGAGATCGATAGAAAGCATGTTGGGGGTGGAGCAGGCAGGTTCTATGCAGAACATGTAGGTGATGCTGCTTATGATAAAAGAAACAATGACAAAGACCCAAGAAAATATATCCAGAAACCATGAGGACATGAAGAATGAGATGGGGGAGATAAAAGGAGATATTTGAAAGATGGATAAGAAAATAGGGAACATTCAACAAACAATAATTAAGAATGAACAGAGGATACAAACTGTAGAGATAAGAATGAAACAAACAAAAGAAGATGGAAGAATTGGAACAAAAATTAACCTTGGCCAACAGGGACTTTGGAGACACAACATTTTTTTTGGAAATGGAAAAAGCATCTTTTTACCTGAGATTCCAGAACATAGTGGAAGATAAAGAGGAAGATTTGGCTCCAGTAATGATAGACCTACTGGTGCCAGTACTAGAGAAAAGCAAACACGATATACAAGGAGATCTTGATGAAGTGTTTAGAATTTACACAAACTACGCAAGAAGGCACAAACTGCCAAGAGAAGTACACGTGAGGTCCACCCAAAAGACCGCGAGAGATGAAGTATATAGAAGGACGAGAGATGAACCCATGATGTACAAAGGGAGAGAAATTCAAATACTAAAACAAGTGCCCAGGAGAGTCAGAACAGAGGAGAAAATATCAGTTTTTGACCATGCAGTTGATTAAGCAGTGTGATGTTCAGATGGCTGATACTGGAAGGGATCTTGATATCATGGCAAGACAAGAAATTTAGGATTGATACATTAAATAAAGTGCATGAATTATTTGAACACCATTTTACAACAGACGAAGAGCAGGAGAGTAGGGAGGAAATGGAAAGTGAAAGCCAAGATGAACACCAAGTCGAAGAAAAATGACAGAGCAAGAAGAAAGAATGAGGGTAGAAAACCAGGTGGAGCAAGAAGGGGCAAGAACAAAAATCCAGAGACAGACAAGAACAACTAGAAGAGCAAGACCTACGTATCAATAGAAAGATAGAAGAGGAAGTTAAGATGATATCAATGAATATTAATGAATTGAACTCTCCTGTCAAAAAAAACAAAACAAATGCTGATAAGATTACCAAGACTGAATTCGGATATAACCTGTCTCCAAGAAGCCCATATTAAGAAACAATATGGTAATCTACTAGAATACCCTAAAATGGGGAAGCTATGCGTATCCCTGGCATGCCAAAAGAAGAGAGTAATAGCATTGTATATAAAAGAAGCATTGAAACCCAAACAAATATATACAGATGAAGAAGGAAGGATATTAATGGTAGAAATATCAATAAATCAGAAGCAAGTGATCCTCGTTGCAATATACGCCCCAAATAGCAAAAAAGAAGATTTTTATGGAAGATTATATAAAAAGATAATAGATATGGACAATGAAAATTTATGTTTACAACACAGTTGTTGATGCTAAAAAAGATTAGAAGCAGTAAAAGAAGGGGAAAAATGGAGAACACTGCCAAATACATTTTTTGAGATGGCACAGGAATTGGAGTTACGAGATATGTGGAGAGAACTCAATTTAAAAGCAAACCAATATACATTCTACTCAAACTTCCACCAATTGTGGTCAAGAATCGACGGTATGGATGACTTCAGGAATGAGAGTAGATATACAAGATATTGACATAATAACAAATACATGGGTTGATTACAATCCTATAAAAGTGGTATGGAGGGAACAAAAGAAGTACTGGAGATGGACAATGAATCCAAACATTTTAAAAGATAAGGTATATATACAAATGGTGGAAAAAGAGATGAAATTCTTTTTCAAAGAAAACAAAAAAGAAACATCACTGCAAAACATGTGGGACATGGCAAAAGCATAATCTGAGGATTAACAATAACATACATGGCAAAGAGAAATAAGAAAAAGAAACAACAGCAAAATATATTACAGAACGAGCTCCACAAATTAATTAGATTTGCAGAAAGATCCTAAAAGTCATAAAACAAAGGAGAAAAGGGAGCTAGTAATGCATAGATTGAATTTAATAGTACAAGACAAAATGGCACAAAAAATCAAAATGGCAAAACAAAACTTTTTTGAATATGCAAACAAACCAGGTAGATGGCTAGCATAGAAGCTAAAAAAGAAGAAAATCATACAACAATTACATGATGAGAAAGGAGCTCTGTACCATTGAAATGAAGCTAAAAAGAAAATAGGCCAGGAATTTTTTGAGAAACTACACTCAAGATACCAGAAAACATCACCAAACAATACTTGGAAAAAACGGACTTAACCAAACTAACTGAATTAACAAGAAAGCTGCTAAATGAAAGAATAACAACAGTGGAAGTAATACAGGCAATTAAGAAACAAAAAAAAACCCAATAAAACCCCAGCCCAGATGGACTGCCCACAGAATTGTATAAAATCATATAAGAAACTATAGGACCTCCATTGATAGAGGCATATAACGACGCATTTAGTTATAGAAACTGCAGTTAGAACTATAAGAATAAGAAAGATAAGTATGGTATTGTATAAAGAAAAGCTAAATGGTTGAACATAGGAGGTATAATAGAATGCATAATGTATAACGTTGATACAACCAGTATATCACTGTTGTAAAAATTGAAGCTGTAATACAAAATGAAGGAAACGTATAATAAAACTTTATTTAAAAAAAAAGATGAAAGAGAATCAGAGGAAATAGCAGAGAGAGAAGGGGCAAGAGTAAAAGAACAGAGAGAGACAAGAGTGACTAGAACAACAAATAAATTATGGAAGGAGAAATAAAACTATTGTAATTAACATAAATGAATTGAATTCAGCTATAAAAAGGAGGACTTTTAATCAATTAGAAAAATTAAAGCTCAATATAATTTGCTTACAAGAGGTACATATTAAAGAAACAACCTAATAAATTATTGGAATACCCCAGAATTGGGAAACTATACGCCTCTCTATCACAACATAAGAAGAGAGGAGTAGTTCTCTATATAAAAGAAACAATAAATGCTAAGCAAATATTTATGGATGAAGAAGGGAGGATTTTGATGGTGGAGATAACAATGAATCATAAACAGATACTCCTGGTAGCAATTTATGCACCAAACAGTAAACAAGAGGACTTCTTTAGTAAACTACATAAGAAAATAGAATCGGAGCAGAGGTGGTATTCAGCCGGTTCGCACTGGTTCTGGCGACCCGGCAGCAAGAATTTGGCGTGGGTCGCGGAACCGTTAACGACTTCTGACTGGCCACACCGGTTCCCAGTCGCCCAAGTGATCACTGCTCGCTTGCTTGCCCCGCCCGTCCTCTTGCTGCTCTCACTGCTTGTTTGCCCTGCCCACCTGCTCGCTTGCCTCACCTGCATGATGCTCAGCCAGCCCATCCCAAGCCCTCCATATAAAAACGCTTCGCCACGTGGCCCTATTGCTTGCGCATGTTAGTCTGGTCTGCGACTGCCTGCCTAAGCTGATTTGAGACTGACTCTGCTCTACTCTTCCCAATGGACCTTCCGGCCTCCTCCTGCCAACAGGAACAGGTAAGTTGTGACTTGCTAGCCGCCCGCCCCCCAGCCCCGGCCCTGGGCTGAATCCCCGGCACTCCTTCCCACTGCCCGGCCTCGCTCCAAGCTTCCAGCAGCCTCCGCTGGCCGTGCCCTCAATCTGCGGCCTGGCATAGCTCCCAAGCTGCCACGGGTCCCTTGTGGGCTGGCCACCCCGGCGCCGGGCTTCAAAATGCTCCTGGAGAGCTCCTTGCCCCCGCCCCGACCTTCCAGCTGCCTCTGGAAGCCATGGCCTCCAACCTGGGCCGTAGCACTGCCGGCCAAACCGCCACGATGGTTTGCACCGGGCTGCCAAAGGCCCTTGGATTGCCTCGCCGCAGCCCGCCCTTGTCCTGACCTTCCGGCCGCCTCCAGAGGCCATGGCCTCCAACCTGGGGCCTTGCGTAGCTGACCAAGCCACCGTGATGATTTGCACTGGGCTGGCGAAGGCCCCTGGATTGCGTCACCGCAGCCTGCCCTCGTCCTGACCTTCCAAGCCTCTGTGATTGCCCCCCCCCCAGGGCTTCTAAAAGCCCTCTGAGAAGCCTTTTTAAAAGAACCCACTTCCCTCCCACCTCCAGCCACCAGCAAGCACCTACCTCTTTCAGACGTCTTCTCCCGATTCCCGAACTGCTGCTGCAATCCCCTGCCTTGCTTTTGTGCTGCTCATCAGTGAGCAACTGATTCTGCCTGCCTGCTTTCTTCCATTGGGTAAGTACGTGCCTTTTTTTTTCTTATTTAAATCAGGGCAGGGGGCTTCAAACAAGTTTTAAGACTTGTGGACTTCAACTCCCAGAATTCCTGAGCTAACATGACTGGAGGAGGAATTCTGGGAGTTGAAGTCCACAAGCCTTAAAGCTTGTTTGAAGCCCCGTTTGAAAAAAGCAGTGTGTGCTAATTTTTTTTTTTTTTTGGAAATAGTCATATAAAAATTAGGAAATTTTAGCTGGTTTTCTATTTTTGTGAGATTGTCATTGTGTGTGTATGGAAGTTCTTTTGAATTGTGTGAAATGTTATGTGCCTATAAATTAAAGCTATATTTTTAGATTTTTCCAGCTGTATCTGCTTTGTGAGTGTGTGTGTTTGTGTGTGTGTAGTTTTCAGTTGTGTAAGGAGTGTGTTTTCAGTTGGGTAGTTTTGTGGGTCTGCTGCCAATCCAGTCATGTTACACACATTCTCAAGGTAGATACAGCTGGAAAAATCTAAAAATATAGTTTTAATAGGAACATAACAACATGTCCTAGCATTTTTTGATGTTGATGCTTGCAGCATGCAGGCCAGGGGACATTTTACATGAAGTGCGGCTGCTTTTATGAGTTCTGAGAAAATTAGTAACTTGTTTTGGGGTATAACACTTCACCGTTATTAAAGCTGGTTTTAACATGTTGAGATTTCTGGAGTTGAGCCTGCTTGATGGGTTTTGAGTGTCCATGTTTGCCCTGCATTTGTTCTTGCCTGGGTCTTTTGTCTTTCCTGTCATGGTAGTTAATTTTGCCAGGAATCAGGAAAAGGGGACGTCCAGGTGAGTTACCTTAATAATGGCTGTACTGTAGTGGTGCTTTTTGTTGTCTGGCTTGTTTGCCTGGGGGTTTCTTAAAGGCAGAAGGGCTGAGATTTCTGGTGTGAGGTTTTGGGTCCTTGGGGGAACAATCCAGGGTTTTTATTGCAGTGGCTTTGTCTGGGGATTAAGTAAAAAACTAGTTCTTATCTGCAGTATTTTTTTGGGGAGGGGTGTATGCTTTCAAAGTTATCTACTCATTAACAATGATCAAATACTAATATTTGCTTATCCTTTTTACTGAACTTATATAATTGGTGTTTTCTTTTATACTTTTACATTTCTAACTTCTGTTTCTGTTAGTTAGCCATTGATAAAAGAAATCCCATATTAAAAAGTATTCTAAGCCTTCTCCTTGATTGTAAATTTGTAATTGTTAATTTATTCATTTCTGCACATTCTAATATTTTAATTCATTTTCATATCTTTTTTTTTCCATTGTTGTGCAAACACAATTCTAGCAGCTGTTGTATGTGTAAAATTAAATGAATCCAACAAAATGTTGATGGTTTTAAATCCAGAATGCCCTCTGTTGGGATTTTAATTTGAGCTTGTATTCTGATTGGTTGTCAGACTCCCATGGGGCCATGCAGGGGAAACTCTCTAGGCTGTCCTGAGTCCCAGACTTGGTTGAGCCTTGATGATGTAATGAAAGGGCTTTGTGCAACTCCTTATATAACTCTACTTGGAGTAGATCTTTGTTATGTAAAATAGATTGGCCTAGGCCAGAGTAATGGCCCATTAGCAAAGGTTTGGGGGGGCTGAGTTTCTGCCTTTCTTGAGTTTTTACTTTTCTTTTTAGGGGAAATATTCTGCCCAGCCAGTCACATGACCACCACGCCCAGCCAGTCACATGACCACAAAGCCATGCCCAGCCAGTCACATGACCGCCAAGCCACACCCAGTCACATGACTGCCATGCCCATCCAAATGATCGCCAAGCCATGCCCAGCCAGTCACATGACCACAAAGCCATGCCCACCAAACAAGCCACACCCACACAGTCACATGAACCCCCTAGGCCACACCCACAAAATAGGCCACTCCCACAGAACCGGTAGTAAACAAAATTTGAATCCCACCACTGAATTGGAGTTCGAACATATTTGTGTTGTGGGAGACTTCAATGCAATTGTAGATGTGGAACTAGATTATAAAACCAGGAAAATGAATAAAAAAAGCAAGGAAAACATTACCAAAGGCTTTTTAAAAAATGGCTGAAGAATTAGGCATCCAAGATGCATGGTGAGAGATACATCCTAAGGAAAATCAACACTCATTTTATTCAAATATGCATATATCTTGGTCAAGGATAGATATGATATGGATGTCAGCTAAATTGAAAGCTAATGTGCAAGAACTAAATATAGAAACCAGTAATTGGGTAGACCATACTCCAATAAAAGTTATAAGGAAAGGAAAAAAAAAGAAAACTAAGATGGATGTTGAATCAATATGAAAAGATAAGGAATTTATTCAATTTATGGAAAAAGAATTAGACTTTTTCTTTGAAGAGAATAGAAAAGAAGAGACCTCACTACAAAATGTATGGGATACAGCCAAGGCATATATTAGAGGTTTAGTCATAACTTATACGGGAAAGAAAAACAAGAGGAAGAAACAAAATCAAAAGACATTAGAAGAATATAAGAGAGACAGAACTACAAAAAGAACCACAAAAAAGAGCTTAAACAGTCAAGTGGAATTAATAAAACACAAGTTAAATATAACAGATAAAGAAAAATTAGCACAAAAAAATTAGAAACACTAAACAAAATTTCTTTGAAAATGTAAATAAACCAGGAAGGTGGCTGGCATACAAATTGAAAAAGGAGAAAGAAAAAAACCTGATACAACAATTAATGGATGAGGAAGGAAATCTTTATCATCAAAATGAGGACGAAAAGAAAGTGATTCAAAATTATTATGGAAAATTATATGACCAAGAGATAGTCTCAGAAGACAAAATAAAACAATGTTTTAAAAAAGCAGAACTACCTAAAATATCTGCAACAGTAAAAGCCATGTTAGATGAGCGTATAACAATGGTGGAATTAATAGAAACAATTAAGAGACAAAAAGTGGGAAAACACCAGGCCCAGAGGGACCACCAGCAGAACTTTACAAAGGTTTGGAAAATATTTTAAGTAAACCAATGTTGGAAGTGTTTAATGAAGTATTGTTAGAAGCGAAATTACCAAACTTATGGACAGAAGCATATATTACGCTCATACTAAAGGAGGACTCAGACTTACAACAGATAAAAAACTACAGGCTGATATCTTTATTGAATGCAGATTATAAAATACACTGCTCAAAAAAATAAAGGGAACACAAAAATAAGACATCCTAGATCTGAACGAATGAAATATTCTTATTAAATACTTTGTTCATTACATAGTTGAATGTGCTGACAACAAAATCACACAAAAATTATCAATGGAAATCAAATTTAGCAACCCATGGAGGTCTGGATTTGGAGTTACACTCAAAATTAAAGTGGAAAAAAACACTACAGGCTGATCCAACTTTGATGTAATGTCCTAAAAACAAGTCAAAATGAGGCTCAGTAGTGTGTGTGGCCTCCACGTGCCTGTATGACCTCCCTACAATGCCTGGGCATGCTCCTGATGAGGTGGCGGACGGTCTCCTGAGGGATCTCCCACACCTGGACTAAAGCATCCCCCAACTCCTGGACAGTCTGTGGTGCAACGTGGCATTGGTGGATGGAGCGAGACATGATGTCCCAGATGTGCTCAATTGGATTCAGGTCTGGGGAACGGGCGGGCCAGTCCATAGCATCAATGCCTTCGTCTTGCAGGAACTACTGACACACTCCAGCCACATGAGGTCTAGCATTGTCTTGCATTAGGAGGAACCCAGTGCCAACCGCATGCATATGGTCTCACAAGGGGTCTGAGGATCTCATCTCGGTACCTAATGGCAGCCAGGCTACCTCTGGCGAGCACATGGAGGGCTGTACAGTCCCCTAAAGAAATGCCACCCCACACCATTACTGACCCACTGCCAAACCGGTCATGCTGGAGGATGTTGCAGGCAGCAGAACGTTCTCCACGGCATCTCCAGACCCTCTCACGTCTGTCACATGTGCTCAGTGTGAACCTGCTTTTATCTGTGAAGAGCACAGGGTGCCAGTGGCGAATGTGCCAATCTTGGTGTTCTCTGGCAAATGCCAAACGTCCTGCATGGTGTTGGGCTGTAAGCACAAAGCCCACCTGTGGACGTCGGGCCCTCATAGCACCCTCATGGAATCTGTTTCTGACCATTTGAGCAGCCACATGCACATTTGTGGCCCGCTGGAGGTCATTTTGCAGGGTTCTGGCAGTGCTCCTCCTGTCCCTCCTTCCACAAAGGCGGAGGTAGCGGTCCTGATGCTGGGTTGTTGCCCTCCTACGACCTCCTCCACATCTCCTGATGTACTGGCCTGCCTCCTGGTAGCGCCTCCATGCTCTGGACACTATGCTGACAGACACAGCAAACCTTGCCACAGCTCACACTGATGTGCCATCCTGGATGAGCTGCACTACCTGAGACACTTGTGTGGGTTGAAGACTCCGTCTCATGCTACCACTAGAGTGAAAGCACCACCAGCATTCAAAAGTGACCAAATCATCAGCCAGAAAGCATAGGAACTGAGAAGTGGTCTGTGGTCACCACCTGCAGAACCACTCCTTTTTTGGGGATGTCTTGCTAACTGCCTATGCTTTCCATCCATCTATTCCATTTGCACAACAGCATGTGAAATTAATTGTCAATCAGTGTTGCTACCTAAGTGGACAGTTTGATTTCACAGAAGTGTGATTGACTTGGAGTTACATTGTGTTGTGTAAGTGTTCCCTTTGTTTTTTTCAGCAGTGTATATGCTTCAATAATTGCAGAAAGACTTAAAAGATTTTTAAATCAATTTGTACATCCAGACCAAAATGGATTTTTGCCAAAGAGACAAAGACAATATGAGAATAATTTCAAACAGGTTGGGAGTACTCCAAAGCACATCCAGGGAAGAAATTGACATTGATCTTCTTAGACACGCAGAAAGCATTTGACAATTTGAATTGGCGGTTTATGTTAGCACAGTTGAAAGATATGGACTTTGGGGAGAGATTTATTAATATGATTATGGCAATACAAGCAAAATGCAAAGGTGATGGTAAATGGAGACATGACAGAGAAGGCTGCTACTAAAAAAGGTACAAGACAAGGATGCCCTTTGTCTCCCCTGTTATTTATACTGACACTGGAGGTACTAAATAGAAATATTAGACAAGATATAGAGATAAAGGGCTTGGAAATAAAAAAGAAAAATATAAGTTATAGGCATTTGCAGATGGTTTAGTTTTTATTTTGGAAGATCCATTAAAAATGGACTAAGCTGATAAAAAATTGAGGAATATGGCAAAACGGCAGGATTTAAAATAAAGGGAAAACTAAGATATTAGTTAAAAATCTCACAGAAATGCAGAAAAAAGAGTTAATGAAGAGAATAGATATTCCGATTACAAAGAAAGTAAAATACTTAGGGATTAATTTAGCAGCAAGATGTGTAACTATCAAAGAAGATTATTATAAATTGATGCAACAAGTTAAAATAGATCTGGAGAAATGGAAAAATCTGCAACTATCACTGATTGGTAGGATAGCTACAATAAAGATGAACATATTGCCAAGATTATTATACTTATTTCAAAGAATTCCAATAAAACTGGAGAAAAAATACTTTGAGGAACTCAATAAAGTAATATTAAGATATATTTGGCAAGGAAAAAAAAACAATTATAAGTTTTAAAATGGTGCAAGATTCGAGAAACAGGCTTTGGGTTACTGAACTGGGAATTATATGATCAGGTGGCGGTACTCACTTGGGTGAAAGAATGGATTGTATTGAGGAACAAGGCTATTGACTTTGGAGGAACATGATTTGCAACTGGGCTGGCATGCCTTGTGGTATGAGAGAAAAAAAATACATGGTTACTTTCAAAGGCACTATATTAGGAATGCATTATTGTTAGCGTTAAGCCTGTGTTCCCCAACCAGGGTTAAGGAGACAAGCTAAACAGAATTTGCAGCGTTAGTCAGATAGGCACACAGATAAATGAGTGAGATAAGTTTGTATGTTTGTTAACATACAGTAAAAATAACAGATACGCTTGTGCTATCAAAAATATAGTTTATTCCATTTATAGCATAGTCAAAATAACAGTCCATTAGTCATGTATCATTTAGTCAGTCCATTCAAGGATATTCAGTTAGCAAAGTCCGTGTAGAATATCCTATGTCAGTTCACTTACAAATAAATCAGTCCTTTCTATCTCTTTTTCCAGTAGGAGAAAAACGCAGTCTTCATCCAGTCATTAGGGATCATCAAGTCAGAGAGAGCAAGCTGCGATACCTTACTTCTTTTATGGTGCTTTTACAACCACTCTCTTAATTACATTCCTACAGTTAAAGTTGCAGACACTTTAACTAATAAACCATGATAACATATTTATTATTTTACCTAAACCAGTTAGGGTAAACAATGTTATCCCTAACAGTTAGTATGGGAGAAAATCAGAGAACAGCACTACTTGAGGATACCAGTTTGGCTCTTGACAATGGAAGCACTGGTTCATCCAAATGTTAACATAGAAAATATTGTTAGAGATAAAGACATTTTGAATGAGAAGAAGAAACTCAAAAATAAACAAGAATTGAGCGATCAAGGGATTGATTTGACACAGCATTCAGAAGTGCAGATACATTTTATATACAAGAAAGATGCAAAACTATAAGGTTTCTATGAAGAACTAACAGAACTAGACATCAATGGGGTAGAAAAAAAATTGATTAAAAAGCATATAACTACTTGCTATACATTAAATTGGAGGATGAACAAGTAAAGGAAACAATGATATTATGGGCAAAAAGTTTCGGTTTATACAATTGAACTAGACAAATGGCAAAAATTGTGTGACAGGAATTACAAATTAACAATGTCAACCTCATAAAGAAAACTTGTATAAGATGTTCTGTAGATGGCATTTTGCACCAGCGTGGCTGGCTAGGATGTTTAAAGACAAATTGGCTAAGTGCTGGAAGTGCCACCAGATACCTGGGTCATATTACCATATGTGGTGGACTTGCCCAAAAGCAAAAAAATACTGGACAAAAATACATATGTGGTTGGAAAAAATGATAAAACAGCATATTGATTTAAAGCCAGAAATATTTCTATTGGGGATTCTACCCAAAAAATACAGTAAGGAAAACGCATATTTAGTTATTCATATATTAACTGCTGCCAGAATTATATTTGCACAAAGTTGGAAGAGTGAAGAGATACCTACAGATGAGAATGTGATTAGGAAAATATTAGAATGTGCAGAAATGATTAGATTAACGCTGGCAATTAAGGAGAAAAAGCAAACTGAATATTATATGATACAGGGTATATTTTATCAATGGTTAAATAATTAAAATGGAAGTTAGAAACAGGGAAACAAAATAAAGAAGATATGTTCAAAGAGAAGTAAATAGTATGACTAGTATGCTTATATGTTAACATTGTAGAATTAATATGTGGAACATTACTATGTTAAATATTGCAGAATTAATAATAATGTAATGAAGGATGTTGCAGTTTTGATTATTGTTTAACAAAGATATTTGTACCCAGACAACACACTGTTCAAATGAAGATGGAACAATTATATTAAAAAAAACAAACATAAAAAATAAATCAAAACACTTCCCTACAGGAGGGGGTAGTGCCCCAGCACTTTAAGGAGGCTGTGGTCCACCATCTTAAGAAGCCATTGCTGGATTCCACCCTGTTGGATAGTTTCCGACCTGTCTCCAATCTTCCCTTTTGGGGGAATGTTGTTGAAAAGGTGGTCGTGCCGTGAGAGGTCCAGTGGCAGGACAGGGACGTGCAGAGGTCGAGAAGACTGCTGCGGTTTTCGGTTACCTTCTCTAGCGTCTGGAGCGATCCCCAGGGGATACACGAACTCCGGAGAGGTTCGTGTCAGCACAGGAGAATCTTGAGTTACAGGGTGGGGGTAGGCAACCCCCTGGTAACGAAGAGAAGAGCTCCTGAGCCCAGCGTGGAAGAGCTAGCTGCCAGTTTATGGCGGCTCCAAAGTCCGGTCTGCCACTGAGGTGACTAAGCAAGATAGTGACAGCCTGCAAGATCGGAGCAGTAAAAGGTGTTGAAAGATCATAATATAATATTGAAGATTGAAGATTGAAGAATGACAGTGGCGTGAGAGATTTCTCTTTCCTGGTTGTGAGCAGCACTTTGTGGAAGCAGGAGAGAAAAGCGGCCAGAAAAGCAGCTTGAAAAGCGAAAGTGTGACAATTGCGAGCAGAAAGGCGTGATCGTTAGAGTGAAAGTGTGGATTACAGCTTTTGAAAGGGAAACCCCTGGGGAGAGAGGAAGAACATCGGAAACCAGGAGATTGGAGACTTGAATTTGTGAGTGATTTGGTATTT
The DNA here is from genome assembly GCA_033807585.1 of Hydrophis major. Lineage (NCBI taxonomy): Eukaryota > Metazoa > Chordata > Lepidosauria > Squamata > Elapidae > Hydrophis > Hydrophis major. The sequence continues at coordinate 992,188 of JAUCBL010000051.1, forward strand.
GGGACTAACTTTTTGACAATATTTGAGAAGAAGGAGGTGACAAGAGGAGGAAGAACTGTGGCACTGAAAGTGACTTATCAACTCTCTGAGAGCTCAATAGGATTATTGGCTTTATTTAATACTGTTGAGAAGACAGATTGTTAAGCGATCAAGAAGAGATGACTATTGGATTTTGCAGGGAATAATAAGTGAAGGAGATTTGTACATTGAACTCAAAACCGGGAAAAGGAAAGAAGGAAAAGGAGGAAGGAGGAAGAGACCAACGGAAGGCTGGGAAGGATTGACTCCTTATTGTGATTAGTCAGCACATTATACCACTCACTCCCCGGAGTGCTGGGAAGAAACTCAAAACTTAAACCTTTAGCTTGAAGATTGACTATAAAGTTTTTTTTTCTTATCACATTCCTTTATTTGTTGGAATTTCTATTTGGTAATACTTTAATATTACCATTTGGGCACTATTTTTACAATTTGAACCTCTAGCCTCTTGCTTATTGATTTCCTGAAATTAAGGTAAACTTCTTTCTCTTCTCTTTCCCCATTTTTTCAGCCTTTCTCCTTCCTATCTTAACCCCTTAAAAAGTCTGATAAATTTACCTACTCAAAGGAAAAAAAAAAGGTATATTGTCCTTATAGATTTCAGTGACAATTGATTTGATTGTCTTAAATAGTAACAACAAAGAGTGAAAAATAGTGTTGATTTAGATTACTTAGAATGCTTAAGATTAATTCTTAAAGTAGTAATTGGGTTGGATTTGATGTATTATTGGTGATTAATATTGATATTCAGTATATAAATTAATTATAAAGATTATTATATATTATTAGATAACCTTTTATAATATAGGTGTACAGACTGCCTATCTATATATTTGATTGAAGTATTAGAATAGAATTTTTATTTTAGGAGTTAAACACTGAATGGTGATCTGGGACAATATATCCAATATAGTGCAACAGCAAAAACAAATATTAAGAGAGATAACCTCTGTTAGGGATAACATTGTTTACCCTAACTCTGGTTTAGGTAAAATAATAAATATGTTATCATGGTTTGTTAGTTAAAGTGTCTGCAAATTTAACTGTAGGAATGTAATTAAGGGAGTGGTTGTAATTGCACCATAAAAGAAGCAAGACAACGGCAGCTTGCTCTCTCTGGCTTTATGATCCCTAATTACTGGATGGATTCAAGACTGCGTTTTTCTCCTACTGGAAAGGGAGAGAGAAAGGACTGATTTATTTGTAAGTGAACTGACATTGGATATTCTACACGGACTTTGCTAATTGAATATCCTTGAATGGACTGACTAAAATGATACATGACTAATGGACTGTTATTTTGACTATGCTATAAAACTCTAAATGGAATAAACTATATTTTTGATAGCACAAGCGTATCTGTTATTTTTACTGTATGTTAACAAACATACAAGCTTATCTCACTCATTTATCTGTGTGCCTATCTGACTAACGCTGCACATTCTGTTTAGCTTGTCTCCTTAATCCTGGTTGGGGAACACAGGCTTAACAACCTCCACGACAACTATGGCTTTGAAATCGGGAAGGAAGACCACCCTGACCCTAACGACTACTTTACCTTCTGCTTCACCAACAATCCAAAAAACCATTGAAGAATCTCTAATAGGGGAAAAACAGTCTAATGTCTCTAACGTTAATATACAAGCTACCCTACTATCCTTGCAAGAAGCAATGTCTAAGATGCAAGAAATAATGATTAAGAATCACAACGAAACCGGAGCAGACATTAGCGCATTAAAAGATGAGATGGGAAAGCTTAAAGTGGAAATGAAAGCAGATTTACTTAAGGTGGAGAATAAGATAGGGTCCTTGCAACAGGCTATGGAGAAAAACGAAGTTAAGATAAGAGAAATAGAGAGTAGGACAGAACGGATGGAGACAAATTTTGAAAGGATAGAGGAGGAATTTAGAAATGTAACTAGAGAAACCGAAGACTCCCTGGTCCACCTCGAAAATGGATAAAGCAGCGGCATATTTAAGGTTTCAAAATGTGGCAGAAGCAAAAAATGAAGAACTAGAACAATTAATGGCAGAACTACTGGCTGAATGGTTAGGGAAAAAAAAAGATCTAATCAAAGAATTTGACGAGGTGTATAGGGTAAGCACAAGTTATGCTAGATGCCATAACTGCCCGAGAGAAATTCATATTCGTTTCACAAGGAGGTGTGTGAGAGACCTAATTCTTAAAATGTCCAGAGAAGAAACAATAACACATAGAGGTAAAGAAATTACGATCCTAAAACAAATCCCAAGGAAAGTGAGGGTCATAAGACAGGATTATAAATTTTTGGCCAATTATTTAAATAAAAAAGAAATTCCTTTTAAATGGTTAATCCCGGAAGGGATGTTAATAACTTGGAAAGAGAGAAAAATCAAAATAGACTCTATAGAACAGGCCCAAGACTTTCATGATCAGCTAATAGGCACGGATGACCAATACACCAAGGGGGAAACTAAAAGGAAACCACAGGATGATCGTAATCGCCATAGAAACCAAAAAGAAGGACTTCCTCAAAATTTAGGGAACGATAAACCACAACCAGGGAGAGAAGAACCAATCTCACAACAACAGCAAGAAGAAAACCGAATTATCACTAGACAAAAAACTAAACAGACCTAGATAAATGGAGATAGGAAGGAAACTCCTCTCCATTAATATAAATGGTTTAAATTCAACATCTAAAAGGAAAAGGATATTAACTAAATTAATTAGACAAAACGCCAACATAATATGCCTACAAGAAACACACATTAGGAAAAAGGATGAAAGATATTTAATTTGCTCGAAACTTGGAAAACTCTTTACAGCACCAGCAGACAAACATAAAAAGAAAGGAATTGCAATATTTGTGAAAGATGATGTAAAAGCAGAACTAATCTGGTCGGATCCGGAAGGAAGAACTCTGGTTATACAAATTTGGATTAATCATATTACATTTTTATTGGTAGCAATCTACGCGCCAAATGAAGAACAAGCGAAATTTTTAAAATATCTTCATCAGAAAATAATAGGTTTCGAAAAAAGGAATATCTGCATGATAGGCGACTTCAACTCCATTGCTGATCATCAAAAAGACCATAGTAATGTGAATAAGAACAAGAAAGGGAAAAGAGAATTTTCTATGCCCTGTAAGGACATGATGAAAGAATTAAACTTAATAGACTTATGGAGAAAACTAAACCCAGAAGAGAAACAGTTCACATATTATTCAAATCCACACAAAATCTGGACCAGAATAGATATGGCCTGGATGGATGGGGAATTGGCCAATGAAATAAAAGAAATTAAAATCCTACCAAATGAATGGGCCGACCACAACCCAATACAATTAATTTGGAGAGATAGGAGAAAAACAAAGAAAAGATGGACACTAAATACGCAGTTAATAAATGAAGAAGAGTACATTAATAAGCTGAAAGAGGAATTAAATTATTTTCTAAAAGGAAATAATAATGAAGCAACCACGAAACAAAATATTTGGGATACAATGAAGGCAATTATAAGAGGAACAACAATCTCTTATAATGCCATGAGAAATAAAAGAATACATAACCAACAAAATAAATTCCAACAACAAATTAAAGAATTAGAAATACAACTACAAAAATCCCCTAAAAACCAGAGAACACAAAATCAGTTAATAACAATTAAACATAAATTGAACTTACTTGAACAAGATAAAATAGAAATTAACTTGAAAAGGTCCAGACAAAATTATTTTGAGCATGCAAATAAACCAGGAAGATGGTTATCCCATAAACTTAAAAAAGTGAAAGAAAAGAGGTTGATACACCAACTAATGGATGAGCAAGACTTCTTACAACATGAGATAGAGAAGAAAAAAGATATTTATAACTATTTTCAAAGATTATATAAAAAGGAGGAAGTTAATGAAGATAAAATAAGAACTTATTTAGAGGAGACAAATGACAAGGTAATTGGAGAGGAATGGATAGAATTATTGAATAAAGATATTACATGGTCTGAATTGAAGTCAGCAACGGAGAATCAAAGTAATAACAAATCTCTAGGACCAGATGGGATTCCGGCAGAACTATATAAAGCAATAATGGAACTAGTAGGACCACTGATGCTGGAAGTGTTTAATGAGGTGCTTCTGGCAGCCAAGATGCCGGACTCGTGGAGGGGGGCGCTGATTTCACTAATCCCAAAGGAGGATGCAGATCATAGATACGTTAACAACTATAGACCGATTTCACTTTTAAATGCCGATTATAAATTATTTACTTCTATCATCGCTAATAGAGTAAAACAAGCTTTAAATCCACATATCCACGAAGATCAAAATGGATTTCTTCCATCCCGACAAATAAAGTACAATTTAAGAACCGTTATCGATGTCCTAGAATATTACGAAGCCCACCTGGAGAAACAATCCGCACTCATGTTTTTAGATGCTGAGAAAGCATTTGACAACTTAAATTGGCACTTTTTAATTCAAAAAAATTACAATATGAGTCTTGGCACCAAATTTGAAAACATAACAACAATTTACAATACACAACAGGCTAATATACTAATCAATGGTGAACAAACATGTCCAATAAATATAGAAAAAGGTGTCAGACAGGGCTGCCCTCTCTTACCTCTTCTTTTCATTTTTGCCCTAGAATCACTCTTAACACGGGTTAGACAAAATTCTGAAATTAGAGGAGTGAGGGTCAAATCAGAAGAATATAAACTACAAGCGTTTGCTGACGATATGGTTTTCTTTTTGGAGGAACCCATGGAAGAAGGATATAATCTATTAAAAGAATTAGAATGATTTGGCGCAGTGGCAGGATTAAAAATTAATAGAAAAAAGATGAAATTAATGACCAAAAACTTAACAGAAAACCAGAAGGAAGAATTAGAAGCAATGATGGGGATACAGGTAACAAAAAGGGCCAAATATTTAGGAATATGGTTAACACCACAAGGTAAATCACTCAAAGAGAACAATTATGATAAACTAATGTTAAGGATAACATTGTTTACCCTAACTGGTTTAGGTAAAATAATAAATATGTTATCATAGTTTGTTAGTTAAAGTGTCTGCAACTTTAAATATAGGAATGTAATTGAGGGAGTGGTTGTGAAAGCACTTTAAAAGAAGCAAGACGACAGCTTGCTCTCTCTCTGGCTTTGATGATCCCTAATTACTGCATGGACTCAAGACTGTGTTACTCGAACCGGAGAGAAACAAAGGACTGATTTGTAAGTGAACTGACATAGGATATTCTACACGGACTTTGCTAACTGAATATCCTTGAATGGACTGACTAATTGATACATGACTAATGGACTGTTATTTTGACTATGCTATAAATGGAATAAACTATATTTTTGATAGCATAAGCGTATCTGTTATTTTTACTGTATGTTAATAAACATACAAACTTATATCACTCATTTATCTGTGTGACTATCTGACTAACACTGCACATTCTGTTAGATTGTCTCCTTAACCCTGGTTGGGGAACTCAGGCTTAACAACTACTTTCAACAAACAAACAAAGATTTAGAATCCTGGAATAAGCTGCAGCTCTCCCTTATTGGGCAGGATTGCGTCGATTAAAATGAACATATTACCAAAATTTCTTTATTTATTCCAGACAATTCCAATTAAGTTGCCAAAAATTTTTTCGAAGAATTAAATAAGATTACACTTAAATTTATTTGGCAGGGGGAAAAACCCAGGATCAATGTAAAGGCCTTACAAGATGCGAAAAAGTAGAGGGCGTCTAGCTCTTGCCAAATTGGGAATTATATTATTCGGCAGCTATCCTATTATGGTTAAAAGACTGGGTGAACTTACTTAATAAAAGAATTTTAGCATTAGAAGGGCATGACCTCAAGAGAGGGGTGGCATGCCTTATGGGAAGTGGGGAAACCCAAGCAGTCTTACTTTCATAGACACCTCATTAGAGACTCATTATTAATTAATTGGAAAAAATATGCAAAAAAAAACACTATGTAAAAATTCTGATCTGGCTATCAACAATGGAGGCAATGGTACACCCAATAATTTGGACATAACAAAAATGATTAAATATAAAGATTTATTAGATCCACAAGGAAAATTAAAAACTCGACAAGAATTACAGGAACAGGGATTTAAAATTGATCAGTGGTTATATATACAAATCCATAGCAGATACAAACAAGATATAAATGACTTTGGAATTTATAACAAACTGC